>OX371224.1:282152551-282718059 GCA_947310385.1 Nephrotoma appendiculata | reverse complement strand
GTCGCAACGACGATTTTTGTGTTATTTTATTCACCCCGGTTGTTGTCTTCGCTTTCGTCCGTCTTCTCTTATTTTTTTTATTCACCTCGGATGTGTTATGAACGCACTTTCGACGTTTTGTTTTGTGCCCCATCGCGTGGTGGCGCAGAGGTGAGAAAGAATAGGAGAAGGAGAGAACAATGCGCATCGAGTGTGTGCAAAGTAAAACGGTTTGAAAAAAAATGTTTTTTCTTATATGTCTCTCTTTTATACCAACGAAAATTTGATATAAAGGAGAGACAGAGAAGAGAGATTAATTTCTTCTAGAACGTTTTACGAGTTGTGCGGCGCAAGAATTTTTTTGCTTGTGTCGGCATTCTAGTTTTGAGTTTGATAAATTCAAGTTGGGTTTTTTCTTTTATTCGAGTTTTTGGTTTTTAAAAAACATAAAGTAGAGTCTTTGGTGTGATTTTTCTTATTGAAAAAAAAAAATAATTAAAATATAAGTTCTGAATAAAGTTAAATATATATCTGAGTTTTTTTTTTGTGTAAATTTGCCGGATAAACTACTGTAGTTGATTATTATTAAAACTCATGTAGTTTATTATTATTAATAAAAATATTTTTTTGTGATTTACGAATCCATTTTGGTTTTGATGTAAATGGAAATAAGTATAGTGGGACATTCATTTTTTTTTTGATTTCGAGTTTTGCTTCT
Source organism: Nephrotoma appendiculata (assembly GCA_947310385.1). NCBI lineage: Eukaryota > Metazoa > Arthropoda > Insecta > Diptera > Tipulidae > Nephrotoma > Nephrotoma appendiculata. The sequence goes on along the minus strand of OX371224.1, from coordinate 282,717,362 downwards.
GATAAAACAGAATCTCGTGTTTGGTTCTTGGTGAACAGTCAAGTCTAGTCAAATCTAGTTTTGTTGACTCGTTTAAAATTAAAGTTTAGCTAAAAACAGAATTTTTGAGTTTTATGTGAACTTGGCGTGAAATAACGTTTAAGTATAGAATCGATTTTCCGGTGGTTGTGAAGTGATGTATAACTTTTACAATTCGATTGATTTTTTTGTGTAAAAGGAGATACAGTGCATTACGTTCCCCAATTGTGTATATAAGTGGCATATTTACTACGAAGGGTAAAAGGCCCACATTATATAGAAGGGGCAGGCGTGCATCTTTGACTAATTTATTTCAACGGTTACCAGGCCGCCATTGATGAATTTATTTATACAGTAACTAGAACAGCATTGATTGATTAATTTCTATGGTTACCAGATCAGCATTGATTAACTAATTTCTACGGTTACCAGAACAGCATTGATTGATTAATTTTTACGGTTACCACAACGCCCGACCGCACCAGGTCGCAACGGTTCGGATAGCCAACCGACTATTCTAAGTTGTTGTTTATTTGGTATCGGGGAAAGGCCCCATAACGCACGACCGCACAAGGTCGCATCGATACGGGTGGCAAGTTGGTGGATTGTTTGGACTTATATATTGGTATCGGGGAGAGGCCCCGCAACGAAGGGTAGCCAACCGGCTATTCATTTATTTACGTTGTTCCAGCGAAACCACGCCCAATATTTTTGGTATCGGGGAAAGGCCCCGCAACGAACGGTAGCCAACCAGCTATTGGTTTTGATTCATTTTGGTATCGGGGAGAGGCCCCGCAACGACACGGGTGGTCAGCCAAGGCCATTCGGGTTTTTTTTATATATTTACGGCGGGAAGACGCCCAACGGTCCGGGCATTGGTGGTTGTCTGTGGCATGACGGCACCTAGGCCGCAACACAATTTTTATCGGGGAGAGGCCCCGCAACAATAACGGCCGCGCAAGGCCGCAACATTAATATTATATATATATATTAAGGTACCATTTTTTTATTTACATTTTTAATTTTTTTTGATTTAATTTTTTTATATTTTTTTATTTATATTAAATTTTCAAATATTTTGTAATCGAGCGCCGCACAGCGGGTGCACGCTCAGTTCGTATTGCTTTCTCTCTCTCTCTCGTTCTCTTTTGTAGTGGTACGGGTGGGAAGTGTGTTCTTTTGGGAAGTTGTTTCGCTTTGTTTTCCTTTTTGTTTTCCCAATAAAAAAAAAATTATAAAATGAATTACTAATTTTTTGGGTGTGGTGTGATGGGAGAGGAGACTCCCTCTGTGTCGGCGTGTTGATTGTGGTCCCTTGGTGCCCGCATCCAATTCCGTAACCAGGGCTTGTCCCCGTTTGAATTCGGATGGATGCGCGCACCAGAGCACCGCTCTCGGGTTATGATTTCGTTGTTCGTTTTTCAGGTTCCGGCCGACGAATTTCGGCGGAACATTCGGTTCTATTTTTATTTTATTATTTGCGGTTTATTTTATTTAATTATCTGTTAATCACGGTGTAAGCCAGGAGCCATGCATGCCTCAAACCCCACGACCCTTCGCACTTCTCCCTGAGAACGTAGCCGGCAAAAATCACCGTGGAGGCCTCTGCATGCGCTTAGTGAAAATCTGCAGGTTGGCAGTAGCCAGCCTGTAACAAACCTACCAAGCGACACGCACGCTTAATAAAGCAAATCAAAAATTCCAAGAAACATTCAGCATTGCAGCAAACCAGATCAAAAATGATATGTATGTGGAAGACTTAATGATTGCAGCTCACTCAGTTAAGAAAGCAGCACAACTTAAACATAGAAATGATACAATCCTATCAGCTTCCGGATTTAAGCTTCGAAAATGGCTAAGGAATGTGAGGATAGTATTTTCCAACAAAAATACAAGCAACTTGACTTTACTCGAAACAAACCGGAAATTGAACCATCTACTTCACTAAAAATTCTTGGATTGTAATGGAATCTACAAAATGATTGTATTCAATTCCATGTAAACTTTAGCAAGTTAGCAAGAGGCAAGCCGACTATTTGACTCTCTCGGATGGCTTGCTCCAGTGACAATAAAAATTAAAATGTTCTTTTAACGCCTGTGGATGGGAAACTTCATCTGGGATGACGAACTGCTCAAATTCCTGTCTACGGAGTGAACAAATATATGGAATAAATTGAAACAAGTATAGATAAAATCAAATTTAACGGGTTCATTATAGCGACGCAGGATGGTACAATTTATTTACATGATTTGTCAAGTGTCTCACAGCATGCGCATTTGGCAACCGTTTTTGTTAAAGTTGTAAAGAAGACAACCACTTTAAAATTTGGCCAATATTATCAAAAACCAAAGTAGTACGACTGAACCAAATTTCAATTCCAAGATAACCATGGGGTGCTTTATAAATCCGTCAAATCGTTGTAGGGTACACAACGTAAATTAAAATCTAACAAAATAATATAAAAAATATTGTTTCCAATACCAGTTTAGTTGCTCATAAAAAGAAATAAAAATTTGGTATAGTTTATTGAACTAAGTCCTTAAATAGTCATAATGGATTAAATAAATAAAATAATGTATTTAAGTGTTAAGTTTATAAGTTCTACATATTAATTAAAACAGAAAATAAAAAGTGTTAAAATCTGACAATTCTGTGGTATCGTAATCATATAGTGCGGGTCTCAATTTTAGTTATGTGACTAAAAATCTATGTACTGCTGATATTGTGCAATTAAATCTTAGTCTTCGAAGTGACGTATTTTGCAAAATATGCGTTTATCGGTTTAATTTTCATTCAATTGATGATTTTATTGAAGAATTTTCTTCCTACTTAAACGGAATTCAAACCAAAAATGTATTTATACTTGGTGATTTCAATATAGACATCTTAAAATTCTATGTTCATGACCAAGTAAAAAATTATCTAACAATGATGTCTAATTTCGGTTTAAAAAGTCTAATTAATACTCCTAATCGTGTAACTTCCTCTACCTCATCATGTATTGATCATTTTTTTGTTCGTATGAAACCTCACTCAAATTATGAGCTCCTAGGGAAATCATTTGATAACAAGCTTTCTGATCATCATTTGATGTCACTTCAAATTAAGCATTTGCCAAAATATGTCAAGCAGACAGCTGAAGGACGTCCGATTTTTCGAAGTTAAATTCTCTTTTAATGCTTGATCAGTGGACTTTGCTTCAAGAGACTGATAAAATACTTTAATGAATAAATTTACTGCGATGCTTACTTCAAAAATAAAGCAATCATCATTCAAATTTAAACCCGCCCAAAAAGTTTTAGGAAAATTAAAACCTGTATGAGTATTGATTTAATGAAATTAATTAAACATAAACATAAATTACTGAAACTTTTGCTGAAGCAACCGAATATTGCTAATCTAAGCAAAAGAGTTAAATCACTTCAGCATAAAATTAATAGTAAAATTATGGCTAAAAAACAACAGTATTATAATAACAAGTTCGTGAACGTTAAGAACTATATAAAAAGTCAATGGCAAATTATTAACGAAACTGTTGGTAAGCAAAAATCTAATTCTGATATTGTGTCTATTTTAGATGGAGAAGGTAAATTCTTAGCGGATCTCAGAAATATTTAATTCGTATTTTATTAATGCACCTCAACTACTGAAACGGACCATTTTGCGCAGTAGCCATGTTACGAACACAGAGATGTTACAACGCAAGATAGAGTCTTATTCTCTTTTCTTTTCGGATATCACGCCGCGTGAATTTCTAAACTATTAATGTAGTATTAGAATTACTAATCTACATTAATAGTTTAGACAATTCAAATTCTTCTGGATGTGACAATATCAGCAGCTATTTAATACAACAAATTTCGCATTCCATTGTTTATATATTATTAGCTTGCCTATATTAGGATTGCCTTAAAATTACAACTGTTATTCCCATATTCAAAATGGGTGATACAAATGATCTATCTAATTATATAGTAGAACGATATCATTGCTCTCAGTATTTTCGAAGCTTTTCGAAAAATGTGTGAAATCCATATTGCTTCTATTTTTGAAAGATATTTCCTACTTCTCGGATCAGCAATATGAGTTTACACATAGGAAAAGTACGGAACTTGCTCTGAACGATTTTGTTGACCATATTGTAAAACTTTTAGAATTAGGTGAAAATGTTCCGACTTTATTGATTTCACTAAAGCTTTTGATACGATTGACCACACAATACTATTATATAAGCTTCATTGCGCAGGTATTCAAGGCGTTGCCTATAATTAGCTTGAATCTTACCTTAAGAATAGGTCACAGCTGGTAAAAGCTGGCAACAAATTTAGTAGTGCTGGAGTCATTTGGTGTGGAGTTCCGCAGGGGCCAGTCTTAGGTCCCATATTATTTATTATTTACACTAACTCAATTTTTCAGTTAAGATTGAAAGGTAATGTTATTGGTTCTGCAGACGACATCACGATTACTTATACGGGCCTAACTAATAAGGTCATTGCTCTAATCAAATAAATTATGATTTGCTGATCTTACGCAGGTGGTTGGATGTTCATTTTATGATTATGAGTAATAAGTCTAAAGTAATGCTCTTCAAATTAAATAGTTCTATAACTATAGATTCAGACATTATTTATCATTCCAATATTTGTCAGAATTATGAATTTAATAACGTTACAGTCATCATCGCCAGCTGTGCAGACAAATGAAAACTTCTTGATGAAGTTGACAATTTCAAATATCTGGGTGTAGCCTTGGACTGCAGACTAAATTTCAAATCTCATATTGAAGTGATCCAACATTATATTTATGCTTGTAACAGGCAACTTTATCTGTTACGACTTTTATGTCCAAGAAAAATTTTATTACAGATTTATTATGGTTTAGTTCAGTCAAAGCTACAGTATGGGTTAACTGTCTGGGAAGAAGTACATTTCAGCTCGGTACGACCTTTGATTGTTGCGCAAAATACGTCAATTCGAATTTTATTAAAGGTAAGAGATTAATGTCTGCTCTACCATTGTTTTGATTTATAAAAGTTCTTCCATTGAGATATTTCTTTATTTTTAAAGTTCTCAAAATATTTTTTTAAGGAGCGGAAATTTAAATTTTAAAACACCGCCACGGTGGCAAAGTGGTCAACATGCTTGCTCCAGGGACCGGAGCTCCCGAGTTCGATTCCTGGGTGGTGACAAGGAAAAAATTTCACGGCTGGTTTAGGGTCAATGAATTAATCACTCATTATCCGAAATGAAAATATGATTATCAAACCTCATTTGAGGCAGCCAAATCCCTCGATGACATATTGTGCCAGAGAGAGAGAGAGAGAGAAATATAACTTGAGAAGTTTTTTGTGTATTAATTCTACACCGAAAAAGGAACATTTCAGAAAATTCTTCGTATTTAGTGCAACAATTCTGTATAATAAGTTGCCGGATAGCATTAAAAATATTTGTCGTGTTGGAGAATTCCTAAGTCAATTAAAGATATGGATACTTAAGTTTGATAACAATGAACCACTGTTGGTAGTTTTGTCCTAATTATCAATTTGAATTTAATTTTATTGAACATTTTATTCATGCTCTTTTAGTCATATTTTTTAAGTTTTCTACATATGTACGCTCACTTTATTATTTATTTTTCAAATTAACTTTTGTGTTTATTTCTTTTATTATAAAGGGTTATCCAATTCAAGGTTGATAAAGTAAACTTAAAAAAAACACACAAAATATTCGGAATGTATTGTAATTTTTATTTCATTTTACAGATTGATCCTTGCCATTTTTAGTTAAACAAGATATCATTCAAATGTCTTCCACGGGACTTCTTACAGGCCTTGATTCTTTTGAGGTAATTGACAATGACTTTTCGGCACATTTCGGGCGGTATCTCGGCCATTACCTTACGAATATTAGTTTTCAATTCGTCAAGAGTTTGAGGATTGTTTGCGTAAACACGATCTTTCGCGTAGCCCCACAAAAAGAAATCCAAAGGCGTTAAATCACAGGATCTTGGAGCCCAATTGACATCAGCCAATCGCGAAATCAAACGTCCAGGAAATTTCTCTTGCAAAAGATCTCGATTTGCTCGTGTTACGTGACTGGTTGCTCCATCCTGCTGGAACCACATATCGTCAAGATCATAATCTTCAATTTTCGTAAAAAAATAATCGGTTAACATGCGGCCATAGCGCTCAGAATTGACGGTAACGGTTCGTCCATGGTTGTTCTCAAAAAAATACGGCCCAATCACACCACCAGACCACAATGCGCACCAAACAGTGACTTTTTCCGGGTGTAATGGCTTCTCTACAATCAATTATGGATTTTCTGAGCCCCAAATTCTACAGTTTTGCTTATTAACGTATCCACCAAGCGAAAAATGAGCTTCATCACTGAAGAAAATTTTGTTCGAAAAATCAGCATCAGCAGATTTAATAATTTTAACGCGTTGGTCGATTGTTTAATGCTCCATATTCTTAAATGGCAGAATGTCAACTAAATAAATGACAGCGTACTTGACGTTTATCTTTGACAGATGTCGGTATACAGATTTCTACTTTATCAACCTCGAATTGGATAACCCTGTACTACTTGCACGTACAAATAAGGTGACTGTTTTAATTATATGTACATTCATAGATATTTATTGTATTACATGTTTTATATTGCACCATTTTACAAATGCTTTTTGGGTCAGACATGGTTAGATGAATAAATAAATAAATAAATAAGCCTTATGCGGTCTATGAGAGTTATGCGATAGTCATGTCATTATTCTTTATAAGGATAAATAATGGATTAAAAATGGATGTCGTAAAGATTACTGTATGGACCGACTCAAAAATAATTTTCAACTGGCTTTCTGTGCATCGTTCAAAATGGGACTCATTCATCTGAAAAAGAACGGGTGAAATATTAACAACAATGAGCAGATTCCAATGGCATCACGTAGACTCGAGGGACAATCTAACTGATTACGCCCCTAGGAAACTTGGACCTGATCAGATGTTTTATTTTATTGTGGAAGAGACAAAACAGATTAGTAGGTTCGAGCAAATGGGCAAGTAACCGACGAGAAAAAATCACAAATAAAGAAATGCCTTCTCAAATATTTACCATCCATTCTCCTGAAACTTGCATTATAAGCAGAGTAATAGATCGCATGTCCGCAGTTACCATCTTTTTGTACCACGATTAATTGTCACATAAATTTCTTAAACTTGTGTCTTACCTTTCTTAATAAAACATATCCAATCAAAACACCTTAATTCGAAAATAAAATTATTAAAATCCAATAAACAACTTCCAACGTCCAGTAAACTAAGTTTATCTTAAATCATTCATCGATTAAAATGGATTAGTTTGAGTTTAATGCAGAATTACGAACGCTTTAAGAACCTACAATATCAAACATTTCTTGATATTGCAATCCAAAGACGATCTCACAGAATTAATAGGACAACAAAACCACTTACGTTTTTCAAATGGACCAACGCTAATGATGCTCAAAATATTCGTTAGTAGGAGGCTGAAATTTAAATAGTAAAATAGTGCGTAGGGCTCTTAATCAAATTATGAGCGATCTACCTAGCACACGTATAGAGTTTATCAATTCGTTTTACAAAGTTGAAGTATACTACGCAGGCCCTTTCTCAATTCACCTAGACCACCATTCTCACTATTTACAGTGTAGTGTCATCCAAATATAAGTACACCATCCTGTTGTTATTAGTGGGACGACTTCAGAGGGCTTATTATTCGTAATGTTCAGCGATTTAAGCTGGGCTACAATCAAATGTTTAAATGAAACCAACTGGGTGCGTATTTCAAATCAGGTTAGATTTAAACTACCAAATTTATCGGTGTACTCATCAAAGATGTCACTTCAATCAGCTACTGTTGTATATTTGACAAAAAGGGATGAGATAATGTAGGGTAGAAATATTTTAATATTCTATGCATAAGTTGCTTTTAAAACCGATTATTAAAAAAGGAAATAGATTTAGATAAACTAAAAGAGACATTGATGTTATTTATTACGATAATTTCAAATCCCTATAATTTACTCGTTTGGTGTGTGTCATAATAGCACCATAAGAATAAATAATTTTCTATTATTTAAAACTATTTAGTTATAATTTCAATTCCCACACTAACCGGCGTTTTTACAGTTATGTGTAATATATGCAATATATCGAATCGATTTGCGTCCTGTATACGCAGAAAAACTAAATTTTAATAATTTTTTTGTTATAGCTATTCGTGGAATTAAAATTTTGTTACATACAATGTACATAGATACGAGTGCAAAAATGAATAGGGAAAATTTAAATATAATTTAAATTTTGTTCTAAATGTGCTCTATGATAATACCTAGTTTACATATTTTTGAAAATTTTTCAGAATGCGATAATAAATAATCATAAAAATTATAATCATAAAATTAATTTAATTAAATTTAATTTTTTGAAATATTTAAGCGGTTATTGGATAACTTTCCAATTTCAATTGTTTGCCGTTTTAAGCAATTACCGGGTTCATTGTTTCCACGGCAACAAACGCACGCTAAAATTGTTTTTTTTACATTAACATAATTAATTAACACATAGTTGATCGTGTTTAATTGTTAGATCCCAGTGAATTTTGATTGGTCCACTGGAAGTGACAGCTTCCATACGAGTTTTCACGTCATATTATAATCTGAAAGATTCTAAATTATATTTTCAACAAAATCGGTTGAAAACAGTTTCAAAAAATTTAGGCGGATATTATAATTTTTTATAAAAAAAAATTGACCTCGTGCGTGTGTCGTGTCGTGCAGCCCAAATATAGAGTGATCGGGGTGAAATTTTAAATTTAACTTTTTTAGCAAATTACAGTGATTTTTAACCGAAGTCGATTTACAGAAAGTGACAGCTCCCATATAGAAGTATTTTCATTTTTTGCAAACACATTTTTATAAGTACATAGCATTTTCGAAAAAACAATAAAAACAAAATAAATTTAGTTTAAGTTTCAAACAAAATGTGTACAGGTTATTTTTTTAATTTTACTGGAAATAACAAGTTTTTATCAATCAGTCACCTTCAAATTTTATCCTAAAGTTTGTTCCCATAAATTGTGAAACGTATGCGAAATATGGTAAATACCTGTTTACCGAAATAATCTGCCACTTCCGTGAACAGATGTCCACCACATTTCACATGGATCTCCCAATTTATGAAAAAATATTTAGTATGCAGTTTGATTCCAAATATAGTCAATCCGCCTGTACTGTAGAAATGCTGAATTTTGGTGAGTTAAAGTTTCATTTTCGGTGAAATTAAAAAAAATATCCTGAAAATTTTTTTGTTGAAACTTAATCTAAATTTTTTCGTTATGTTAGGTACTTTTAACAATGTAATCACAAAAAACAAAACAAGCTCCGGAGCGTGGGATGGGGACCGTTTCCGCTTAAATGTTGAAAAAATTATTAGGACCGGTATTGTTGTAAACTTAATTAAGAATATTTTACTTCATAATCGGTTTCAGATAAATGATATACGAGTACTTCTAAAAATATCTGGTAAAACGAAAAAGTTCCTATCACCAGTCAATCGTCTAGGCTGTAGAGAACCAACAGGAATTTTGTCTGCACGGAACTACATACGATCACACATAGATTTTTTTAAAAACACTTAATGTGCATTAGGCAATATAGCGAATGGTAATGATTGCTTTAATTTACTACGTAAAGGAGTTAATTTGCATCGAACTAACTATTCGAAGCGTTTTATGGAATGAATCAATTTTAAAGAAAACTATGATTAAAAATAAAGTGAAATATTATGGAAAAATGTTTTTACGTAACGCTCTTTCTCAAAAAACAACAAAAAAAATGTTTGGAACAAACAAAGACTAATAGTGAGGTACATAAAACTGGAAAAAATAACAGATGGTGTAGGATAACCTTCAATATTGTCAAAGAATCTGTAGGCACTTTAACTTGTACAATAGAAACAAAATATTATAAAGAGGGACTTAAATATTTTGCCGTGATAAAATTGAATCTATTGGAGAACGTAATATTATTATAGTCCATAGTTTTAGTATTGGAGGCCGAATCAGTACAGCGCTAAACGCCAAATAAATCAATTGGTCCTGTCCATTAGAAAGTCAAAATATTTCAGAGAATATTCTTTAACATGGTGTTACGTACCGCGACCCCCGGTGGATTCAGACCGTGGGTCTAGTGTAAACAGACACCCTGACTACATCATCCCGCAGCACTTGCCTCGGCTTGCACTCAGCCTGTCGTGGGTGTAATGGATGATGCTGTGTCAGGGTCTTGAGAGCTGCGAATATACCGACGAGAAAATGACCAAACTCATCAACACCACCACCCTCATCTCTCCCAAACTAATATTAATTTAGAACATTATCAATTTTTCCATATAAAATATCCCATATGACATCTTTATTAAATTACGAATTAACAATTAAACAAAAAAATTATTATGGAATAGTTCTTCCGACTCGAAAAAAAATAGGTTACGTTAATTTTAGGTACATAACACAAATTATCAAACAAGTAAGTCGGATATAAAATTTGTAAACCTTTTCGTATCGCCCAACAAATAGTCATTGAATTCGGACTATACATATATGGCTCCCGATGTGTGAATCCTGCGGTGCACGAAGAGCTCGACGTACTCCGGAGTTTTCCTACAAATAAAATTAAGAAATAACGAAAGGAACGCGGTTCATACGAAAACGTCCGAATTTCGGAACTTACAACAATTCAAGATTCAACTACCTAGTTAATTATGGGATAATTATATTACCAAATTTGCTCAATGTAATGCTTCGTCAATGTAACTTGACCCGGGGGGTGATATTCCTCCTGATGAGCCGACTCGAATGATCAGTTGAGACTCCAGTCAGCAGTGATGAGTTACTTTAAGGGATGATCCAACCCGTCCAGGTTCCGGGGCAATTTAAGCTCGTTCGACGGTGATTGATCCTTATTGCTGGCTGCGTTTTTCTCCCGCCACATTCAAAATGGTTGGGCGCGCTGTATTCACACACACGGTTCGTCCAGTCACCCCGTCTGAGTGTAATTCCCAGCCTCGAATCGGTCCACACGTTGTATTATTATGCCAACGTACGTTTGTTCAAGTTTGTTGTTGTTGGATTGATTGGCTACAATTTTTTTTTTGTTTCAGTTTCTTTTCCCGATTTATTACACCACGACGGTATCGTTTGGATATATATTTTTATTGAACTTTTTTTGGTTTTATCACAACAGCGCATAAACACTAATCACGTATCATTAACATATTACGTGACTATCGTTTAACCTTACGAATGGTCACACGTTTGGTGTGTGTTGGTATCTCAGATTTGTCACTTACACGTAACTAATTATGACTTTCTTTACACAGTTACAAATAAAATTATTTTACCTCGTAATGTCTTCTAATGATGGTGTGTTTTGCTGCTGATGTGATGGAGAATTTCCTCGTTGTAGCCTCGTCTGAATTCCAAGCGTAAAAGAACCATCGTTTTCTCCCATCACCATGAAGAAAACTCTACCTGTCACATTATGACCATTTCCATGACGTTTCTATGTCTTTGAACCGGGATAATAGTGCCATCTGCCATTAAGACGACTGGTTAATCAAAGACCCAAACCCCCATGCAAATATGCGGTAAAACAACAAAATGCGGTAAGAAAATAAACCGGATCTCCTCGTACCCCAGTTACCACGTAACAATGGTTCAAAATTTCAAAAGAGGTTTATCCAGACTTCTGGATAACTCTTAAAGTGTAACCAAAAGGAGCAGTTGTGAAGATGTTTATCTCTGCACCTAAAACAAAACGTCTGAAACATATAATGCCTTTTAGTTACCTACTAATATGCAGTACAGTGAGGAAAATATCGGAAAAACATGCCTCGGGATACTCAAATAATTTTGAAAGCATGCAAGAAACCTTAGTCTGGCAATAGAATGATAACTGTAGATGAACTTTAACGCATTTTTTTAAATACCACTTTGATTTTCAAACCATGAAATTGTGTGTTATTTCAAGCTTCATAAGTAGCCCTGATCAGCCCCAGTATAATGGTAAGTAAGTTTTTATGATCGTATGATATAACTGCAGACAGTACCTAACTGATTTAGCTATATGTTACAATCAAATTTTATTTATTTTATTTATACATTTTTAAGGGGCGAAATTATTTATTTATTATTATTATTATTTATTTATTTATTTATTTTATTTATTTTATTTATTTTATTTATTTTATTTATTTTATTTATTTTATTTATTTTATTTATTTTATTTATTTTATTTATTTTATTTATTTTATTTATTTTATTTATTTTATTTATTTTATTTATTTTATTTATTTTATTTATTTTATTTATTTTATTTATTTTATTTATTTTATTTATTTTATTTATTTTATTTATTTTATTTATTTTATTTATTTTATTTATTTTATTTATTTTATTTATTTTATTTATTTTATTTATTTTATTTATTTTATTTATTTTATTTATTTTATTTATTTTATTTATTTTATTTATTTTATTTATTTTATTTATTTTATTTATTTTATTTATTTTATTTATTTTATTTATTTTATTTATTTTATTTATTTTATTTATTTTATTTATTTTATTTATTTTATTTATTTTATTTATTTTATTTATTTTATTTATTTTATTTATTTTATTTATTTTATTTATTTTATTTATTTTATTTATTTTATTTATTTTATTTATTTTATTTATTTTATTTATTTTATTTATTTTATTTATTTTATTTATTTTATTTATTTTATTTATTTTATTTATTTTATTTATTTTATTTATTTTATTTATTTTATTTATTTTATTTATTTTATTTATTTTATTTATTTTATTTATTTTATTTATTTTATTTATTTTATTTATTTTATTTATTTTATTTATTTTATTTATTTTATTTATTTTATTTATTTTATTTATTTTATTTATTTTATTTATTTTATTTATTTTATTTATTTTATTTATTTTATTTATTTTATTTATTTTATTTATTTTATTTATTTTATTTATTTTATTTATTTTATTTATTTTATTTATTTTATTTATTTTATTTATTTTATTTATTTTATTTATTTTATTTATTTTATTTATTTTATTTATTTTATTTATTTTATTTATTTTATTTATTTTATTTATTTTATTTATTTTATTTATTTTATTTATTTTATTTATTTTATTTATTTTATTTATTTTATTTATTTTATTTATTTTATTTATTTTATTTATTTTATTTATTTTATTTATTTTATTTATTTTATTTATTTTATTTATTTTATTTATTTTATTTATTTTATTTATTTTATTTATTTTATTTATTTTATTTATTTTATTTATTTTATTTATTTTATTTATTTTATTTATTTTATTTATTTTATTTATTTTATTTATTTTATTTATTTTATTTATTTTATTTATTTTATTTATTTTATTTATTTTATTTATTTTATTTATTTTATTTATTTTATTTATTTTATTTATTTTATTTATTTTATTTATTTTATTTATTTTATTTATTTTATTTATTTTATTTATTTTATTTATTTTATTTATTTTATTTATTTTATTTATTTTATTTATTTTATTTATTTTATTTATTTTATTTATTTTATTTATTTTATTTATTTTATTTATTTTATTTATTTTATTTATTTTATTTATTTTATTTATTTTATTTATTTTATTTATTTTATTTATTTTATTTATTTGATTTATTTGATTTATTTTATTTATTTTATTTATTTTATTTATTTTATTTATTTTATTTATTTTATTTATTTTATTTATTTTATTTATTTTATTTATTTTATTTATTTTATTTATTTTATTTATTTTATTTATTTTATTTATTTTATTTATTTTATTTATTTTATTTATTTTATTTATTTTATTTATTTTATTTATTTTATTTATTTTATTTATTTTATTTATTTTATTTATTTTATTTATTTTATTTATTTTATTTATTTTATTTATTTTATTTATTTTATTTATTTTATTTATTTTATTTATTTTATTTATTTTATTTATTTTATTTATTTTATTTATTTTATTTATTTTATTTATTTTATTTATTTTATTTATTTTATTTATTTTATTTATTTTATTTATTTTATTTATTTTATTTATTTTATTTATTTTATTTATTTTATTTATTTTATTTATTTTATTTATTTTATTTATTTTATTTATTTTATTTATTTTATTTATTTTATTTATTTTATTTATTTTATTTATTTTATTTATTTTATTTATTTTATTTATTTTATTTATTTTATTTATTTTATTTATTTTATTTATTTTATTTATTTTATTTATTTTATTTATTTTATTTATTTTATTTATTTTATTTATTTTATTTATTTTATTTATTTTATTTATTTTATTTATTTTATTTATTTTATTTATTTTATTTATTTTATTTATTTTATTTATTTTATTTATATTATTTATTTTATTTATTTTATTTATTTTATTTATTTTATTTATTTTATTTATTTTATTTATTTTATTTATTTTATTTATTTTATTTATTTTATTTATTTTATTTATTTTATTTATTTTATTTATTTTATTTATTTTATTTATTTTATTTATTTTTGTAACCAAAACTCACTTTTTCTTTCATTTGCTTTTTTTGCTTTTTATTCTGCAACCAACCAAAAATATAACAAAACCCGTTTCGTCATTCCCTTATATATTTTCCGTCTTTTCCGTGTGTGTGTAGTATTGCACGTGTTTTCCCGAAAATTCTGCGATAATCAATTATGCGACAAACAATTCATCGAAAAACAATTCATCGAAAAACAAATATGAAAACTACAACTTTACAATAACCAAATTTGCGTGAAAACAATTTTGAAAAAAACAATTCATCGAAAACACAATTCATCGAAAACACAATTCATCGAAACAAAATTTTTCACCTAAAAGTTCCTGTTGAAAATCAGTACTTACATAAGATTTCCTAAATGAAGATTTTACATTTATTCATCAAAATAAAATTATATCGATGTTGAGTAGATTTTGAAAAAGTTTATTAAGTTGAAGTGTATTATTTATTCGAATCAAGTATGAATTAGATGAAAAAAATGTGGAAACACAAAAAGCTTACAAAAAATTAGCTGATTATGGGATAATATGCCATTTCTTTAGAAGCAAGATCTTAAAATCTGATTCTAAAATTTATTACACACTGAATGTCGCAAAAATTTGAAAACCTGTGTTAAATTTCAATAAATTCAACTTATCTGGCACGCAATGGTTCAATCGCCCATTTTTAAAAAATCAGTTTAAATTCCGGGTAATTCACATAAATTTGTAATTTAACATAGATATGCAATAACTCTATCGAGAACAGAAAGCCGCTTGACGAATTCCTGAGTAGGAACTGAGATATGAATATTCTTGCCAAGTGATGCTCCAAAATCGACAAATACGCTTGAACAAAATATTACCCAAGCAAATAACCATTTTTTTTTATAAGCCCAATCATCATGGAAATCCACATGAATAATCTCTAGACTATGCTGAGTAATTACGTAGAACTTCATTTTTGCCTAAAATCATGGGAAACTGGCCAAATCTGAGCCAAAAGTTAAAGCATATTAGTTATAATGAATATTTTCGATGAATTGTATATTCGCAAAATTCGTTGTCGCACATTTTTCCGGTCCCAAATGAATTTACTATGGAGATTTTACAATTCATCGAAATAAAATTATATCGATATTGCGTAGATTTTCAAACGGATTTTTGTGATTGAGGTCCATCATTTGTTGGAATTAAAATGAATTGCGATAATAATTCGAACATTTCAGGAACTTATGGTGCAAGTGGTTGGCCCCAAGTACTAAAATTTATGAAGACATGAATATTATTGAAGTCAATTAGATGATTAAGGGATATCATTCTTTCACGAAAAATAATTTAAAAAATTTTATTTCTGTGATTACTTCAGTTTTGATTTCAAATCCCACTAGAACCATGATGATTGATGATCAATTTCTCGATCAATTTTCTTGCTTTCTGTTTTTGATAGAAAAAGAGTTATTGCATATCTCTTTTAAATTACAAATTCATGTGAATTACCTGGAAATTACACTGAATTTTTAAAAATGGGCGATCAAACCATTGCGTGCCAGATAAGTTCAATTTATAGAAATTTAACACAGTTTTCAATTTTTTGCGACATTTAGTGTGTATTTGATTCAGAATTTCAAAAATAAACTTAAATCCAACACACTAGTTGCCCAAGTTGTTCGATATATTATAACAATTCAATTTGATTTAAATAAATGATGCTCCTCATCACAATAATTCGCTTCAAATTCTGCTTAATGGTTTGTTTTCCGTATATCACAAAATTGAACAATTAGAGAAAATTGATCAATATTTTTTAATATGCATTACGAGTCTTTTCGATGAATTGATTCTTTCTTTCGCATATTTGATTTTTCGATGAATTGTTCTGTGTAAAATTGTTTCTGTGTACAATTGTTTGTAGTACAATTCTTCTTCTCTGAATTCATTTCTAACAATTGTTTGTCGCACTTTTGTGAGTGTGTTAAATTGTGTTGCGCATAATTTTCGCGTTGCCATTGCACGTTGCTATATTTTTTCGATTTTTATTTTATTGTTTGTGGGGGGGGGGAGAATTGCATAAATGGGAATTTTGCATGGGATCGTAGCTTACCAACAGAGATTTCTCCCCAGAACTTAACAAGCCATTAAGAAACCGCTGCGGATACAATAAATAGGTACGACAACCCAGATGAAAACGGTATGAAAACCGAAATGATTAATTTGAATTTGCAATTTTAATATAATAACTATTAATTGGTTCCATAAATAATACATAATTACGAAACCAATATACTTGGTAACATATTCATCTGAAAATTTTGGTAAGAAATTTTAATTTGATTGATGAATTTACACCCCGCTACCGCTAGTCGTGTAGTTTGTCAATTTAAGAGACTCGTTTACTATAAAACCATTGCTTGGCCAAAATATGTATTATGTTAACTACGCATTTACTACAAATCCCAATTGGGGTTTATGTTTTTGCTAGACACCTCCAAATTAAACTCGTCTCAAAACTAAAATTTTAATTTTGTTTTGCCTCATGTAACTTATTGGTGTACAAATTGGTTAACTTTCATACAACCGACAGAGTTTTACTATCACTTTAACGATAACGCCTCAACTAACGAAATCGAGGTGTTACTCTGTAATAATTTTTGAGATTCATAAAAACCCATGTATTAGTTCGTGTTTCCGTCTAATTTTCTTAAAAAAAAATCGATGAGACCAACATTAATTTATTAAACGGAACTCTTTAATTGAATTTTTGCACAATTTGCGAAATTCAATTAACCTTTTACTAACCCACACAACTAAATATTAAATATTAAATACACAAATGGCTTATTTTCATATAGATGTTTCATGAATATGTTCTTAATAGTATAATATTAATATTTTAATTAGCCAATTAAATTTTAATTCCCAAATATTAATTCGAAAAATGGTTATTTTACATTGTTTCTTATATAAACATAAAAAAGTTTCGACTCTAAACAATATACACGTTTTAATATTACGGCTCAGTAAAATTGTAGATGGCTCTGTTTGAGACATGTTTCGCTATTTTTAAAGATTACTATGCAACTTTTCATTCTAAAGTTTGGTATATGGAACAGTAACCTACGTTGTGTATGAGCTACTGGAAAGTACTTCAAGAACTGAATATTATGAAAATTTAAAACGTTGTCGTCGTCCACGTCGTTGAAAAGAATTCAAAACCAAATCTGATACACTTTTGATCTAAGATGTTTCAACAAATGTAGCTTATCTGATAGGTTTTTTGTAGAACAAGCTAACTAAAATGCGGTTCTTAATTTTTGGAGGAACAATTCGACAATTTGCACACCATTTATATGCTAGTTTATAGTCTAAGTATTTTAGACCTTCTATAATCCACCCAAAAAGTTTTGATTATTTAAAAAACCATTAGAGAGCTGCTTATTGAGCTTATAGTCTCATGTAACTGTTAAAATTATAGTTATATTCAGATGCTAGGTATTTACAAAAAAACTATTTCACTACCAATTTAATCTTACTAAAAAAAACCTCAAACAAGCAGAATATAATAGAATACGAAAGTTTTCTAATTGATTTAATCCTGATTTTGAGTGTAGTGACTACACAAACGACAGTTATACCAAATACTTCCATCTTCAATACGCCAATTATTTTAATTAAAAACTTTTCAATGTAAAACCCAGACATCCTATCTTCCTGTTTGATTTAAAAAAAAACGTCCATCTAAAAATCAGTAGAGTATATCATACAGTTTGAATAGCCCGACTAGGTATGAGTGGAATCATAGGTTAAACTTTTTGTTATTAATACTCTGTGAATAGCCAACCTAGATAAAGGAGATACATATACATGTTATCAAAACAAGGCAATCAAAAATCGCATTCATATAACGTAAGAGTATATCGTATAAAGGAAAGGATACACTGTCGATGGCAATCAATTTGCCAATATATTTTCTATTTAAAAATCTCTGTAACACAAAATTGTTTAAAAAACTAAAAGTTTTTGATTGATTAAAAATTTAATCGAAAAGAAGTTTTGTTGCAACGTTGATGACGAAAAAGTTTCAGTTTATATTGCGGTACTGAGATATTCAAAAGTTTTAGTTTCTTTAAACGAATAGTTAAAATAATATCGAATACCATTCCTACGTCAATATATAAAGGAATATAAAGAGCGGTATCTGAAAACTAAAATGCAATATATCAATCAAAGCCGTTTGATATATTTTGTTAAAAACATTTTTGCAAGCTAAATGTATCCGTTGGTGTGATCAAACTTCGTAAGGTGCAACTTTAGTTTTGAAACCTAAATCCACTCAAGAATTTTTTGATATTAAATTACTTAACATCTTGAATAAAACACAACACTGTTTGGCATAGCCTTAAACGTATGAATGACGGTATTAATCGTTATGGTAATTATTGTCTGCGTATTTTTTTGCTCAGTGTTAGTAAATTTAAAACGTAAATTTATATACAAAAACTTTACGTGGTAGTAAACCCAAAGCCTCAAATATCATCACACTTTTTCCTGAATAGCGTCAATTGAGGCAGATATTACTGATAAGTAGTTGTCCTTAAACCAATTAAACCTCAAGTATTTTTTCCTCTGCTTAGGGGCGGTCTGCACCGAGTTTCTGTTACACAGCAAGTGGGACGATATATACATTTGTTTATCTAGGCATGGCTGGTCGAAGGTCCAAAGCTGTAACTCCAATCCTATAATCAACGATTAAATTATTGAGCAATTTCCAGCATTAAATGGTGATCCGCGCTTTAACCAATTCATAATTTCTTCGTCAACATGACGTTCTAAGCAACGTGGTCAAATGTAATAAGTTTCGGTTGAATAAAAAGTTCCTGTTTTCAAACAAATTTAGCAAGACTCTTGCCGTTTTTCCAGTTAAAAAAACACAACTTCAAGCAACGCCTAGTTTCGCTTTAATCAATGATTAAAGTAATGAGCAATTTCCAGCATCAAATCGTGATCTGCACTTGCTATAACCAATTTGCCCATAGTTTCTCCTTCAGCATTACATTCTAAGGAACGTGATCTAATGTAATAAATTTCGGGCTAATAAAAAATTCTTGATTGTTATTTCAAATTTAGAAAGGCAAGGAGTGTAACTTGCCGTTTTTCCAGGCGAATAAAGTCAAAATAATTTCGGTGCTGAAATGTTAAAAAATTCGATCAATTGTGATATATTATTTAGTTTAAAATAAAACAACGAATTAATTTTATTGAAGGTGAAAAACAAGTCGGCTGATTTCAAAGATATCTCTATCCCAATCTTTATGGACAAGATTAACATACGAACGTTTGTGTAGAGGATTGTCCCATTCACATGCTCTTGATGAATTTGATTGCGGGTCTCCAATTGGGTCAACAATTCATCAAGTTAATTCGACCAAAACTGTGAACCATTATCTTTCATTCTCTCACTATTTCTAGCTTCACAACTCATGAAAGGATTTTTTCGCCCACCCTCCTCCGTCCGTCTTTCGACAACCTAATACGAGTAGATCTTATTTGACGTTGTCACGCCACGGCAGTCGGCAGGTTGGTTGTTGATGGAACACTTTATTGGTCATCCGTTGTTGGGGGAATTTGTAAGGTGGCCGAGCCATCTAACTCGATTGGATCTGATGAATCCGATAATATGGCTCGTCCACGTTACAAGGTCCCTACAACAATGGATGGCCAATAAAATGTTCCATCCCCAACTGGTGCTCGTCGTAGAGAAAGACCCCGATCGCGCTGGCGTGACGACGTAGAACAAGATCTACATACACTAGGATGTCGAAACTGGAGGACAAGACCGAGACGTTTGGAGTACCATAGTGCATGCGGCAAAATCCCTTCATGTGATGTAAAGCTGGAGAGAGAGATAATATCGCATCCTTGAAGAAGTTGCTTTACTTCGTGGTTCATACGAATCCGTTATCGGTGATTATTATCTCGGAAAATCAAAGAAACTAACATTGGCATAGGCTGACTACATTGATGTGACAAAATCTGTGACAAAAATTAATATTTTGTACTTTTCTCATGCACATCTCACATCTGACATCACTCACATTATCGTGCCATCGTAGAAGCCTTTCAAGTACCTCAAGCGGCTTTGGCCACCGTGATTTGTGCAATTACTTCAGCAATCTCCATGTCAATAAATCTTGAATTACTATAGTTTATAAAACGAGAGATGGTTCAAAGTTGATTGAAGATTGTTCAACCGACAAATTAATTTTTACATAAGGGTTGTCTTTTGCAGTATCAGTTCTGCCGTAATTGGTAGTTGCATAAAATGCGTTTGAATTCAGATCTACATCCAGAAATAGAACGCTTCCAAGTGACCGAAAAGTATTGACTTCAATGCAGGATAAAGCATCATGAACCATACTTTATTAACTTTTTCTCAATCCGATTTTTAAGTTAAAATCTTTGAGCTTAAAGCTCGATCTCGCTAAAATACCGGGGAGGTTTTCTGGTAAATTAATTATTTCAAGCTCGAATAAAAATGTGAACCCCCTTATATATTCTAAATTTCTTTACGCTAAAGCGCTGCTAAGCGGAAAGAATTGGGTTTGTGACTATAGAATGCAATGTGATACTCTCGCATTCGTCCTTCTAAAATCGGTATGAAGAAGCAACGCACCCACATTTGCTGATTCATTTTTGTTAAATTTCTGGCTTTTTTTAAGATCACACAAAAGAGCGGTAATACTGTCAAAGTTATAAATAAATCGCTGATACTACTCTGCCATCCACAGAAATCGACACAGCTGTATGACTGTTTGAGGAGTCGGATAGTTTCCAATGGCCCGAATCTTGTCATTGCCATTCGGATGATTTGTTTATGAGTTACTTGACCCTAAGGACTTTGTCTATTTCAGAATAAACTTACAAGATGTTGATTGACGAAATATATTGCGTGTGCTAAAGACGACTTAGCAATCCTTCTATCAACGGACGACGGGATCACCTCACGATTTCGCGAAATGTAGGAGGAATCAATTTAATGTCATATTGGCTCTATCAAATCTGGCGCAATGTGAAGGCGAGGACACTTGATTTTCCAGTTGGTAGATGTTGGCATCAACATCGCCGATATTGCCGATCTCCGTATTTTCCCTCGGGCTATTATGTTTCCAGATGCGATCGTTATTCGGGTTTTGAATCGACGGCGAGACGTAGCTAACCTCTCCTTGCTGGTTCAAAATTATATTAAAGATGTTGCCATGTACGCCATCGCGTGTGGTATGAAAGTTGCTTCTAGTATTGGAAATGACAATGGTTTGAATACATGAAACCTTTCACTGCTTATCAGAGGTAGCTGTAGCTCAAAAATAACATTTATTTCACTCAGTCTGCCCCTGCAAGACATTACTTGATAGAAAATAAGTACTTGATCAGGAGTACAATGTCCAGGTAACATCACACCGGCCGACATATGGTGGGTTATTTCTTCTATTTCTTCTCGCAACAGAGCTGGTTTGAGGATGCTGGTACTGACAACTTAATTGTGACCTTCCAAAAGAGCTTCAATTAAAGGTTGATGTATACCTCCTTGAAGTTTAACATTGAAATTAGTGTATGCATTAACAGAGCTGTTAACCGCGATTACCATTTTTGAGATCGTTTAACTGATCATGAATCTGTTGGCGAAAGATCTTCCAGTTTTGGGTGATCTCAGCCTCGCTCCTTTGTATGGTGTTGAGAGTGGCCTCGGCAATGGTGGTCTGGTTTTTAATGAGCCTTAGCAGATACTTTTGATTTGCTTTTCACTTCCGTATATTTCTTCTTCATAATGTTCTGCGTCACGACTGATCATTATGCCAAATAGTTCATTTGCTATGTTGCCTACAATGTTGATAGCCCCTTTTTTTGTCTAGTGTTCCCATTATGATGCATTGTCTTCTTGTTTAATCTTATATTTGCTCCATTGTGATGGAGTTATTCGTTATTTTGTTCAATATCTGATAGAATATGGTAAGAGTTGAACATTGATCGCCCCGCAGACGGCGTAGATAGTGCTGTTTATACAAAGCTGATACAAATTTCTAATCCAGATACGATATGCATTTAATTCTGCATAATATGTCATAAGTTTAAAGTATACAATGATTTTTCATTGAGTATAGGAGAAACGTACGCTCCCAGTGTGTACAAAATGGAGCCCGGTTGGATGAGGGAAACTAGTTTGTTTGAACTGGTGATTGCTTCTGTCTCTACGAATGCACTCGACATAGCCACCAAACGTAATAAAAATACCGGTAGACACCTTATGCTAGAGGTTGTGTGTATTTATCTACTTGATATTTGTCCTGGTGGTTCATGTTCCGCGACTTCGTTTGTGGCGATGGGAAGAGGGCTTATCTTCGTAATCGGTCGTTTTAATTCTGTACCGCTAATATTTTTAACTGCTACTACCCATGTTAATTTATCACCAGGGGCGGTCCAGTCATAGGTGCACATGGTGCACTGCAACCAGGCGTATTAATAAAAGGAAAGTTTAAATAATTCAGTCAAACTTATTTTCAATCACAATTAAAGTTCTTTACTTATTATTCTTCTAGTAGTAGTGCAATCAGGCTCGGCTAATGTTCCTAAATATGACAATATTGTGAATCTGGACCCGAATTCCTTAACGAGATCTGTTGTCGTAGGTATCAACAATTTAGAACAATCATCTGTAGATAATGATAATGCTAATTGTTTTCAACACGAACACGGCATCATAAATAAATTAAATTTATTTGATTTTAGGGATTCGGCAAAATGGCCTAAACAAAGTGACAAAATTATTCAACTTATTGTTGAAAATGGTCCTATATGCAAGTAGGAAACATAAAATTTCCCAATGAAAATAACAGAAAAATCAATCCAAAGATTTAAGAAAGAGTGATGGCAAATGGAGAGAGTATTAAACGAAATTGGCTCATTTATTCCACATCGGCGGATGCTGTATTTTATTTTTGTTGTAAATTATTTGCATCTAATTGTATAAATACAACATTTAACGATCTAGGATTTTAAGACTGGCGCCATTTGACCAGATTAGTTCAGTCTCACGAAACTAGCTTGAAACATATGAAATATTTTAAATCCTGGAAAGAATTAGAAAACATATGAAAATCTAATTCAACAATAGATTGTGATCTTCAGCGAGTTATGGATGCAGAAGTTCGGCATTGGCGAGGAGTGCTTAAAAGGTTAAATATTTGTTGAATTTTTAGGAACACAATTACTTGTATTTAAGGGAAATCTGAAGCATTATGACTCAAATAATGGGAATTTTTTAAAACTAGTAGAGTTTGTAAGTAAATTTGATCCAGTGCTTTTAGAACATCTTAGAAGAATAAATAATAAAGAAACGCCAAACAACTATTTGAGCAAAAACATCCAAAATGAATTGATTCAATTAATCTCACAGTCAAAGATAAAATTGTTTCAATGATCGTGGAAGCAAAATATGTTTCTATCATAGTTGATTGTACTCCAGATCAAAGTCATGAGGAAGAGTTAACGTTTATTGTACGGTTTATTTATCAACAAAATATTAATTTTGAAATAGGGGAACATTTCATTTCATTTTTAGAAGCCAACCATACCAAAGAGTCTGGTCTCACAGAAACGGTTCTTAGTGGATTAAATGAAATGAGTCTTCTTATCGAAAATTGCAGAGAAATCTTTTAAGAACCACAGAATGCCGAGCTTTTTTCGTATTATGTATGCCTCACACACTAAATTCAGTAATAAATAATGCCGCTCAATGTTCGCGAGACGCCGTCCTATTATTTGATATTGTGCAAAATATTCATGTTTTTTTTCGAGCTCTGTTCTTAAGAGGTGGTCGGTATTAAAACAGCATATTAGTTCTTTTTCTTTAAAACCAATCAGTACTACAAGATAAGAAAGCGGAATTGACGCAATAAAAACTCTAAAACAACAGTTGGGCGATATTCATGAAGCTCTTATTGAAATTTCGCTAACTGGTGATGCATCAACTATAAATATTGCTGAATCTTTGGGGAAAAAATATTGGAATATAAGTTTATATGTACATTGGTTATTTGGTATAAACTTTTAGATACTATTAGTATAGTAAGTAAATATCTTTAGAACTCCAAAATGAATATTATGTCTGCTGAAAAACAACTCGAATCTTTTTTAAAATTTCTTCAAAAGTTGAGATCAGATGAAGAATTTGAACAATTTTTACAAGCAGCGAAAACAATGGCAGACCAGTTTGAGGTACCCTGTTGTTTTCCAGGTACCAATG
The DNA here is from genome assembly GCA_947310385.1 of Nephrotoma appendiculata. Taxonomy (NCBI): domain Eukaryota; kingdom Metazoa; phylum Arthropoda; class Insecta; order Diptera; family Tipulidae; genus Nephrotoma; species Nephrotoma appendiculata. Next base: position 282,692,380 of record OX371224.1, on the reverse strand, counting down.
CATTACGTTCTTGGCGAAAGAAATCATTGTTTGGATATGAAGGTGCACATGAAGTTATTGTGGAACCTAAGCAAAAAATTAAGGTTGAATTTTATTTTAAAGCTTTGATCAGGCAATTTCTTCTATTAACGAAAGATTTCAACAATTATCTGAACATACAAACAATTTTAATTTTTTATATGACATTCAACAATAATCCACTTTGTTGCATGATGATTTGAAAACAAAATGTTTCAATTGAAGTTTAATTGAAAAGTTTTTAAAATAAAAGCAAAAAACATTAATTTTTTACAGTAGGAGTGAAATTGTTTAATGTATTCTTTTTATTTTATTGAATTGGATTGTTTTATTATAATTTATTTTATTTAATCATTTGTAATCTGAAATACTGAATTTGTGTCATTTGTAAGAAAGGAATAATAGGTCTACTGGAGATACCTTATAAAAAACGCATCATTTTGTAACCTCTTTATGCTATTTATATGCCCAGACTTTTAACTGCTTTCGTTTAGTGTAATCCCATAAATAGTTTTTGTCAAAAAATAATTTTGTATTTCCAAAATAATTTTCATAATCCATGATTTTTAATTGTTAATGAAAAGGAGTTTTGACAGTATAAAATTACCTAATTAACTTATATTTTTAAATTCTAAATAAACAACCAAATTTTTATATTTCTTAATTTAAAACTTGTAAATCTAAGATTTATATTAACTTTGAGTTTAAACTATACCTTAAATACAAAATAATAGACAGAACTCTCAATGTAATGACACTTGGGTTATGTGGAATAGAAAAATTGTAAGAATCAAGTGGTTATAATAAACTTAAGTACAATAAAAAACCAATAAATAAATAAAAAAAACATGGACCAAAATAAATATACGAAAGGGCGAGATAAAATGTAAAAGTGCACCAGGCGCTGAAACACTAGCGGACCGCCCCTGGTTATCACTGCCCGGATGTAGTTTAACAATTCGTCCTAGAGACCAAACTAGTTGGAGGAAGATTCGTGCCTTTGATTAAGACAACATCACCTAGTTTTACAGAAGGTTATTGGAGGCTCAATTTACTTCGCCTTTGAAGGCTTTATAAGTAATCGCTGGACCAATGCTTCCAAAAATCTTGTACAATTTTTTATATAAACTTCCAGCGCTGCAGTGGAGTTATGTTTTTCTTTCAATGACCGTTATTTGACGGAACATCTTTTCAATATCAGCTGTGTATACATATCTATGTTTTCGTCAACGTAACAATATGCTTAGCAGATCCTGTTGAAGTGTAGGCCCATTTAGCATGATATCACTTAAAGATATTCCTGTGAATGTGTTCGCTGATGCATCGAAAACGACCCGCAGCTTGGTTGTTGTGCTCGAATACTTGAGTACTACATGGTGTTGTAAGTAGTAGTACTGGCTTCCTCCAGCTACTGCTTCAGCTTCTTTCATATGACCTAAAGTTTCATCTTCATCCAAAAACGGCTTATATGTTAGTGCCAATTCTGGATTCGGCTGTCTTCTTTGAACAGCCTAAAGTATATTTAAGTATATTTATATTTTTGTATAGAATTCTTAACATTCCCTTTCTTCTTCTGGTAGTTCCCTTTTCCAAAATTGCTTTAGCTGGTCATCGATCTGTGTCGAGGTTGAGACTAAGGTTTGAATAACTTCCATGTTTACGAGAGGAGATACGTTTCCAGTGATAATCCAGCCTAATTTGGACTGCATAGCAGGGGTCATCTGGTGCACCCTTTAAAAGATTAGCCATGATTATTTGGCCGTAGTAATCGGCTCCTAACGGTATGTCAACTTGACCAGGTTCATAAAATGTTAGATCTGCCCATATCAGGTTTTTAGTGTGATTCCAACTTGGATTGGATGCTACTTCAGGTAGATTACCGGCTATGTTTTTGAAAACCATGGCTTATATTTTTAACTTGAAGTTTAATGTAAATCTTGGACTAATGAAATGAATTCTGTAGTAGAATGCGATGTTCCGGCGGTTGTTATTCCCATGCCAGCAATGCTTACTTGAGTAGGAGTTCCTGATAACTTGAGACCATCTGCAGCTTCTTTAGTGATGAATATTGCTTGCAAAGCTGGATCAATCAGCATCCGAACTAAATGTTCTCCGTTGTCGGTTGTTATCCTGATCAAGGCCTTGTCTTCATATCTTTTGACGAGGGTACTCCATGCGGTGATATAATTTTCTCCTGACAATGCTGAATGGCTGTATAGCTTCATTGCTTGTCCCTATCTGCGTTGGCTATAGCTCTTCATTGGAATGAACAGTTCTGTGAATAGACTATAAAAGGCGGTGAAACGTAGTCTACTATTTTGTTTAGGTTTTGTTTCAACATTTCAGCTTTGGCTGCTTGCGATTTGTAGCGTTTTTTATTTTTTGAAGTTGATGATCCAGTGGCTTCCTCATCTTCCACAAATATGTAGGAGGCGGCATCGGCTATTTCATCTTCGATGGTCTTTTGCGTATCCTCTTTAGATTGGTTTGCTGTTAACCCTTCTGTGATTTTGAGAAACATGAATTTCGTCTCTTCAAATATCATCTGGACTTGCTTACAATATTCTTGTTTGCGAAATGGATGATCATCGAGTAATGTGTGTACCAATTCTGCGTTTGTTGTGCAGAATTTGTCGTACAGAAGTTGAAGATTGATGAAGCGCTCTTCGCACTGTTTTATAGTTTTTCTGTGAAGCCCATCTTTTTTCAAGTTGATTTTGATTTGATTGATTAATTTTCCTATAGTCGTTTGCTGGCACAAAATTTCAGCGGAATCCATGATGTTCGTGTGTTAGAGCAATTTTTGAATTAACAACGTGCCGTTCGTATTGTTACTCGAAAGACCAATGTTTCTCCTATGTGTTCGGAAGGAGAAATTTTCGTTGCTTATTCGGTTTTTGAAATAACTAATAAGATTACCGTTGGTCGGGTCTTATTATAATTAGAAAGTAATTCTGCTTTATTTTATAGTTCACTAGCTGACCCGGCAAACTATGTTTCGCCCCCAAATTAGTTTGTCCGAGAAAACGCTTTTGACCTTCACGAAAATTGGTTTTGATGAGAGAAAAAACAAACAACTCAACTCAATTCTCAATAGACGTTTGAGTTAGACGATTGAGTGGCCATTCCATTCACTTTTTTATCGAATTCAACACTAAAGGTAAGTTTATGGTTGCGTTCGTTTGTTCGCGGTCATTTGATCGACCAATCATGTTTTGTACAAAAATCCAGAATCGTCATTTTTGAGCAATAGGATTGGTGGAAAAAATTGTCAGAATGAACTAAGGAACGCAACCATAAAGGCGGCATAATGTATTGAAAAGTGAAAAAGGTCGATTCAAACTTAGGCAACTATCGAAAATATAGTTGTTTTTTGCAAATTGACTTTGTAATTTGTTAATCGTCAAAGCGAACGCCAAAACAACGGGGAACTGAATGCACTTGTTTTTATATATTAATAGAAGATAAGATTGCAAAAATTCTACACAGCTTATGTTTATAGTAGTCTGTGACCAACGCCATCTATTAAAAATATTTCGAAGTGGCTGTTTAAATGAATTATCATTATCGAAATATAATTTTTATCCATAGTGTTAAGTGTATTTTCATACAAAGTTCCTCTATAAAACGCAATTTTCGATTTTCCGATTTTTTTTTTTTGATTTTTCGGTTTTCCTTTGGGTTCCGATTTTTTTCGAGTTTACCGATTTTCCTTTGAGTTTTTCCGAATTTTATATTTTTCTAAGCCGCCACTGTATTGAGATTGACAATGCACAAAAAGAATCATTCAAAGTGGCCGCGTCGTTCTCGAGTTTTTGCGAGACTAACGCACGGCAATTGATTTTTATGTAGATAGATAGATAGAGAAAATAAATATTGGTGGGATTCGAATCCAGTACCTCCAACCCCAAGCGCCGAAGCTTTAACAACTGCACCACCTGTCTCATAAAAAATGTATACACAAAATTCATATGAAAATTGCTTTTTATTCGATTTTTCGGGGTTTCCGACTTTTCCAGTGGATTTTTTCAAAATTTTCTTTCGTAAGAACCATCTTCTGGCAACAAAAATAATCGAGCAAAATCGGTTAAGCCGTTCTCAACTGATGCGCGCACATACATTTTTGATACCAGTTTTATATATATGTATATAGATTTCACCTTATATATTAAAATTAATGCTATACCAGCGTACATAAATTTACGATGTATAAAAAAATAATCAAGTTATGCTTAAACGTGTCAATACAAAATAAATTATGCCAACTTTGCGTAATATGCTAATTCACCTTGTATTAAATATTTAGGTAAAATGATTTGTGTTGTTGATATATTTGAAATACAAAAAAATCACCATCCTCTCTGAAGGCCTAGCATGGACCTACCGTTAAGTTTGTTAGTCAAAAGTTAGTTAAAAAAATTCGCGTGAAACACACAGTCCAAATGACTTACTAAACTAAATAGCCATTACTAGGTAATAGTTATTTCTAGTTCTTACTGAATCCATAAGGTGTACTGGGTTTATTATTTCGTACTAATTTTTTTTTCTGTTAATTATTTATTATTTCTATTCAAAAAGTTACAAAAAACTATAACAAATACCGACAACCGCATTAATAAAGCTATACGAAGCAAAAAGTTGAAAGACGAACCATAATACGTAATAAGTAAACGTTTACATAATTTTTGTGGGATTGAAACATAATTAAATTACAATTATAAATTTTAAATGTTGCGATTTCCCAAACAGATAATTATTGACAGTTTGTTTGAATTGACCTATTGCACGAATTAGTTATACTCCTTCCGTTAATCTATTATATAGCACAAACCCCCAATAAAATACATTTTTAGAGTCTCTGTTGGTTCTCAGGGTCAAAACATGATAATCTTGATTAGATCGAGTATTGTAGTTATGATAACCATTTGCTCTTTGGACGGTATAATTAAATGTTTTAAGCCGATGAATTACTTTAAAAATAAAAATTAACAGGTCAAAATCACCTAGCACAGCAATGAGTAAGATATTCACGCTACATAGATGATAGGTGAAGGTTATAGTCTGGGCAAAGATTGATAATTTGTAAAGCCTTATTTTGTAAAATTGGTAGGGCGCAGTTAATAACTTGCGGCGGCCGACCAGGTCATACTCATATAGTTGCGGTGTGAATTAACGTAAGCGAAATAAATTAACCAACCCGTATTAGTCTTGACATAGTTAACTAGTCGTTTAATAACAAATTTCATTGGCGATATTGTCTTATATAATTTATTTATGTGTTCAGACCAATTTAATTTAGAATCTATAACCAACCCCAAATATCTGAATGAAGAAACAGCTTGAATTGTTTACCCTTTAAAATAGAAAAAAGATTCAACAATGTTTTGGTTTGGTTTATTCTCAAATATTATATATTTAGTTTAGATAGTTAATTTAGATTCAAAGATAACCTGTTCGCTGTTAAGTAGTTATTAATTAAAAGTAAATCGTGGTGAATTTGATTTATTAAAGAAATTATCTGTGTACCACTATAAACTAAAGCAGCATCGTCTGCGTATAATTGTAATTTACCAAATAAGTTCAAATTAAATATATTATTTATATAGAAAATAAACAACAAAGGGCCTAAAATAGATCCTTGCGGTACTCCAGATTTAACTAATACATAGTCACTATGGACATTATTGACAACGGTACATTGCTTGCGATCGATTAGGTTATTGATAATAGCTGTCCAGACGGTTCCAGTTGTTTAAATTTTTCAATTAATATCACGTGGTCGACACAATCAAACGCCTTGCGAATATCTTGGGATTAGTACCTTGATATACATTATTCATAAGATTGGCTACAGCTGATTCTGTACTAGAGCCAGAAATAAAAGCAAATTGAAAATCATTTATGACGTTGTGTTTAAGAAAAAAATTATTTATATTATATCGTATATCTTGGAGACAGAATTAAGAACTGATATAGGTCTGTAATTAAAGCATATTTGCGTATTACCAGACTTCTAAATCGGAGTTACAATACCTATTTTAAGAGAACAAGGAAAGAGCACTCTATGAATGCAACTATATAGAATATCGTTAATTATATACTGCTTATGTATTTGTAAAAATTTTACAGAAATAGAATCGTCTCCGTTAGCTGCTTTTCAGTTTAGATTATCTATAATATAGTGTTAATTTCAGGAACTAATACTTCAATTATTTCTAAAGGTTCAGAATAATAATACAATGGATATTGTTTGAAATAGTGAACTATTTCACGGTTTCTGGATGAACACAACTCTTCGATATAATTGTTTGACACTTCTGAAAAATATTTGTTAAACACGTTTGCAGTAGATAGTGGATCTAAGATACTGCCTGAGTCATCAGAAATAATAATTGGTACATTAGTTTTTATGCGGTTACTTACAATTTGATTTATTAGCGTCCAGTTTTTACGAGAATCGGAGTTATTGTTCTTAAATTGGTTATCGTAGTGTTTTTTTTTATAAATTTGTTCTTGTAAGCTACTATATTCCTAAGGTGGGTAAACTGATCTCTAAAGAAATTGTTAAAATGGAAATTTCATATGCCACTGATAAAATTTATTTCTAATTTTTACTAATTGCAAAATTTCATTAGTAAACTAAGGCTTGTGAACTCGTTCTGAGAAACTAACGTCAAAACTATCAAGATTGTATTTTTAGCAATTAAATCGGTGAATATATATTCTTATATAGATGGGAACTTTGACATTCTGGTGTGAAACTAAGGAAGACGACAATTCAATATCATATAACCACTTCTAAATCAACTACATCCCAGTTTTTGCGTTGCAAAAATATCGGCCGTTAGATAATTAATATTCAGATCACCTAGAAAGCCGCAATTTTTGGAAATAATGGTTAATTCTTCTATTTTCCCTATAGTTCACATATTTTGAACAGTTTTGACAACTCTGCGATTCGGATTTCGATGATTAAATAGCTAGCAAAATCTATAGTTTGGTTAAACACAAGCGGATGAAACTAGACTATTGTAAACAAAAACTGAAACCCCACCGGGGCGATCATCATCTGTCGTAGAGTGATAGGAAACAAAATCGGGTAAGTTAAAATACTGAATCTCGTTTCTATATAACCAAGTTTTGTAGATAAAAAAAATTTTTTGGGAGCTTGTGAAAATTTGCAACTGTTAATTCAATTTCAACGAATTTATTACCTCTTAAACTTTTTGTATTAATTAATAAATAAAAAATTATTAGAAAAAATATTAGAAACTTTAAGTAAAAGATAACAAAACATTAGAACGATAAATTGTAAACACAATTACACAGTTGCAGAGGTTAATTTCGCAATGTCATCCAAATTGTTGTTAGCAGTAGACGATTCGTCGTCTTTTTTAACTTTAACAAAGAAGTTAAAATTAGTAAGTCGGTCGTTGATAAACAGTTTATGAATTACGTTATCCGTATAAGATAGCTGCGGTAAACCCTACGCTAATAGTAATCGTCCATTTTGGCGGATCTTCTTCATGACATCATCATATATACTTCCTAAGTCACTAAATTTAAGAAAGTATTGAATTTGCTGTTTGCTTTCCATCCTACGAATAAATGATGATATTACAGAATCCGGTTTAAATTTAATTATTGAGTCAATGGATTTCAGCTGATCTTCGGAAATAATATTTGTATTATATGGCACACAAGATATTATTATGCCATTATTAAATTAATTTTTTTTTTTTTTGAAATTCGAGTTCAGCCTTTAACTGCGAGTTATTTCATTATTAACCAAAGCTATTTCGTATTTATTTTGCTCTATTAATGTTTTATTATTATCGTTGTCAACCATCAGCTTGTTGTCAGCCATGACAGAATCAAGTTTATTGTTGGTTACCTCATATATTTTACGGTCCTGTGTTGACTGCTGGTGGTGGGACCACCCAATTTACCATCATCGGTTTACCATACTTATTACTCAATAGAAATTACAAGAAGCTTTATAAGGTCGTATCACGAAGAATTTTAAAATACGAATTCTATACTATAAAACTCTATTTTATTTATGTTATTTCTTTTAATAATTCACAACAAATATTAATAAAACCATAATGGTAATGGTTTAAAATTTTTAAACCACAAAGTCACCACATTAGCTGAAGTAAATAATAATAATTTAAAATAGTATTTTCTTTACCAACATCAAAATGCGACTTTACGCTTTCGCCATTTTGCAATTAAATTGAGTACTAAATTGTTAATTGTCTACCATCGACAATAAATAATTCAGTAATTGATAAAACTCAAATTAATTTAACGAATTACAATAAAATTTCACAAGTTTTACGCCATCTATTGATAACTGGTATGAACTAACATGGAATTAGTTTATACTTTGCGCATTACTCCGACTTCCTTGTTCAAATTTCTGATTAGCCGAATTGATTACTAATTAATACCAGTCGTTCGGAGATATCACTAAGCAAATCTTTGCAAGTTTAATTAAAATTTCCTAAATGAATATTCTTTCCAATCGGATAGTGACAAATCTGGTACCAGGGTTGCAGTATATTCTGTTTTTTAACCATAAAGACGCGTATCAATAATTTTTAAGAACCGACCATCAATTTAGATAGTCGAAAATTTAGAAGAAGAAAAAATCTGCGTCAGGCGCACGGCTTTAGTCAATAGTTTATTCGAAAAAACGGTATTACACACAGATTATTAGAGGTTTTAATTAAGGGCCTTATGTTGATTCTTTTATTATAAGTTAAGTTTTTCTTAAATTCAGTTTTTGAGATCGCGAAGAGGTAGGCAACAAATTTTCAAATCACAGGCCATTTCTTTATCACACAAAAGTTATTAAGAAAACCATAGAACTTTAATATAAAATAATAAACTCTTTTTGCCCCCTAGATAATTAGCACCTTAGAGGATGTTGACGTTGTCTGCATTGTCGACGTGTAGATTACGTGTCGACAACTGTGTAGATTATGTAATCTAATTGTGTAATCTACCTCGCCCTGTTCAGCACACAACGAAATTACACTTATTGCTGAGCAGATCTTTTTAGTGTGTTAACGATATCACAGTATTAATCATTTAATGATTGGAGTAGCAAGACATAGAAAAATTGCGTAAACAACTTCATCACGGCACCAAGCAAAAATTGCTATTGTTAATACAAATTTGCACAAGCACATGTGGGAACGCAAAGAAGAATATGCATAACACGTATAGAAATCAGAACAACTACCTCTCTTTCTTTTTAAAATAATCACATATTTTTAGTGGATGCCATTCACAATATAGTGTTATTGCTAAATATGTAATAAACATTTTTGTTTTATAAGGCTTTAACTTCATGTCGCAAACATAAGGTTGCAGTTTCTAAATGTTTTTCCGCACAATTAATTCACTAACAAAACCAAGATTAAATTGCATTTCGCGAAACCATAATTATTATATTTTTTATCATTGTGCCATTAAAAATAACCTTATAAACGTTAAATGCCTGCAAAACATTTTCCTATAACACAGATAATCTGTTTAGTATCAAATTTCTTGCAAACAAAAACCAGCAAAAACAATCTCCACACCTCCTCAGGAATTATTACATAATTTATGTCCCCATATAATTCTTGTGTTGTGTGCTGTTTAAAGTAGATTCGACAAATAAAGTTTTCCTTTTTTTATATTTTCCTTGAATGTAACATTACTGTGTCATGTTATGGAACACAAAACAACAAAATTATGTTAAGTTATAAAAAAAAATCATGATTATGATTTACCTTCTGTTGAACATATAATACACAAATTCTAAAAACATATATGAGCGAGAGAGGCGCACACTACACTAACAAATTTTTAATAATCAAGTCTCGGGGATTTGAAAGCAGCAGCAGCATATAAAATTATTATATGTAGATAATAAAGACATAATGACATTTTTTATAGTTCAAAAATTCAATTTCCTAAAGTGTGTATTATTATTATGATTATTACTATTATTATTGTTATTATTATTATTCGCGAAAAAAAAAAATAAAAAAAAATTTTATTGGAAAAATTGCTAGCTTTCTTCACGTTCTGCTACCACTTGCCTTCTCTTCACTATATATATGTCATATAATGTACTCGTATATTTTTCAAGAGTCTCGAGAAAAACTTTTTTCTTTTTTTTTTTTTGCTTTATATGTTGATTATATTTTCGTGTTTTTGCATGACATTTTATTTTTATGAAAATTTTTTTTTTGAAAAGGCAACACAAAAAAAGTTCTTCTAAAGCATAAACATATCAGATTATATTGTGTATCATCGATTGAAATAATAATGTTACGATTTGTTTTCAAACAATTTTTCGAGGGGGAGACACTTTGTCTTATGTACTATACATACTAGTCCCCACATAATATGAAGATATTATTTTTTAAGAGTTATATGAAATAATAAAATCGGTGTGATAATGTAATGAACTTCTGTTTTTAAAATAGCATAATACATATGATAATATTCACGTTTATTTCAATATTGTTTCACGTGTTAAGTAAAAACACAAAACAATTCGGAATTGATGTGAAATCGATAGTCTAGTAACAACGAAATAGGAACCAATACATTCTGCAAATGCGTAATCGCATGCAGATCATAATTTATAAAAAAAAATGTGAGCTTTTGGTATGATGTGTGGCCATCTGTCAAGCTTTCGAACCGAATTTCTCACCATATAACTGCAAAAATTCAAAATTTATATATTGGTTGTTTGTAAATCAAAGTGAAAATTTTTCATAATTTAGGTCTTCTATAACATAATAATATTAAGAATAAATCACAAGTCAAGTGCATCTGTACAAAACTACAAGATTTCTGCAAAAAAATTAAATTAACTTAGACAACTTTTCCAAATAATTTGTACTCATTAAAAAATAAAAAACAGTAATACCGTATTTAAAATTAAGTTTTTTGAATTTTTTATCTCAAATTCGTCTGTGCCTAATTTTATTTAGGGACTTTTTGTCGAAATTCCTTATTGTTTTGTCTAGAATATTTTGCACGGAGCTATTCTCGGAGCAAATTAAAACTGTTTTTATATTTATGTATCTAATATTTACAGAACTTAGCACATTGATCGACATCTATAAAAGAATTTATAAATTTAATAAATAACAAGAGGTTAAGGAATTTTATGAAGAGGGGGGAAAATCTTTTTCATAACCAACATTGAAATATTTAATTGTTGCAATTCGAAACGAAGGTTTCATTTGTAACTGAGAAATTTAGGATGCCATTCTTGCTTAAGGGTAGCAGCTCAAGATTTAAGGTGCACATATTTTGTTAACTCATAAATCGATACGTAACATATCTAACATTAAAAGTAAAAAATTTTATTAATTGTAAAAAAAATGTTCTCGATTTGCTTGAGAAGTTTGTTGTGGTATTAGTTCTAAGGAGAAACAGCTCAAAAATCAAACTGAATGGATTGAATCAGCTCATAGAGAATAAAATATTTTTTTTTTGCAATTTTAACAGAACCGGTCGTTTATAGTTCTGATATTGGGAGTAATGTTTGTGCTAACGAGTAAAATTTCCAAAATGCACTCATTTGTGAGCATATAAATCAGTACATCACATCCAACATTGAAATTTTAAAATTTTGCAATTTTAAAAAATTTTTTTGTTTGATTCGTTTTGGGTGGCTTTTGTTCTAAGGGGAAGAAGCACACAATTCAAACTGCACACAACATACAAATTTTAGATTTGTCTATAACTTAAAAAAAAATATTGTTAAAATCGGTTAAATATATATAAATTTTGGCAATTTTAAGATAAATTGTCGTTGATATTTTAAACCCTTAAACACACTTAAAAAAATCTGTGGTATGCGATGCAATTAATAACGTATATGACTTCAGAGCAAATTTGGATCATTTTTAGTAGCAAGTCTACCATCATAAAAAATAAAAAATAGTTTGCGTCGATATTCGATGAAATTGCATCTAAATTATAAGCGAGGCAATATGCAATTATTTTTAATAGAATTTGCAGCAAAAAATTGTTTGGTGCATGATGCATTAAAATTTGAAGGAGTTACAATTAATTGATTAATGATGCACCATGCAACCAATTTTAAAAGAGTGAACATCAAAATGTTTTCGATGCATTTTACATTAAAAACTGTAAGAAAATGTATCTTATCCAAATTTGATGTAGAAAACCACGAAATCTAATTTAAGGTTTTTCTTAATTATTTTGATACCTTAATGCATCGTTTAGTAGCAGTTTTAGCAACGAAATCTTTGTTGATATTAGAAATAAAACTTACATATATATTTTTATAAATTAAATTTATTTATTTATTTATTCACAATATTTATAAAACATAAACAATATTTATAAAAATTATGTTTTCTTATTCATAAGTAAAATTATACTTTATTAACAAGTAATATTCATAAGTAAAAATAAAAAATCATATTTTATTTAAATTTTTTAACTTAAACTAATACATACATTTAACAATTCAAATTTTTTAAAAATAATTATTATAAATGGCTTACACCATTTGAAAATTGTATCCTATAATATAATGCTTTTCATTTTTACTAACGAAAAGCTTTTCGTATGGCTATTTTTATTCAATACTATTTAAATTAATACATATTGGTTCAATATTTTTATTGATTTGATAACTGCAAAAGAAATTATCATAAATACCAATATACTCTCTTAAAAGGAAATATATTTCACTGTTAAATTCTATTATTTCTATTATTTCATATAAATGGATTATTTCATGAGATACTTTATTTTTCAAAATAAAAAAAAAATTTTTGTAGTGGAAATCAGTGATAAGGTATGACATATTATAAATTGGTGTGGAAAATACGCTTAAGCATCTATATTCATCTGTCAATTTGTACAATTTTCTTTTCCCTTTTTTGACAGTTGGAACGAAGCTTGAATTTGACCACACACTACAAATGATCTGTTGATGCCTCTTAGCAAACGTCTTACAAATGTTTATAAAATTAGGTGTTACATTTTTAGTGAAAAAACGATGCTTGCCCTCGTAGCGCATTGCCCATAAATGTATAACAGGCCCCATTTGTTTAATTACTGTAGGATAGTGCAACAAAAAATGTTGTTTCGGCGTAAAATCTTTTTGGAATATGTTTTTAATTGACTCCAAATGTGAAGTTATTAATCTTTGTAAGTTATTAATTTCTGTATCTGTGACTTCATACCGAAATGAAATATTTATTATTTCGATCACACTACGTACAGCGGCCCATTGCGGTTCATGGTTTAGGCTATAAAACCGTTGGAAAATCAAAGGGAAATGTGTGGCAAGGCATAAAACTTGAATCGCATTTTGCCCTAAATTGCTTCTTTCAAGAGTAATGTTAGAAGGCTTATTTTTTCGGTCCATGAAACCAAAATTATAGGCCGAAATACAGTTATTTATTTGGTTTATATTTTGAAAAAAATTTTATTCTACGAAATATTCAAATTGGTACTTGAGTATTAAAACGACAAAACCTTCCAAGCCATCGTATACTAAAATACTTCAGCTCTTTTAATGTTGAATTTCGACTGATTCCTTTAGTTTCGATCATTTCTAACTTTTTTAATGGAGACTGATCGCATAAAATTGAATAGCAATTTTCTGTTCTCGTTAATGCGTCATCTTCAGTAGTACATTTTTTAGTATCTTCACTGGGCATTGTGCAAAAGTGACAGAAATACTTGGCGGAAAACGATTTGGCGAATCCATTCATGTCATTTGCAGCAAGATTGTCGTGAGGCTAAAGATATGGTTGTCCCGAATGTAAATCCAAGATTTTCGATAAATAGGGCTTTATTTTCGAGGATTTTTATGTCTTCGACAGTTGGTTTTAGGATAGTATTTAAATTAAATTCATTGTGCAGATCATTCACATAAAATAAACAAACTAAACAAATATTTTGAAGATTGGATTTTATGTAAGCCGGGCAATTTACTATCGTAAAATATATAGCACCCACTTTGTGAATGATAGTTTTACTACCAAGTACCATAGCTACTTCAAAATCGTCGTAGTATAGTTGAATCAAAATCATAGGATTATTATTCAAGTCTCGTTTCAATAACTGGAACCGATCACCACAACAAGCAAATTTATATTTTCCCTTTTCACAAAAATGAGACTTATTAAAATCTTGAAATAACTTCAAGAATTTAGAATTCGTAAAAATACTTGATATTGTTTTTGAAATAGGAACAAATTGAAATACATTTTGGACGGTTTTACGGACGTAAGCTAAAGATTCTGCGTTAAATCTCATCTCCCATCTATATCCAATAGGAATTTGTTCGGGCTCCACGTAGAAAGAATTTTCTTTAAACATTTTCTTTCGACTATATTTCGAACAAAATTTTTTAAGTGTTTCGGATATTTGCAATTTATTATATGTCAAGTTTTTGAGTTCATTTGGGGCGGTTACTATTTTTATCGCGCATTCTGTTATAAGCTTAGATTCACGAAAAATTTCGGTTAAAGTCTCTTCCGGCAATCCTAATAAGTTAAGTTTTGAATGGAAAGATTTCATGAAATCATCAAAATCTTGCACAGCAGGAATCACATTTTCTGCTGATGTTGTAGCCGAGTAATTACTTTTTGTTAAATTAGAGCCATATTTCACTATAAAATTGGATGTGTTAGTGTGCTCTACTAAGGTTTCTTCTTTATTATGTGTTTGAATTTCATCAATGTGAAATTTTTTTACAATGACTTTTGAGAGCGTTAAATGTTTGGAAAGTGGTAATACAATTTTTATCTTTCACGCATTTAATTTTAACATGTGTCTTTTCTTTAACGAATTCCTTATACTTTAGATTAAAAATTATTTTATCAAAGTCTCGAAATAAATCATTACAAAAAAAACAGAAATACATATTTGAATGTCGTAGAATAGTGCAAATCCAAGATAAATATAATATAAAATATAATATGTAATTAGAAACATATAAAGAAATATTGATAAAATATTTGCGATGCCTGAAGATCTAATTTGCTGGCAATTTCCTTAATTCTTGAAGTTATTGTTCCCATTACTTCAATTTCATAAAAATAATGACATATGGAAGGTCCAGAACGTATTTAACGAAGCGTCAAAATGTTGGCCATACACGTAATGAGACTTAAATAAAAAGTCAATTGCTTCTATGAAGTTAATGGTATTTGGTAAAATGATGAGTTCTCGTTCAATGCAGAGATACAAATTTGAGGTTGCTGATTTGTTCTCACCTTCAGCTATTAGGTAGGGATGCCGTAATTCCTCATCAATTATTTCCTCGGGTGGCAAATTTAACTATAATATATAAAATAGCGCTACATTAATTTAAATTTATTCATCATAAAATATAAAATGTCATGTAATTATTGATTCTTACCGTTCTAAAATCTATTATTTTATTTAACAGCGTGGCAAAAGGTTCTCTTTGAAATTTTGAAGATATTTTACCAGCTATAACTTGAGGTAGTAGGTGTAAAAGATAAAAAAACGGTTGCATAGATGGCAGCAATTCTGAAATACAAATTGTTTTTGTATTTTATATTTTTGTTTATGAAATAATATTAAATCAAGGTGATGTTAGCAAAATATCTGGCAGTTTGTTTTCAAACTAATGACAATCTTAAAAATAAAGCAAATCCTTTGAACTTTATTAGAAGCATCAACGTGCCTTAGTGAATAACTATATTTTGCTATGCAGTTGTTATCTTCGTTACCTCGGAGTTTATTGTATTTAACGCATACATCATGTATACGAAATGAATTTTATATAAAATTTTGGGTTATTCAGGATAATTGCCGGATATAGTTATTGATCCCACCTCGATGTTAAACCAATATTTGGCCACCACCGATAACTCAGCGTAAATGAGGATAAAATGATAATAAATTACCTTCAATCTCAGGTATAGGTTTCAAATTTGGTCCTTTTGTCTCTACAAATATTTTGTGAATATACGGAGAGTAATTGTTCCATTTATTTAGAAAATTTTGATGATTGTGAGGATATCTGAGTTCAAAGTCGTATAAAATCTGAAAAACGACCAAAATTAAAGATTGTAAAACTTATTCTTTTACATGTATAATTTTCTTACTAAATCAGGAGACGTGAAGAAAAAAGGAAATTGGGTTGAAAATTGTTTTATTTCGTTAGGCGAACGTAAAATTTCAATTCAGCGAGGTAAAGATTCGATTAATTTTTGCCGAATTATTTCCTTTTGTGTAGAGACGCTCAAATTTTTTAAAATTAGAAAATCCTCATCGGTATCGATGTTTTGATATGAACTGGTAGCAGTAGCGGGAATAACTGTTCCAGCTGAGTTCCGTTTGCAACTGTTACCTCCCGTTTCCTTCTCTATTATTTTTAATTTCTGTCGCACACGATTTAATCTGGCTATTATATAACCACGATTTTTTTTTGGATCGTATAATGCATCCTTACAAAAAAAGAACGAATTTATTTATACACTTAGAATACTGGCTTAACTTATAAAAAAAGTGAAAATAAATGTGTTGTGTGTCATCACAAGTATTATAAAATTTAATAAAATATATAAAATCCTTTGTTTTTTTCAAGGATTTTCTTACTGTAATGATTTCTGTTAAAAAAAAAATTTTAGGAAACTTACAATGCCACCGTTTTCTAGATTATTGGTTTTTAGTTGTGGAAATAATTCCACTACAGCTAATGCCAACGATTTGATCTGTATTGAATTGGGGTGGTATGAAAATTTTGATGTCAAAAGATCGACACTTTCGCGAATTATCGACCGTCTTTCCACATCCGATAAACCCCTCACTGTTTCTTGTCTTTTAAATTTTTTGGACAAAACATATGCGCTCTGTGTTTTGTAAATAAAACTTTCTAAGTCCTGTAACAAAACATTACATAGAGTAAATATTTCTTCTAATAAATTTAAAAATTATTACCAGAGCATTTATATACAATTGCAGATCTATACGGCATTCTTGGCGGATAACTGGGGCTGCTTTAACTACAACGTTCGAATCCCCTTTAAGATGAAGAAATGAAATTTAGTTCATTGACAGTCATTATTGATATTTATCAGTAGTGTAAAAATCTCACCGTAATTATTGTTTTTTAGTACGATTTTTAACTGGAATGTGCTACAATTTCTATATTGCTGAAATATTGTTAGGAAATCTTCCTCCGGAATAATAGTGCCATCTATATCAGTAAAATAGTCAATGTCATACGCTGATACATCTGCATACATAGACGCTGAAATCAAAATGTGCATAAATGAATCGCGCACGATTTATATATTGTACTGAGGAATGTTTTAATAGAGACGTATTTTAATGCAACCTTGCATCATAATACGATAAAATTGTAATACTTATTATGATGCAGCTTTCCATTGCATAGGAAAAAATATAACCTCAATATTAAAATTATAGTTATATGTAGTTAAAAAAATGTACACATTAACTACCTGATAACAAAAAATCTTTATACTCCCAGTTTTCTTCGTGTTTAGTTACTTTTATGAACGAAGCAACTTCTTTAAAATGCACTTTAATCCAGAATTAATCCATTTTAATTGTTATACATTTATTATTACAAAATAAATTTTATTCGGTATACAATACACTCTATTTTTGTTCTTAATGAATATGGTACAATACAGTTTTTTATATGTCACACGAACTATAAAAGTAACTAAAATTTTCACTTTTTGCTAACGTTATTTTGAAATTAATTTGCATAAAGTTGTCGAACTATTTGCATAAAAGTTACACAACTAAAAATTTCACTATAGAAATATTCATCTAATAAAGACTAACGCATTGGACAAACTAATTAGTAATTACTCAAAACAAAATGACACTGCATGTAATAAACTAAAACAAAATGAAACGAGAAAAAACGAAAAACGAAAGAAATCGTCAGGAATGTGAGAACCTATAATTAATCAAAATAAAAGTTCAATAATATATTAAAATTGTCAGCCCTGTTTCATGAATATAACTGTGTCGTTATGTAGATTTATATAATAATTATATCGCTGCAACGCTTACATTAAATTTTAGTTTATATTGTATCGATATTACAATTGATGCAACTATTAACTCGAAATATGATTCTAGTTGTACCGCATATGGCACGATGCAACACATGCATCAGAAAAGATTTCAATATTTCTAAGTGTGAATGCATGAAGTCCATTATAAATGACAACCAGGAAAATCGATAAAAAAGGTAAATAGAAACCACATTTTCAGCAAATATGTGTGTGTATGTTTTTGTAAGTACAAGTGTAATCTATATCTAAACAGTCGGTTAAAATTATTTAAGGAAAGGGTCAGTTAGTTCTCGTTCGGCAAACAAATCATTTCGCTTGTGCAGTTAAAATTAAAAAGTGCGTTTATTATATGCAACTATAGCAGAACCCGGTCCGCGTTGCCGGACTTATCATTGGTTTCAACTATATTTGATTTCTTAACAATTTCGGTGTAAGTGTGTGAATGTGCTTCGGAAAGAGATTCGAATATGTAATATATTCTAATTTATTTAAATTCTCCGCGATAAGAATTTAAAATTAAACGATATTATTAATTGAAATTTTAATATAATATTACTGTGATGCCTTCTGATAAACAATATTTTTTGTTTTTCCATCTTCTGCAAAAATCCAACATAGAGTTGTCCGTGTGCAAAACACGGCGTCTCCTGTATGTTTTTGTTTGGCCTGTAATTGTGTTTTGAATGTTAATGTTAATTTCAGTGACATCTTTGTTTTTGGCGGCTATATTGCGCGATCGCTTAACCATTTATGATTTTTAAAATTCTTTGTAATATTGGGATATATACACTGGAAATTAAATTCAACGATTGTACAAAAATCATAAGGAAATGTTATTAATTCTGTCTGCATTAATTTTTCCATTTTCAACATCCAATAATTGTTTAGAAAATAAAAGGGCGGATGGATGAATCGTTTTGTAATCACACGCGCATGTTTTCTGAAAGTGTTTTTTTTTTTAAATTTTGTTACAAATACGATGCTTTCAAACATGCATTTAATTCATTTGCTGGTGTGTTGATCGTGGGATATTTGGTTATGTTTGTCTGAAATCACCTGCTAATAATATAAAAGAAGAGTATATAAAATTGCGTTATATTTTCAAATGAATATTTAATGAACTTTTCGTATAAAAGATAACTAATGCTTACAAGCAAATATGTTGCGAATGATTTCTGGGCATCTAGAATTTATGGTTTCTAATCTTTTTGCAATTCTTGACCTTTAATCACTGGAGGAATTAATATTCCGTTCAAAAGAATTGTCGTAGTATAATTTTTAGAATCTATAAAATATAAAGTTTCAAAAATATTATTTATAAAAAAACTAATTGTTCGACGAGCTTTTATACGGCCATGTCTTAAATGTTCTTTGGAAGATACGTAACAATCAATCATCGAATAACGTTATGATCCGGAGTGACACCGATTGAAAAAGTCGCTTATTCAATGTTTCTATATAAAAGAAAATGAAAATTACCCAACAATTGCTGTAAATCGGATTTATTAAATCGCAATTTGTCTAGCGTATTTCACAAAATATTTAGCAAATAAATTTATGATCGACATACAATTTAGTTGAAACATTTTAAATGTTTAAAGGTTACATGCAATACATCTTATTGAAATCGCATTTACTTATAGTTCTTAGTATGTCTATTTCAAAATTAGTTCAATAAAATTTAGTCAGAAGTGAACACAAATTCTTGGTTATATCTCGAAACATTGAAACCAACCATATTTTTAATGACTTGATATCGCTTATTTAAAAAATTTACTTTGTTTGGTGATTACATTTATCGAATAAAATAATCGTCTGCAATAGGCGTCCTTTATATCACGTTTGAAAATTTGTATTATTTTTTGACAAAAACAACACCATTTTGAAAACAGAAGTGTTGATTTGTGTGGAAATAATTTTTCAAAATCAAGTTCAATCTGAAATAAATAATACTTTGATAAAGAACACATACTTGTAACATGCTCCAATGTTCCAGTACACCCTGTTTTATTTACCTGTAACCATTAAAACATTTTGTAATAGAACGTCCAATACTACGAAAGAAATTTTAATTTAACCCGTTTTTTTATGGGTTGTTGTCGGTGAGACGAAATATTGATTTGATGGTTATTAAAAAAAAGTTAGTTAAAATCTTCCTGTGGCACGAGTCGGTGCTTAAAAACAAATTAAAACGGTGTTTCCCAAACTGTATCAGAAAAGATACTCGGGATTTATTTTGTGATAAAACAAATAAATTCGTTATAATATGCAATCGCGCATAATTTACTTTAACTATAAGTGTTTACGTGATTAACCATAGGTATGATTATATTTAGACGATCGTAGGATATTACCTCAAGATCGCATAATCTATAGAAAACCGTAAGAACGAAAGAAAAACATGGATTTAAAACGATCGAAAGTTCTACAGTGTGCTCAATTCGATCGCGTGTTGTGAAAAATCGTGTTACATTATAAAGACGTTATTTGACTAATTACTATAAACTCGAGTGATTTGTCCGTGTTTAGGCAAACCCTTAAATAGTGAAATTCATTGATGTTAGTTGGACTAATAATTAACTATCATTGTATGTAGAAGTAATTGTAGTTTATATTATTAAAAATTAATCATCCAAATAGTTTAAAGTGTGTGCAACTGTTAATTGATTGCCGAAATAAAAGTGGTTTCTTAAGAGGGCGTGAGAAACGCACATGTGCAAGGACATTTATTATACAATGCCGCTCGTCCGCTTATACCGTATATAATACAATATTGATAATACGTTCATAATAATACTTACTCAATAATACAAATAAAAAAAAACATTATTAATAATTCATCGAAGATTATCAAATAATAAGTTGATTACAATTTGTATTAAAATCATAATTCTTAATACAATACGTTCGAGAAGAAGCTGAGTAAAAGTATAAGTGTTTTAACGGAATTTGAATAAACAAATACAAAATTTCCGTATAAATTAGTCGGCCTTAATCAACTTAAAACCGTCAGTGTACTTTCTATTAATCGTACACGAATACGCCTGTGCATGCATTTTTGGAGCAGTACTATATTGGATCAAACATCTTCGAACGCCGCAAAAAATGGATACCACTTTCAATGCAATTAGAGTGAGTTTTACATCGTCTACATTTATTATTATTAATTACTGTTACCAATTATTATTACCATTATAATTAATGTTTTTTCTTGATTAATTTTCAAAATTTATGAAATAGTTTTTTTATATTTATAATCGAATTTTATTTTTATTTTTCAATTAAGTTATAATTAATATAAGTATATAAGGTACGCGTACGTAGGGTTTTTTTTATATAAATTTCATTATAATGTTAAGCAAATTAACATCAATGATAATTGTGTCTCAGAAATCCGAATGAGTAATTTAAATACAATTGTTAAATTTAATTTCAATTTTCAAACATCGAATCGTTTTTCTTTAAGTTTCTTTCATTTATTTGTTGTTATTTTCTGAAAATATGTACCCTTAAAGAACTCTTATTGTGTGTGAGTGGATTATGATTCAAGGTAAGTAGTCGTAAGTCGCGCAGTTCAAGTCAGTACTCAAATTTTACTTTAATGTCATCAAGCAAGCAGTGGACCACATGGTAACAAACAGTAATTATTACACCCACGACTAAGACACCTTTGCGATTGAGCTAGCGGACAAAATATGACAACGTTAACCATGCCACTGAAATCTTTTATGTTTAACGGACATTAGTTCACCTAGCGTTCGTTACATACTCTAGAGTATAAACTATCTAGGATAATAGTGTTTATAACTTACGAGTGAAATACCGATCTTCTGTTTTAAAATTGGCCACTGACTTAAAATAGCAATAATACGTTTTGAATAAGACTTCTTCGTAGTCCATATGTGCTAGTCCACTTTTTAATAACTAATACTTCCTGACTAAAATTTTTTGGAGTCAAAAAAGTTATTTTGTTGATTTTCTTAATTGTAAATTAACTGTTTGGGAAGAACAATAGTTTGCTCTGGTAATTTTTGTTTTGCTGGTCGTTCAATTATACCAGACTCTACATATTTTTTTTTTAAAGCGTATAATATTTTTCAGCCAATTTGCCTCGTTGATTATTAGTTCCAAAATATAAAACTTGAAAACGATTAATATGAACAATAATTCATAAATATTTGTAAATTGCAAATCATATTAATAAAGAATCACTAAAAATAAAATTGCAAAATTAAATTCATTGCTAGTATAATTTGTAAGAAAAATTAACGAAGCCTTTAGGTAGCGGGAGGTTATCAGTGAGCCGCAGGTGATTAAAATTCAAATCGTTAAATTTTAAACTAAAATTCTTCTTCCGAATGATTATCCGAGAATTGATTTTATTGTAAATGGTACGTTGTAATAATATTTATGGCATAAAGGCCGAACCCAGCCCTTATTGCGTCTCTAACGAGATCTTTCGAGTTATTCGGTATACCGAATTGATAAACGTGGTATAGGTGGTCATCATCACAACGAATGCGGCGAATAGCAAACTCAAGTGTGATAATAAATTCTCTTAAAACTACTAGCCTATAATCGAATTATATACTAAAATACTAAATTCAAATTATATTATTATTATTATCTCGGCTTCAGTGGATAATAGTTCCACAATTTTCTGCGAGACCTGCTTATTTACGAAATTAGTGATTCTACGATTTTTCGATATTTAATATTCTACAGCTACTTGCACTATGTACTGTCGGTCAGATTTTGTTAATTGATGCGTTTTTCTATAATCAGCTAAAAGAAGAGCCCCTGCAGCACTATTTAATACAAGCTGTTTTTCCTAGTCTTGCAAAATTAGCGCGCAAACCATTTATTTAAAGGATTATAATTATAATACAAAGATTGATCTATTGACTATCCAAAGTGAACAAATACTTACAAATAATGATGTAACAGTACTATCAGTATCGTTAGTTGATGAACTCGTACACGGTATAGGTGAGGAATGTCCTGATTGTTTCGTAAGCAAATCGGATGACTCAATGTACGTAACGGGTAGCGAACTTAACCACGAATCAACAGTTGTAGATGCTGCTGTTGATCTACAACCCTATAATATTAAAATATTAATTAAATTGGTATGTATGTTAAAATTAATAATCTATATGGTTTTAAAATATGTTTACCTTTTACTAGTTGCCACTGGTACAAAGCTTTTCGAAATTTTACTATCAATCCAAATTGATGGTCAGATATCAGCCGGTTCAAATCGTCACTATTTAGTTCTTTAACGCGGGTTCACGTACGTGATCAAAAAATGATTCGCGAATCAAGCCAATCAAATCGTTGGAATTTCCCCGCCTGAGATGAAATATTTTTATCTTTGGGCAAATTTTTGATTGCAAGCATCCAACATAGAAAAAACAAAAAACAAATTATGAGCAACAATGACGCTCATTATATC
The DNA here is from genome assembly GCA_947310385.1 of Nephrotoma appendiculata. Lineage (NCBI taxonomy): Eukaryota > Metazoa > Arthropoda > Insecta > Diptera > Tipulidae > Nephrotoma > Nephrotoma appendiculata. Next base: position 282,668,809 of record OX371224.1, on the reverse strand, counting down.
CCTTTTTCTACAACAACAACAAAAAAAATGGCTAAATTTAAATCCAAACCACACAAATGTGTAAGTAAAATAATTACGTAATGGCTTTTTGATAAAAAATTTCGGTTGATTTGAAGTACAACCCACACAATTGTGTAGGTACGTGGGAAAAGGGATAAATAATTTTGCTGTTTTTCTGACATTGCTATATGACTCACGTCAATATCAAAAACAAACAAAACACGCGCCATTTTCACTGTCGGCATTTGGTGTTTTAATTTTGTCGTGCGTTTACATAATTAATTAATTTTAATATTTAATAAAATGTATTAAAATTGTGAAAACAATTTGTAATTTTGTGCGACGTATTTTCAAAATATCTTGTGTACTAAAATGTTGTGTATTGCGGAATTATTACATTGAATAAAATTCGGAAATAGGATAACCGATGCGATCACTTACCATTTCAAGCGATTCTGTGCCACATCGCCAATATTACAGTAAGACAGGATAATCATAAACGTAAATTAGATGTGCTTGAAAACTTAATTTTAAATAAGCGTTTGACGGCTGTAGTCATGTGAGTAGATCGTTTGTTTAAATCACTAAATTATCTCCATTTAACTTTTGAATGAAGATTACAGCAATAATTTAAGCGATTTGGACGTACTACGAAGGATTCGAAAGGTGCAAATATAGGCGACCAGCTGGTACAAATGAATTTAACTAGCCACCATAAAATGATCACACCGATGTACGGCGCCAATTGTAATCCCTTACCACAATAAGCAGAACAGTGAAGGGTAGAGTGAATTAAATCAATTTTTTTCCACTTTTGTCTTTATTTTATGAAAAATGAAATACATATTTTATTTTATATTTATATTATCGCATATTGTTCGTATAATAATGTTACGCCCATTCAAACCGTTTTCTATTAAATCGCGAGCAAAACTCCCAGGCGAGGTACGATTCGTTAGGATAATGCTGTTGTTAGAATTTGAAGCTCACTGTACAAACAAATCACGTGCTTATCCACATTTAATATCGGAAGTAGAAGCTAACACGATCTTTGGGCTCGGAACCTTACTTAAATCCGCCAAATTGTGACACAACTGCAAATGCCGAAATTGAAACGGATTGTTACGGGCATCTTCAAAACTTTTATCAATTTATCACTCATTCATTCGATTTGTGATTTAGCAAACTCAACCATAAACGAATGTTGATGAAAAATGAAATGAATGTTTTTATTTTATTTTATTATCAGTCGTCACCACAGCCACACACAACACACAAATTAAAATGGTTGAAAATGACAAATGAAACGTCAAGTAAAATAGCTTAATATTTAGAGCAATAGCTTTTGTTTCTAACTTCATATTGTGATCAAATTTTTTTGATCACGTACGTGAACCAACCATAATTCCTTAAATTACAACAAACAAATATTAATTTTTCTGTAATGCACAAATTTATAATAACAAAATAAACTTAAGTAATATTAGGGCCGATCTTGGAGCGGTATAATTCATATGTTATTTTATTTTTCACATCGAGGACCTCATTACCAAAACTTGCCATATGCACTTTTCATAAAAAATTAGTTGAAAGCGGATAATTTTACAGCTGTTTAATAAGATTCTATTTACAAATAGGTATTCCCCGCAAAACTGTTCTTTCTTATTGTAAAACAAACAATAAAATCGATGTTAGTATCAGAACTAGCCATAGCTTGCACAGTTTTCGAAACAAAACTGGCTATTTTTTCTTTATAACAAAACTATCCATATTTTCTATTATTTATAAATGGATTTTAATTTTTATTTTCAAAACTAGCCATAATTTTCATTTACTTTTGGCGCGAATTTTTGACAGTTTGCTAGTAAATTTTTAGTTGTTGAAGTGTTTTTAACATGAACAGACGTTGTGATACATTTCTAAGTTCTTTTTATAATTTTATTAAATAATTTAACTGTGATAAATAATTTAGCGAGATGGACGAGATGCAACCTAATTTTGTAAAATTAAGCACCAAAGGAAAGGGCCGAAAAAAACTTCAAAATATTGATTCCTGGAAAGCGAAAAAGTTTCAAAAGGCAAGGTGAGTAGAAATACTTGTTGTAATTTTAATTGTAGTTTAATAAACAATTAATTTCATAGACATTCCAAGAAAAAATCACCATCGCTGCCTAACTGCAATCATAATAGTATATCGAAACGCTGTGCTACACTTACAATTCGGGATATAAATCATTTTAATGCAATATTTTATCAGGATCCTAACAAAATAAAGCAGGATTGTTTTATTTTAAAATATAAGACAAGCTGTTTACCAAAGAAAATGAACGCCGGTAAGAAAAGTTGTAGTACAAAATTCTTTATAAAAAAATCAGTGTTAACGCCAGGAACAAAGATCAATAGAATTCCAGTATGCCGGCAAACATTCTTACAAGTTCTGGATATATCCAAAGACAAAGTGCAGAGAATTTGCAAACGTCATTTACTGACTGGGGCCCTACCAAAGGAAAACAGGGGTGGTGATAAGATAAAAAGTAAGTTTATCGAAAAGCACGACTCAGTAATACATTTTATTCAAACCCTTACTACTGTGGATAGCCATTATTGCAGGGAGAAAAATAAAACGCGGCAGTATGTTTCCTCGGATTTAAATATTATGAAAATATGGAAGCTCTATAACACCTCTGTTGAGGATGAAAAGCTAAAAGTGAAACAATCATATTTTCGGAAAATATTTAACTTCAATTTTAATGTTGGTTTCGGAACACCTGCAACAGATGCTTGTTCGCTTTGTATTAAATTGAAAGAACAGATAAAACACTCGAATGGTACCGAGAAAGTAAAATTTATTACCGAGAAGCGCATTCATAATTTGAGAGCATCAGCGTTTTACGATATCCTACGTAACAATGATCCTACAATACTGAAATTATCGTACGAGTGCCAAAAAAACTTGCCACTTCCAAAAGTTCCCGACCAGGCAGCGTATTACTCGCGCCAATTATATATATATATAATTTTACAGTATGTTTAGGAGCATCGAAAGACCACCAGACACAAGATAATACATTTACATACTATTGGAAGGATGAGTGATTCTCCTAAGGGGGCGAATCAAATTTCATCAGCTGTCTATGATTGTTTGACAAACAAAATAACATTGTCTCAGGAAATTAAAGAGATTCAATTGATCGCTGATGGTTGTGGAGGTTAGAATAAAAATTCTGGATTAATCGCAATGGCAACATACTGGCTAAAACATAATGCTCCGGAACATGTGAAACAAGTTGTACTTGTGTTTCCGGTGGTTGGGCATTCGTATCTACCTTCAGATCGAATTTTCGGCAGAATTGAAAAGATTCTTAAAAAAATGGATACTATCATACTGCCAGAAGAATATATAGATGTATTCAAGCAGCACGGGACGGTAACAAAACTTGGGTAAAACGAGACCAATATTTATGATTGGATGAGTATGGCAAGAACGAATTTTAAAGCTTTATCTGGTTGGCATTTCAAAATTAATACGTCTAAGAGGATTATAATGCGACGAACTTCTCGGAAAAATGGTGTGGTGGTTAAAGGAGAGCCAAATTACCGAGCAGACATTGGAGTATTTAAAGGAATCTGCAAGAAAACGATATCTACTACTGGGATAATAGAAATTGAACCAAAGGCTAATCTAAAGAGGGAAAAGTTGAATGATGTCGATATGCTGTTGAAAAAACATTTTGGCGAAAGTTGGCGACTTCAAGATAAACTTACAATATTACAAAGATGTTATTGACCATTTTGATGGCACTGAATTTGTGGATCAAGTTAGTGATATTGAGGAGTTACACGAAGAACTCGAAATTACTGTCTAAACATAAAGTTTTTGTTAATAGTATTTGTACCTGAATTGATATTAAAAGGCTTTTATTTGTGATTTATATTTTAAGTTAAAATATGTTATATTGTATGAATATTCAATAATAAAAAGAATAATTAATAAAAAGATTTTATTTTTGAATACCAAATCTATATTGTTTTGTTTTCTTAGTTTATATTTTGTATCTAATATAATCGCTTGATGTCAATTTATATGGCGTGGCTAATCTAATTCAGATAATAAAACTTATTTTTGCCTGCAGCAGTTTAAATTAAACGTTTTTTACGTTTTACTCGAAATGTAAAAACATGCCAATGGCCAGTTTTGATAATAAGGTCCTCTTGTGAATTTGTGTTAAACAAAATAATATCATACAATAACACACCATACAATTTCAAATTCCAGAATCGGCTTCATGAACTAATAAAATAATTTGAAATTTTCACTTATTTATATTAAATCTCTTTATGAATTTTATTTAAAATAAATCAAACTCATGCTAAGCGCATCATGTAGTAAAACTCATTAAATATATTAGATAAATGAGAAAGGTTTTCAACACAGATCAATCAATGCTATTAAAATTTATCACAACCACATACCTCATGTTGGGTAGATTTTTAGTAAAAAATAACTTATAACATACATGTGAATACAAAAAGTCTCATATTCAACTCAAAAATAAAAATAGTAATTCATTTAAATTAAGACACCCACGAGTGTTATCATCTTGAATGATAACTTTTATATACACTAGTTCAATTATATACAATAATTTCAAAACTAACTAAAAACTGTTGTAAAATAATTTGCGCTTACGTTGGAATTCTTCAATTAAACAGGGAAACCCCCAATTTTGTAATAATACTTTCATGGTTTGTTCAATAGGTTTAATTGCTTGGATGATATCACTCTGTTCAATAGCTTCTTCAAATGGTATAACTTCTTTTTTACTTTGGTTTTTTAACAGCTTGAAATTCTCTATTGAGTTATGCTGCACTTAATACAGAATGTTGTTTCATTTCAACATTCTAGTGTTTTCTCGGGAAAAGGCAATTGTTTCCAAAGTTCCGTTGAGTAACTACTGCAAAACCGTGCCTACAAATATGCTTGATGTATCAGTTGTAATTCTGTTCAATCAATTTTTTGTGTAATCATAAGTAGTCCATTGATGCACAATTTTGTGTCCGTGTTGAAATTCGTTTTACGGTATATTGCAAAGTGCTCTTCTGCTAAATTTCCATGTTTTCTGTAAGCGGTGGGATTTTAATTTAACTTGTTATATTAATAGCACTATCGTGTATTCAAAGATTGGATCGCAAGACGAAGCTTTGCAACTTAGTTGCACAATCACGATTATCTGTCGAAAGGTAGGGTCATTGTATAATAGGCTAGAATTTCTTGTACTGGATGATATAACAGCTGCTTAATCGGACAATTCTTCATGTTTTCATACTACAGATTACAGTAGATTACCGCAATTCCAAATCTCGTAAAGATTATTGTTTGCGATTACTTTTGAAATTTCGGTTAAAAGAATTCCCTTTGACTGGATGTAGTATTTCACTACGAAACTTTTAACAAATTACGTTTAACTTTCCTTACTCCAATATAATATGATATTGTTATCAATATTAGAAATATTAAGCACAATAAATTTGAAAATAGGCCAAACTGCTGCAAGAAAACAATCTGTTAAAGCATATAATTTGCATATTACGTTCACTTCATATTTTCAACGTTCCAACTAGCTAAACCGAAAAAGAAAATGCAATCAAAATACATTGTCTATAGATATCAAGGGGTGCAAAAATAATGTGCGTCACCCAAATAAATCGAAAAATAGGATAAAAGTGTCTTCCGTTAAATGAACCGTGTTAAACCGATTAAACGATTATGAAGAAAAACTAAAGCAGTCTAATGTTTTGCACGATTAAACTTCTCTGGCTTAATGCACCCATATACACTGTGCAGACTGCACCTTATTGAAGGCACCCCTTATCAATTATGAAAGTATATTATTAATTTAACAAAACGTAAAATTTCACCGATCATAACGTACAATAACAATAAAATTTATCGCTTATTGCTAATATATAATTCTTTAAAACCATGGCAAATACGGAAATCACCCTGCAAACACAAATCTTAATACGAAGCGGCCAAATATGGCAATAAATCATATATGTGAATGAAAAAATATATGAGTCTTTCTATTTTTCAATAAATTCGGTGAGGGAAACCAATTTGACAGTTTTTGTTTTTATTCGATATTTTATATAAAACACAGCTAAAAACCATAAAGAAATCAGAAATAGATAAGAAACCAAACCAATATTTTAGTAATTTTTCTTTTATTGTTTTTTCCAGTGCGATAAGGGGAAGTATAGATAATTGATTTTTATGTATTATTCGCAAAATAACAAAAAAAAAATCTGTAACTAAAACTGCTATAGGGGGTCGTATCTTATCTAACTTCTTGTTTCGCAGTATTTTCGTAAAAATGACTCTAGAAAAATTACTGTCGTGGAGTAATAATTCTCTATATATATAACATATATACGAAACACTCTCGATTAAATATAAATCACTTTAAATTAAATTTCTATTTCATATTTTCTTACACCACAGCATGTATCTATCAGTATCGTACGGTTATCCTTGTTGCTTGTTCTACCATAGCAAAATTGCATAAATTCTATGCTGTATGTATATGCGTCACGGAAATTAAGATAGATTGCGCTATTCCAAGTAATTTATATTTCTGCTATAAAATTGCATTTGGTTTATCATACAATAAATAATTGGTAATTTAGCCGCTTGGGTTGTGTGACTCATATGTAGAGAGAGTACGACGTTTATTTTATTTAATTACATAAAGTACATACTATAGAAACTCGTAGAAGAATAATTACAAGGAAATTAAGTAGAGCAATAAAATTGCTTTGATTTATGAGGACATAGAAGGAATTGGTTTTGTAAACAATGTATTATATGTAAATGTTAATTTTTTTAACTACTTACTCGAGCACCAGTTTTGAGACACTAAAGTTTTTCAGGTATTCCAAGGCCTTTTAGTGTGTCCTTAGAAATCCTGTGGTTAATATACGATCATATGCCTACCGGCTCTCTATATGATGTTGATGTTTAGTTATATTGTTCTACCAAAATTCTTCCAGAATCATGTTAATGGTGAAGTACTGGTCCATGGTTTATCAGTTGGAACGCAAACCTTATCGAAAGTCACTAATGATATTATTGCTTAAAAGAGCTATGCCAAGATAGTTTTCAGATGGTCGCCATTTTGTGCTGTCGACATATAGGCGAAGTTTCCCAATTTTCGAGTAGGACCAAGAACTATACCAAATGAGAGAGAAAGAGTAAAAAAAGATTAGAGCCTTGAAACTTTATCATTTCTGTGGAAATTCTGGCATACATACTAATAGTGGCGTCTCTTAATTTTTTTTTTTAATGATAAAAAATAATTTTCGGTTCAGAAATGGCTTCCTTTTGCGCAACAAAACAATTGGTAAAAAATTACGACACATAAGCTTGACTACAAAAGATTATATAAAGCTTTCTTGAATGAATCTGTCGACAAGTGATAATCAAAAGGTTCATAGCTTCCTTATTGGGATTGGATCAGAAATACCGTAGTTCGTTACTGCTCGGTCGATAAATAAAGCTCGATGAATGAATTCAAGCATTCGACATTCGAGAGCATACAAGTTCATACGTGTTAGTAACTCGATACAATCGATACGGGAATTAGTGATATCACGCGCGATAACTACATCTCGGCGATTATCTAGACGTAATTCACAGCACGCATGGATGGTAAACGTCGTAGCGCGAATTAAATAGGCTGTTTCTGGATACTCTCAATCCTCTCAGAATGATAGTGGTAGCAGGGTGAGCAAACAAGAAATGCATAGTCCAAAATAGACCGAACAAAGCAGACGTATGGCACCATTGCCAAAGTTAACGGGTCACCAAAGTCCTTGCAGTTTCGTTTAATGAAACCAAGCATAATGTACGACTTTTAAATAATCACGCGAAGATCCAAAATAAACTCGACCCGATCAATGGTTTTGTTGTACAGTTGATATTGATTAAAAAAAAAAAAACAGGCGAGCGGATACGGAGGAAAGACAGACTTTTGCATTTACCCACACGTTTTAGGATATTGTTAATTGACCAACTGCAAAACCAATTTAAGTCATCGTGTAACAGACGCTGGCAAAAATCTTCATGTCATCCGCGAAGAGAAGACAGTCTCTAAGACAAAGTGGATGGCGTACCACGGTAATAACTTACTTCAATTTTATTACCCGCCTTGAAAATTAGATGATCACATGAGATTTTTCAGGGATCTGGAAAAAAACCACAGCATCAACGCTATCATAAAAGAAGAAGGTAATTACAGATGCCAGATTTACAGCACAACGTTTGAATAGGATCGATAGTAGACCGTCATTAACCGGTCCCTTGCTAACGTTGAGAAGGGGCACTTCATCCATTACCTGTTGTTTGGTACATTTTAAAAAATCAAATACAATGAAGCTGGAAGTAGGGTCAAATAATAGTAGGGTCTCCAGTGTCTGTCGACCAAGGCGGCTTGTAATAAAATGTAAAGAATTTGACTGCTAATGTAAAGAGGCTGACTGGCGGTGGAGGTCTGCTAAGACATATTCGACCAAAAACCAGATACCTTTTTATATTGAAGTTTCAAAACTGTTTGGGATTAGATGCCAAAACTTGCTTGATTTGCACTACGTTTTTATTGAAAAGGAACCAATTACGGGACTTAAATTCATTGCGGCAGTTGAAAAAAATCGGGATAGTGTTCTACGCCGTAAATCCTGTACAGTGGTTGTGATGAAACTTGTTGCGTCGTCTCGCGAGCAGCATCAACTCGGTATATTACCAAGTACATACAAAGTATCTTGCCTAGTTGCAACCGAAAATCTGCTAAATTCAAGATTTCTTCCGGGTCAGGGTTATGCTTTGATCGAATTCTCTTTTAGATAAGCCACGAATTGACAACGGATATATCTTACAAATGAATGAAATTTGATCTTAGTAGTACTTTATATCTACCTATATGTAAATATCGAGTAGATCTACCCTCCCATGTATATGTTGTTACATTTTTTTATAACTTTTGGACATTCAATTGAAATTCTTGTTTTCGTTTTTTTTTGTCATACATCTCAGAGGACTGTATTGGATTGTGATCAACAAAATTTGAAATCATAGTCACTCAAATCAACTTTATCAATTACGGCAGTGTATTCAATTGTAGTTCCACTTTTTTCTTCCTTCATTTTACCAGCAAGGGGATCCATTCAACAATCGGTTTCTATCAAAAAACACTTAAAGGAAAAACAAGGGAGAACAAAGAATTATCGAAAATTAACAACAAGAGAATTTTGAACTTATCTTAAAGTTACAGATGATCCGCCGTAGTAGATCGATCCCATAGGATACCTTCCGATCCACAACGTAATTAGTAGTTCTCTTAGCTAAAAGAAAAGTGATAATATATGTTCATTCTTACCGTAACAATTTGTATTTGTTGAAAAAATTGTTTGTTTATTACTTAAGAAATTTTGACAGCTCAAAACCTTGAGAAAATTAATGTACTAAATGATAATCAATATGAAAAAATTGTACTATTAATATTCTACAAAAAATAAGTTTATATGTCCAAAACGAGATGTCACTTTAGGATTAATATAAAAAAATCCGTGAACGAGAGTGCACCTCAAATTAAGAAAATAAAAATAAAAAATATTATATCAGTAAAATTTAAGTTGTACGAGTTTTAGTGAGTTGAGTTTTACTCCGGATAATTTGTGGAGCATAAAAAAAAGAGAAGATACATTCCACTCTACCATACACAGGGTCAGCGAGGTTTTGTGTTGAAGAAGAAAAACATCATCCGGTCCAGGATGGACCAGCGGGATCTTCGTCACGGTAACCCAACGAGGGAGTACAAGAGCACTGTGAGCGAATTTACCGACCATTATTGTAATTCGGTTTGGTCGTCTTGACCATTCTTTTCATCAACCACGAGGTAACACCATTGAACGAATACGATCCAACTAGCGAGGGAGTGGATCTACCCACATATTATTTTATGAGAATTGTAATTGGTCGTGAACGTTTATCGCGCAACCGTAGCCGCCATTTAATATTAAAGTCCCATTGGGGTACACGAGTGTTGTTGTGGTTACACTTCTTCGAATCATTCAGTATTGTGAGTCTATAATTGTGCTGTAAGTCTATTTAGTATGGTGATTATATAGCCAAGAGAGCAATGTAAATATATTAAGTGAAATGGCAGAAAAGAAAAGTAAAAAATTTAACGCCAGGCTATTGATGGCGAAAGGTGCTATCAGTCGATTAGTAAAGTTTGCTAATAAAATGACCGAAAAACGACACGTGTCGAGATTGTAACGCGGTAAGAATATTTAGAGCAAGCCTTTTTGGAGTTTCTTGAATGCCATACTAAATTGGTCAGTCACGATGTTATTTCTGCGCTCACAGAGTGTGAAACAAAGTATGTCAACGTTAAGGCAAAGTTTCAAGGAATAATTCAAATATACAAGCATGGGCAAGAGCGCGGCCAAGTTGAAGAAATTATGTCCAGGTTCCTACGTGATCAGAACGAGTTTTTAAACACTTTAATTTCCACATTGACAACCTCCTTTAACATCCGACGAAGGTAACATTCCTGTATGACTATACGCGTACCAAATAAAACTGATGAAGATATCAGAGAGGCATGGGCACATAAAACAATAGACAAAGATTACCCCTCATATGACGAAAAGACAAATGTGATAGGTTAGAAGCATGTGCACCCACCACCATCAGATCTCATCAATTAAACGTACTTGCTTCAACGTCAATCGAATGTTTGTACTGCAAGAGTTCACACAGTCTATATCAATGCGACGAACTCAAAGGTTTCAGTCCAAGTGATCGACGTGATACACGTCCAGCAGATACACATCGAGCCTTTAATTGTTCAAACAAATTCAATTGTATTAAGTATAACCGTCAATACCACACTCTATTTCACAGTGATAGTCCAATTACAAATTCAGCGACAATTGCCACAGAGAAGTCATTGAAATCAGTAGCTGACCAGCCAGAATTAGTAAACACCACGTTTTCATGAAGCATAATGACAAACATAAAGAAGAAGTGATCGAGACAATTCCATGGACATTTAAACAAGTATCATGCGTGGCGAACTTCATATCAACATATCTGAAGAATGTAAATGGGCGAAATCAAGAATTTGCGATGCTGTATCGACTAGTTATGGACGAATATCTCAAAATGGGTTATGTGCGAGAAATACAAGACAAATCTGAGAATTGCGACAAGGAAATTAGTGATCTCCTACATCATGGGGTAATATGCGAGGGAAGGGCGACCACGAAATTTAGAGTGCTCTTCGATGGATCAGCGCCGAAATCCACCGAACATCCGTGAACAAAAAATTATTAGTAGTAGACGACAGTACGCTGACTCATCCAGAAGCATCAAGCATGATAAAGAAACAGTTCTATGTATATGCTTTACTAGCAGGAGCGGCAACGGACGAAGAGCCTTGCAATTAAAAAAGGATTTGGGACAAGTGCCACCAGTGGAAGCTACCTATAGATCACTTCTTGTTAGAAACCAAGGACGCACTTAATGAAACTTGGTCAAAACACAACATGTTTTCAATTGCGTCGATGAGATTCGATCCTTTAGGTTGGCTGACTTCAAATACAGTGAACGTGAAAATGTGGATGCAAACATTATGGTTACGAAAGATACCTTGGGATAAACCATTACCGATGGACCTACAAAAAGCATCGTTTACGGGAATCATTCTCTTGCCCTATATATAGTTCAAAATTGTTCGGAAAGACGGATATTCCAGAGAGCACAAAAAGTTTAAATCCCCATTTATGGAGCTGATCTGGCAAATATTGTTTTATTGAGCTCTGACATTTAGTCGAACACAGCTCAACTGAAAAATATGATTCCAAAGATACTTTTCTACAACTGTTCAGTAGCCGTTCGATTATTGGTCGAATTTTATAAAGTCTGTCAAGCATTTTTTCATTGTCACTGAAATGCAAAGACGACCTAATTCTTTCGAAGTTATGTAACGACATTGTTTCCTGACTGATTAACTGCAATTTCTTTAGTACCAGGTCAGGTATGCATTCCGTATTATTTATATCCTTTGATAAATATACGAATTTGATTCGCTGAAAACTGAAGCAACAATACGGTGTTCTGTGGTCAGGAAAATATTCAGACAGTGAGTGATTCGTCACCTTGGAAAATTATCTCTTCTTGATCTTTAATAAAAAATCGGCATCGCCCGGTGTAACGTTAAATTTCGGTTAATTATTATTATTATTATTATTATTATTCTCTTTATTTAGAAGAAACAGGTTACATACATTAATACAAATCATAAACTATTTCTAATAAAGTTAGAGCTCCTAATAGGTTTTTAGAACCTGTGGGGGAGCAAGAAAGAAAAAAATCATGAAATTTAGGTTGCCAAAAGTGTACAAATAAAAATAATAAATTAAAAACTATCATAAAAGAATAAATAAATAATACATACAATAAAATTAAAATTCCATTCTTGATTCATCTTTTGATGAAAATAGATACTATTTTAAGTTAATAAAAGGTGAATTTAGTGAAAATACATAAGATATATTCGTATAAAATAGATTTATATTTATACACATTTAATTTTTTGGAATAAAATACCTTATATCTTTCGGTAAGTTTTAGTAGTTTTAAGTGGTGTTGGAAAATAGTGAATTACATAAAATAGACGGTAATACTAATTACTACATAGATGAGGAAAGTAGGATTTCCTACTTGAATCATAATGAATACCCATTACCTGACTCCGATATTGAAATAGAGGAAAAAAGGTTAAAAAATTTGTCAGATGGGTCGACCAAAAAATTAAACACAAAACGACAACAAGACGCGTTAGAAAATATCACAAAAAAAATTAAAATTAATAATAGTGAAATTAACAAAATGATAAACGAAACTGAAACAGGACCAAATACGTCTGCTAATACAGTACACGTGCTCCCAAAAAACACAAACACGTATAATAAACACGACAATGCGCCATTCAAAGTTATGGTCAGCAAAGACAACTTAAATCTATTAAATCTTGGGAAATCAATTAAATTTAATAAGTTTGCAAATATTGAAAGCGTAGAACAAATCAGTAAAAATTTAGCTAGAATAATATTTAAAAATTTACATGACGCAAACAATTGTTTAAGATCGGAACCATTTAAACAGTTTGACAAGTACGAAACCTTCATACCAAATAATTTTATCCATACCATAGGTGTGATTAGAAATGTGCCAGTTGATCTATACGAAAAAGAAATTCAGGAAAATTTAAATTCGAATATTCCAATCGTCAAAATAGAAAGAATGACAAAATGGGACCCAAAAACTGAAAAAGCAATCAACATGGAGTTGGTCAAGTTAACCTTTAGATCCTCCAACATACCATATAATGTAGTGATGTATGAGAACATACTTATTAAAGTCCAACATTATATTCCAAATCCGCTACATTGTAGAAAATGTCTTAATTATGGACATACTGCAAAAAGATGTAACGCTACGGACTTTACAAGATGTACAACGTGCGCGAAAGTTTTGGACGGCAATCATCTATGTGATTTAAAACCACGATGTTAATTTTGTGGTGAAGGCCATATCACTAATTATAGGGAATGTCAAGAACGTCAGAGACAGAGACAGATAACAGAATTTATGGCCATAAATAAGACTACTTATAGAGAAACAAAAGAAAAATTATTTGGCAAAAAACAAGTACAAAGGCGTTCAGAATTTAATTCAGAAAATTTAAACTGGCCATCTGACAGGAACAAGCGTGAGATTCAGATTTTAAGAGATCTAGTAGATCACTTGAAAAAAGAATTACAAACCAGAGACAAAATTCTCAAAAAAATCAACGAAAAACTGATTAATAAAGATACTACTAACCACCCAGCAGATGTAGATACAATTCTCATGGACATCGCAGAAACTCTTACCGACTGATTTGTATGAATATAATGAATAGTGTGAAATTTTTACAAATTAATATACGCAGCCTTAAAAGCAATAAGAACTTATTGGAACAATATATGTTACTAAATAAAATAGATGTAGTACTACTTACAGAGACGTGGACAAATAGTTTAGAAAAAATACAAATAAACAACTTTGACTTAATCACAAAAGACCGACCTGACGGATACGGAGGAGTGGGTTTTCTTATTTAAAAAAACATATCGTGGAAAATAATAAACAATAGCAACTTGTATAATAGACTTGAAACATTAAAAATAAACATCAACTTTAAAAACATAGACTTAGACTTAATTACATTCTATAATAGTTCGAATAGAGATATGGATGAAATATCTACTGAATTCGAACGATTACTAGAAGACAACAATAACAACAAAACGTTAATAGCTGGGGACATCAATGCTCATCACGGACTTTGGGACAGATACAAAACTGACGCTCTCGGAACGAAAATTGCGGACATTATAACAGACACTAATCTTTATTTATTAAATGATGGATCTCCTACAAGGCAAGACAAACACAGACATACAGAATCAGCAATAGACATCACTCTATGTACTGCAAACATTATCAATAGACTAACGTGGCAATCTACTATGGACAATCTTGGTACTGATCATTTGCCAATAAAAATAACTTATGAAATAAATGAACGAGTCATTAGACAAATAACAAACTGGACTATGATTAGAAAAGAAATAAACGACACAATACATGAGCCACCGGAAAAAATCGAAAAATATCTAACAGATATCATCAATAAAAATACAAAAACAGTAAATTATATAACAAATTACAAACCAAAACCATGGTGGAATAAATATTTACAAAGATTATGGGACATTAAAACAGAAAAACAAAAAATATACAATAGAAATAAAACTCTATTTACTGCGTTAGAACTAAAAAAACATACACAGAAATTAAAAATAGAAATAAAACGAGAAAAGATGAAAAGTTGGGTTACATTTCTCTCTACGATTAACCACAAATCCAACAATTTAGATTTATGGAATAAAATTAACAGGATAAAAAATAAAAAACAATCAACCTTTAAAGTTTTAGAAGATAATAGCAAAGCTGTGTTATTCCTAAATCATAATTTCCCAAACTCTGTTGAGTCTCCTCGCCTCACGTTTACTAATCTTATAAATTCAATTACAAACACGGAATTTATAGCAGCAGAAATTTCAGAAATAATAAAAAATTCAAAAAACACAGCACCTGGAGCGGACAAAATAAGTTATAAACTAATTAAACAGATACTGAGAGATAATCCAGGTTTTATTGAAATACTAACAAAATATTTCAATAAAATATGGGAGTATGGATCGTATCCGGAGAACTGGAAACTAGCTAAAACTATTGCTATTAAAAAACGGGGACTTAACGATAGAGATATATTGAACTATAGACCTATATGTTTGCTACCAACTTTTTCAAAATTATTTAATAAATTAGTTCTTAACAGGATAAATAACCATTTAAACATCAACCAAATATTAAACTACAACAACTATGGTTTTAGGAAAAACAAGAACATTTCTGATTACATGGTAGAAATGATCAATCATATCCAACTAGAAAAAAAAAGAAGAAAAAAAATTTTATTAATAAGCATAGATATAACAAAAGCTTTTGACAACTTGGATAAAAATACATTAATCTCTGAAATGATAAAACTAAAATTCCCACATCGCCTAATTAACTGGATTTACCTCTTTCAAATCAGCCTTTAACACAAACAACGAATGTCGGCACACCACAAGGAAGTTGTCTGAGCCCCACACTCTTTAACATTTACACCCATACAATTCATGAGCTCAGCAACCAAAATGATACAAATATTTTCCAATTCGCAGACGACTTTTGTATAATAGTTACGGCACAAAATCACGACGACCTTGAAAAAACAGCTAACGATACTTTAACGAAATTAAAACAAAAACGGGACATACTTAAACTGAAACTAAATCCTTCTAAATCTCATTTTCTTAGACTTTTTACAAATAACAATAACAGTAAAAACATAACAATAAAGATAAATAATACAGAAATAACAGAGAAAAAAGAAACTAAAATATTAGGTATAACTTTTACGAACAGACTATCGTTAAACAAACACTATAACATAACAAAAACCAACCTCCAAAAATCTATAAACATTCTAAAAACACTGACACACACGCAAGGAGGTACCCATCCAGCAACTTTGTTAAACATTTATAAAGCAATTATAAAATCAAAAATGGAATATGCTTATGTCATAACAGAGGAAAATAATAATACAGCTCACAAAATTTATCAAACAATCAAAAACAAGTGTATAAGAATATGTCTCGGGATGACAAAAACGACACCTATTCCAATAGTATTATCGGAATCGTTAGAGACTCCCACCAAACTGGATAATAGAAAAAAAACAGTCAAATACATTACAAAACATCTATATCAAAATTCAAAAATAGAAAATGACATTAAAACTCAAAATTCAATTCCAAAACTTAACTCATTGTATAATAGATATGACATACTTAAAAAAATTAAGCCCAACCACATTAAAACAACAAATCCCAAAAATCTTAAAATTACACCATATATAAAACATATCACTAACAAGCAATTAAATAACAATACTGAATTAAAACAAATTACAAGGCAGCTATTAGAAAACTATAAAAACCATGGGCACATCTATACAGACGGTTCAAAAGTGAACGGAAGAACAGGAATAGGAATATATATACCAGTAAAGAATATTAAACTAGCAATAAAATTAGAAAATTCAACAGATATTAAAACTACCGAAACTATAGCAATAAAAATAGCATGCATTCTAGCACAACTATTAAATAATAAAGATGTAATCATTTTAACGGACTCTCAAAGTGCATGTAAATCCTTAAATACTGCTTTGAATAACATTACTGATAAACACTTTGAAAATCAAATTATTGACACGGTAGGACTTAACAAAAACAAAAACATAATAATTCAGTGGATACCAGGACACGTAGGAATTGAGGGAAATACCATTGCCGATAATTTAGCTAAAATTGCATTATTAAGACCAACACATACTCTTGACAACGAACCAACTATTACAGACACAATAAACTTAATAAATGATGAAATAGAGATTGAGTGGGGGACAATTTATAATAATATGACTACTAGCATAGGACAGTACTACAAGCATATCTGGGACGATCCTCCAAAAAAATTGTGGTTTAGCAAATCTAAATTAACAGGCTCGGAAATAAAACAAATTACAAGAATTAGAACTGGTCACTCCTTTAATAAAAAATATAGATCTTTAATAAAAATAGAAGATTCTCCAAATTGCTCAAATTGCAATATAGTAGAGGATAATGACCATATAATTAACATATGCCCTACATATAATACAGTCAGGAATAGATATCCTTTATTAAGCTCAAATAGTCTTCAAGACTTACTCAAAAGTGAAGATGATACAAAATACAAGACAATAATAAAATTTTTAAAAGAAATCCAATACCACTTATAACCATTAAAACATATATTAAAATAAAAACAATATTTTCACTAATTCCACAACTTGCTAACAATACTAATCTACTTTATTTATTAGCACTGATATATCATCTAGATACACTAACATTTGTATACTTTAAATTTTATATCTTAAAGGTAAATTTAAAATAAAACAAATAAATAAACTTTAAAATGTCTAAACTAAATTATATATAAATTCACACTATTTATAATTTATACTTCATATTACTATTTAAATTCAATATTAATTATGTTTATAATAATGTTTAATTCTAAGTGTTTTATTATAAAAAATAATATAACTTTAAATTTCTCTACATATATTATAGACATATTATGTTCAATTATTATGAAATATTTATTACAATGAATTAATTATACCTCCATAGTTTTAATATTAGCAATAGTATCTAAGTTCTGTTTTTCTGATACTAACAATAATATTAGTTATTAAGTAGTTAGATAAGCATCATTACAATCATCCATAAACTAATTCCATCAGTAGCAACATCCATAGTAGAATTGAATTCTATCACATCAATATAAACTTTAACTCCATTTTCAACTATTATGAATTTTTTATCATCGTTACAGAAGTTAAAAGCAGTAACAAGAAATCAACACTGAATTGACTTTTTTTTAGAAATAAAAAATTACAAGTCATATATTACATCCCAACTTATCCAAAGCTTCAGCCCTTCCCGTGAGAAGAATCTGTAAGCGGTTTTTGGAAAAAAGGAAATTTAGGTCATATGGATAGAAATATCTGACCGCAAAAAACTGAGATACAAACAAACAAACAAAATTAAAATTTCAGCTCATATTTAGTGAATACAATACAAAAAAGAAAAATTAGAAGTAGGTTTCAATGTTGTCTATGTTAATCAGCCAATGTCGAATCATTTTATCAAAATAGTGTTTGCGGCCAATCGGAATGAATTTCAACTCTATTGGTAATTTGTGAAACCAATACAATCCCATATAAAAGTAAGACCTTCTGAACCTTTCATTATTACAACGTAAACCGGCAAAGTTGTTCGGATTCCTTAAAATATACGTGTGATGAATACGACTATGGAAACTGAAACTCCGAACAAAAAACATCTTTAATACCTTATAAACATAGAGGTATCTTAAAGGTAATAATTTCAAATCTCGAAATTAGGGAATTGTTGGAGTTGATAAAGACCGACAATAAATCAATTTGATAATCCGTTTTTGTGAAATGTATAGGTCCTCTATATTGGAAAAATAAATCCCACCCCAGCTTGATATACCATACATAATAATAGATTCAACTAGTGCATGATATAGAACTCGCAGTGTTGACGGTGGGCATAATTGCTTCAGATGGTAGAATTTATAAGCCGCAGTAATAACATTTTTTCTGACAATGGTGAGATGAGAATTCCATTTCAACTGCGAATCGATGGTAACTCCTAGGTACTTAAACTCATTTACAAGGGAAATTTCAAAGCACTGCGATGAACATGAGTGTCCAGAGCAAAAAGGAACATGATACAAAACCTTAGAATTCGGAGATGCGGCCTGACCAAAAAACATTACTCTGGATTTATTACTAAGAGCCAGGCGATGGTAGTAAAACCAATTACCAAGATTCACTAAGTCTGTGCAAACTAGGTTCTGTAATTCCGAAGGGTTTGCTGAAGTGTAATTTAATGCTAAATCGTCCGCAAATGCAGTGGTGTGCCCCAGAAGATCGATGTGGAATATAGAATTTATGTAGATTAAGAATAGAATAGGTCCAAATACTGATCCCTGCGGAACGCCGCAATTTAAGTAACCAGGTTCACTAAATTTATCATTTATTTTAACAATTTGGCTACGATTGTTGAAATAACTAACAAACCAGTTTAAAACTTTACCTCTGATACCTATATTTAATAATTTGTTTGCAAGAACCTCGTGATCCACCGTGTAAATTAGTTCAACATATTTAAAGAAGAAACTCTTCAACTGCCGTAGAAACCCGAATGGGCCGGGACTATAGTTGTCATTGTCACCCTCATTATTTGTTGTTGTTAAACTTTTGTGATCGTTCCGTTCATAGTTTATATTTTTTGTATTTATCTTTGGAATGCTAATTATTCTCGAAAGGTCATGGGCAACGAGACAATATCAGTTTGATGTTATAGCACAAACATGATCCTCTCCAACGACAAGGACCAAACATCAACGAATAAAATTATAGATGTCTATGGCCATGTGTCGAAAGCAAAACTACAGAACAAATTGGATAGCTAGTGGGCTTAATATCGTATTACCGAGAGTTCGTATATAAATTGTATTTAACGGTATAAAATGGATAAAATTCGGATTGGTCTCGAACTCTAGTGGTCAACCAGCGTTGCGTTACGGGAAGATAATGAACATCCGCTAAAACAGGGTCATCAGTTTGACAAGAGTTTAAATAAATCTTCTTGCATTGTGAGAATGCAACGATTGCTAATATAGGAGACGAGCAATGGACCTACAATGTCCTAAAACATTTTCTCAAAAGGTTTTTCGGAAGTGGTTCGTAACACTATTGTTCATTTGTTATTCCTGACAATTTTGTTCTACTAACATAATTCACATTTTTTCTAGGGTTTTTAATTCTTGTCAACATCTACGGAAAATAATTAAAGGATTTAATTCGATTAAAGGTTCTTTCAATGCCTTGGTACCCCCATTCCAATTCATAATTGTAGATGAAATAACATTGGCAATACCATTTTCACTCACCAGCAGCACTATTCTAGTAGCTCCCCGGAATAAAAGGAATTGGGGAATGAATTCATAGGTAGTTTATGTTGAAATAATAATTTTCCGGCCAACATTATTCCATATCTAAATTCGCAGGGAAAATTATTCCCAATTTAATTTAGGTTTTAGAAAAATTAACTCACCTATTCCCGGGGAATTACCAGAATAGTAGGTGATTTAATTTTCTGATTGTGATTTACTATAGTATGAATTTATTAACGGGGATAAAAGTTTTAGGTTAAATTTTATTAATATAGATACAGCATCCTATAAGTACTTAAATTTGAAAAACATTCAATAATTGAATTTTTATTATATAACATTTGAAAGCTTCTTATGAATAACAATTTCTTGAAACAATTCTAAATACAAAAATTTCTATTTTAAAAATCGTGTTGTGTGATAGTTATAAAATGCAATTCTTTATAGAACAAACAAAAAACGCTCCAAATCGCACAAAGTTTATCAAAATAGTGCTGAATTAGCATTTACGAAAGAAACTTAACTTACTAACCCACAATATGTTTGTAAGTCTCAATAAATTGACCAAAGCGTTTGTATTGCAGGGTCCATTGTACATGTGCAAAATTTAATAGCAATCGTAGAGTCACTCAAAAGTATATCTATTAAGCCAAGCTCAGTCCAAAATTTGACTTCCCGTTACAAGAAAAAATCTTATCATCTTCCGCAAGTAATTAAAATAAACGAAATAAAAAATCAAATACAAAAATCTTACATTAAAATATAATAGACAATTTCACCATTCTTTGGAATTCTCTCACCACTAAATACCAACAAATTCAGAAATAATTAGAAAAATGGCATCTAGTAGCTAGTTTTCCGTGACTGCAGTCATGAATGTTTCACGATCGATGATGTTTTTCCACTACCCAAAATAACGGATATATACTGGATAAATTGAACGAATCAAATTATTTCTCAACATTGGATCTGATCAAATTATATCATCAAACTCCTCTCAATCCAGTTTTTAAATCTAAGACGACATTCAGCAATAAATTAGAGCACTATCATTTTTCTAGAAAACCTTTTGCACGGTCAGGGTATCGTATTCGATGATATATAATAACAAAAGTGTTGACACCCTATCTTAATTCTACTTTAGTATAAAATTAAAGCAACTATATCCCTTTTCCTACCTGCCCACACGTTTGTGTGGTTATAAGGTTAAAGAATCATATAAACAATTTTTTTTTGTATGTGTTTTGAACCAACTTACACATTTGTGAATTCCATTATAAAATATTTTAGTCTGAAAAAAAACACTATAACTGTACACACAATTGTGTTGGTTGTACTTCTAATCAAGTGAAAATGTTTTCAAAAACGCTGTTTCATACTATGTTTCTTTATTCAAACATTTGCGTGGTTTGGGCTTTAATTGAGCCATTTTTTTTTTAGAAAAGGGATATGCAATTTCCTTCGAACAGAAATTTAGGTTGTATAATTATTAAATACTTAGTCACCTGAGAAGCAAGTAACTATGCCTTGGGTGGTATCTACTCAGAAAAAGTGGATGGGGCCAATTTACCTATAACATTTACATTATTTATTTAATGTTTAATCGTAAGTGACCAAACGATAAAAACTAGTGACCAGTCCTGACTGAACGATGACCATACGAATTCAATCATCACTTTCGTCAAAATTTTTAGATGGACTGTTAAACAAAATTAATCTTGATTGTGGTTCATTTAACTATTTGCGTTTCATCATAAGTAAAACATTTCGTTTAATAAATTCTATAATGTTCAACTTTTATTTACATTAATTTTAGTCTATATTGATAAATTTGAAATTAAACCTTACTCGAGCTCAAATATTAAAGAAACCATATATATCAATCGTTCTGGTTCAGTCTAAATTGGTTTTACCACCTACGACAACCGTGAGATATTAAAGTTCAATGAACTGAAACATGGTCATACATCTGTTTGTGATAATGAGCGGGCCAAGCACACGTTTTTGTCGATGAAATCGTTGAAAAGGTGAACGACAATTAATATTTTAAATGATAAGTTAAATGTAGAAAGGTGTCGGGCCGATGGGGGTGCCTTGACTGCTGAAATTGTCAAAATTGTGATTCAGAATTATCGCGTCTACGAACTACTGCCACCGTACAGACCTCCATTATCGTAAGTTCAGTGTTGGTACAACACATTTATACGATAAAGTACTCACAGAATCACCTGATATTTGTAGTATGGTTACATTTGCCACAACAATAGAATTTTAAACTAAAGAACGAGAACAATTATAATATTCTTGCTTACCTCCCAATTTTAAAAAACTGATATTTAAGAAATATACATCTGTTTGGTACACTATATCGAGATAAAGTTTGTGACGTATTCTACGTATGTCATTTTTTTGCCTATGCACAGATACGTAATCAAAATACTGTAGACATTCAAAAATTAAAATACATATACATTTCTAGAAATGACATATAATCAACTAAAATGATTGATGATAACATAAATACAAGCACAACAACAATAACACTGAAACGAGCTGTCATGTTCACAAACCTGAAACGAGAAAAACCTTAAAAATGGTTTGAGTATTTGAGGCATGAACTAAAATAATATTATTTCATATTTTTGGTTTTCGGGCATTCATCAAATCATCCAAATAGCTAATAGCAAAATATTTATATAATCTAACATTTTTGAATAAGAATATTTAAATTTAATGGACAACAAGATGTAATGGGCTATTAGCGAAATACATAATGAAGAAAAATGTAAAACATGTAAACGTACTATTGAGTTAAGTGATGATATTTTAAATAAGAAAATTTCACAGTTTAGAAGTTTCTCCCAAAGAAATCCCGTGTACATATACAAATCGAATAAGAAATTTTTAATGCAGAACATGTATAACCCGGACAAGTGGTGCAGTGGTTAAAGCTACGGCACTTGGACCGGGAGGTACTGGGTTCGAATTCCATCAGAGGCTAGATGCAAATCGAATTTTCATCATCGATTACAATCGGTCATGTTAATAGAAACAACTAAGACCCTCTGATGGAGTGCAGAATTCAGCGCCGACCCACTGTTCACGTCAATGTAGAGGTTGACATGGAGCTTGTAATGTGCAGGTGGTATACTGTAGTTGTGTGAATAGGTGAATAGGTGAATGGGTTAATGATGTGGCGTAAATGCGTGGTATCACAATGGGCCAAAAATGGCCTAAGTGTCAACCACTGAAACCTAAACATGTATTAGTAATTACACTGTTAAACTAAAATTTTGCCGAAATAACTATATTGGCTACGGTCGAATAGTCGGGTAAATTGCAATTTTTACCCTTTTTTAACAGTGTTCAGGGTAAATTGAAATACTGTACTAAATAGCAGAGTAATTGAGTTTTTGTTGTTGCGCGTTTGACGTTTTCTTTTTTTCATATGTTTCCAATTCAAAAAGTAAGTCTACTAAACATAATGGTTTGTTATTTTTAAATTAAATATTTTTTATTTAAATTTTTTTTATCAAATATTTGTTATTTTTATCTAAAATTTTATTTTTTATAGATCGCTTATCCGATAAATAATAATATATACAAATCATCAAAATAAAACTGAAAATGGACAAGAAACAAAAAAAAAATTATATACGGAAAGATGTAATGGCGAGAAACAAAAATAAATTACTCCTATATGCGGAAAAACTTGCTAACAATAAGTTCAT
The DNA here is from genome assembly GCA_947310385.1 of Nephrotoma appendiculata. Classification (NCBI taxonomy): domain Eukaryota; kingdom Metazoa; phylum Arthropoda; class Insecta; order Diptera; family Tipulidae; genus Nephrotoma; species Nephrotoma appendiculata. The sequence goes on along the minus strand of OX371224.1, from coordinate 282,644,752 downwards.
TTATTATATTACAGGGACATTAGAGGATGAAAGGATGCTAATCCAAACTCGGATTATGCTGGACAAGGATTTCTAGTCCTCACACACTATTCCTCGTCAGTGTTGGGAGTAAGTAACATCTCATATTTCAAGTCATGATTTTAAGTTTTTAAATTCATCTATCTGTTTGTTCTCAGTGGCCCTATTTGGGCTTTCCCTGGGAATAGGGAATTGGGAAAAATATTTTCATAGCATTTTTGTTTAAACGGAATTTTTCTGGCCTACTGAAGGAATAAGTTTAGAGGAAAAATTTTTAAAACAAAGTTAATTGGGAAACTTTTGTTCCACAAAATTTTTATAGGGAAAAATATTTTCCCATTTAACTTTGTTTCCAAAATATTTACACCGAACTTATTCCCTTAGTAGGCCAGAAAAATACAATTTAGACAAAAATACTATGAAAATATTTTTCCCAATTCCCTATTCCCAGGGAAAGCCCGAATAGGGCCACAGGAAGGTCATTTAAGAGACTGGATTTAGTAAGTCGGTGAAGGCCGTAACCCAAAAGTGTCAAAACTTGTTAAAACAATATAAGGCAATACAATTATAATTAATTTAATTTTTAGAGAATCTTATATTTATCTTATTACAGAAAATGATTCAACCACAGTCCGGCGTATCTACAGAAGGCGGCGAAGTGCTACCTACTCAGTGGGAGCTGTTCTGTTCGATGAGCTTCATGATTTTCTTAAAATTAAACATAAATTGCATCCTCCCTATGTGATTGATGACGTCCACTTCTGATAGCTCATAAACAGCTTCCAGCAGTATGTGCAGTACTTCCCCGCTGGATGTATACGACTTTCCCTCAGACTCGATGCCGGAATCCGAACCAACTCCTAGAAAAAAGGCAAAGAAAATAGAAAAAACAGATGCGTTATTACAACATTTTAAACATACATTTGCTGAAGTTGTAAATAGCGTAAAACGAATTGAAAAAATAATGCGGTTCGTTATAAAAAGAATGTTTCCACATGAAGAAATATCTGATTCTGAATGATTTAATATTGTGAAATGCAGTATCTTAAAAAGCTGCTGTGAAATATTTAACATGAAATACTGTGATCAATATTTTTTTTTTTTTGTGAAGTGGGGATGGGAAGTTATTTTAGATTTTTCATTTTGAAATAAAATAAATGAATTAGAATTGAAAAAGATATATTTTATTAAACTACTAATTTCTTCTGATTGTTTCTCGGAATTCAATACCATCGGCGTAATGTTTTAAAAAAATAGCTCTCCACCTAGTTTTTATCATGCCGAAAACTTGTTCTATATTAATTCGGGCTCTTCAGTGGGCTAGGTTAAACCTCCTTTGACTATCGTCCAAATTTCCTTTGTAGGGTGTCAATATTGCTATTGATGCACCATACATTTATAGTCTGCATCACCTAATGAAAAGTAGCCCTTCAGTGGTAAAAAAGGTTTATGGTACAGATTACTATTGGTCAGTACGCATTGGTCAAGCGCAGACCCGGGAAATCCAACACACATGTTAATTATTGTAACGATTCCAAATGGTATCGTTCCAAGTTGTTTGAGTTTGTAGAGTTGAGATCGAATTTAATTTTTGTGTCATTCTAACCCCTAATTGTTGATTAGTGAATAATAATAATTTCAAATTGAATTGATCGAGGAAATAATATCGATTTATCGATAAGGTAGACAACGGATCGAACAGTCTTAAGTAAAATGAAAAATGACTTAGCAAAATTGAAATGATTATTTTTGCGCGAATTTTTGTTGTTGGATGTTTTTTTGGCAAGGATTAAAAAATTTGAGATTTTTTTAATCAGTTTTTAAGTAAATGTCGGGATATAAAGACGAAAGCTAGATTTTGAGAAAGTAAAAACTTTTATTGAATAAATTAATTTACAATTTTATAAATTTAAGTTGGTTTAAGTATAAAACCAGGAAATTGTGTAAAATTTAATTATATAATAATTTATAATTAGTGTTTAAGTTATTTATTCATCTATATTGAAAAAAAAAACATTTTTTTTTGTATTATTAATTCTGGTTCTAAATTAAAAAGAATTATGAGTCCGTGTCTGAGTCCGTGTCGTATTATAAAGTTGAAAATAAACGATTTATACGCCATTTATATAAAAAAAACAAATTTTTTTTTGTGTAAGTGAAAAAGACGTTAACTGAAATTAAAAGGTGAATAATAATATGAACATGGTTAAAGTGATAAGTGCTCGACAAGAAAAATAAATAAACTAGCAATCTGATAATAAAACATTTCTTTTATGTTCGTTGAATAATTATCGAATAATATATTGCATAAAAGTTAATCGAGAAGTTCAAGTTTTTTTTATGTGACAAAGGTTATTGCTTGACGACTAAATGACAGTTATTTCAAGTACAAGAAAACTGTGCAATATGTATTGAACAAAAAAAAAATGTATAACTTGAATAGCACATATGTTCTTTAATAATAAGTTTATAAATTAACACAAAAAAAATTGTCATATATGAAACGACTTAGACTTTTCTTTTCAATAAAAATAAATAAATAGAAACTGATATTAATCTATATTATAATATAACAGTGAAATAAGAAAGCTGTATGAAAGCTTGTAGTTTGTAATTCAATCAACTTATTCGCCAATCAACACCATTTAACGGCCGGATTCTTTTGTCATCGTTCAACAGTCATACAACATTCAACCGAACCGTAAGGATTTACAACATATAACTACTTTGGTCTAAAATTTCAATTATTTTCTTCTTGCATTTTATTACCTTTATATATATGGTTTTTGATGTACAATTCCGCTTTTCACTAAAAAATCGTCAATTTTTTTGAATACAATGCTCCGTTCTATTATCAGTACGCAGAACTTTGACTTTTCTTGAGCACTGATTTTCGACAAGAGCTTTAAGCTCTAAAAAAACGTTTAAGAATTGACTTTTTTTCTTTCAATGGTAAAACAAATAGTTTTCTGCTCTAATCATCGACAAATGTAACGAAATATCTCGCAAAACCAATTGATTGTTTTTGCAATGGACCACAGACGTCGAAATGAACCAAATCGAGCAAATTTACAGCACGATTACCAACATCTTTAAATGAAGTGCGAGTTCGCTTCCTTTTAATACATACTGTGCATTTGTTGTTGCTTCTTTGGTCCCAATTTACACCAATTACTGCGCTACACACCTTTTTTAAATTTTCATCACAAATGTGTCCCGAGCGCCGAAGCCACAAATTATTGTTTATTTTGCCACTCAATGCCGTTTCAATCATTGAAGCTTCGTTTTTAATTTCATAGTTCGGCAATACAAAATTCAGCCGATACATGTCATCAATTAATGTCGCTGTTGCTTAAGTTATTTTTTAGTTATTTTGCAATTTTCTTTATCAAATGCAACACGATTGCCGTTTTTGACCATCTGGCTTACAGAAAGTAAATTCCACAAACTTGGAAAATATTGAACGTTCGTTAACGTTGCATTTGTTTTTGACGATCCGTTCAATAGGATTAAGTTTACTTCTCCAACACAATCGATTTTCAATATTTCTTTGTTCGCAACAACAACTTCTTTGTTTGACGAAATTTTGATGTTTTTATTAACAATAGACTTAAATTTTGTCATGTATGTCGACGCACCTGAATCAATGAACCAATCATTTGAACTTGATTTATTCACCAGGAATGTTGTATATAAAAGATTTTCATTGTTTTTAATTTTGTCTTTTTTCTTTGGACAATTTCTGGCGAAATGTCTCGTTTCACCGCAAGAATGGCACTTAAACTTGATACTTGTTTTATTTTTGTTTGAACGATTGATGTTCCACTTTGTTAACATTGCACTATCACTGTTTTTTGAGTCATATTTCACTTCTTGCAATTGCAATGTTTTCACTGAATCCGTTGCCAAGCTTGTTGTTGAATTTTCTACTGCCATTACAAGTGGTTTGTAATAATCAGGCAGCCCAGCCAACATTAGCGATGCGATTATTTCATCGGTTATTTCCACACCAGAGTTTTTGAATTTGATGGAAATCTTCACCATACGATTCACATGTGATTCCATCGACTCGCACACATCTTCAATTGGACTAGCTCTTTCAGCAAGGTTACTCGTCCATATAAGCCGCTATCTTCAAAAGCACTTGTCAAGGTAGTCCACGCCTCTTTTGCTGTTTTTGCGTTTGCTATATATGAGTAATTTTGCGTCTCCAACAACAAAATAATCTCTGATCTTGCCTTCAGATCGTTCGCCTTTGTCACATCATTATTATCTTTAGCCAATTCATTTTCTACATGTGACCGCAATCCTCAAACATTTCCGGGAGCGAAAAATGACACCTATCCCCAAAATATGGAAATTACTCTGAATTTATTTGATTGTGTCAACCTAAAGCTAACATTTGGACATAATGAATTTTCCGACAAAAATTACGATTTCCAAAATTTATTTTTACAAGAATTACGCCAACTAATAAAATTGACTTAATTTAGCAGAACCGAAAAAAATATTTGGTTCATTAATTCATTGTGTTACCTTATAGGCATTATCCGTCAAACTCCCAAGATTTTAGTAATATATTTAAACTAAAACTACTCATAAATCAGCGATTCCATACGAAAACGATCACGTGTTGTCCTGACCCCTTTAGATTTCTATGAAACTTTCCAAAAATGTTCTCTATATAAAATAACTTGATAGGTATTGTTTTATTTCCTTCTGCGGCACTGTTGTTTGCAACAGGGGTGTACGGCGTTTTACGTTTTTTCTGATTTTTCTTAAAAATGATAATTTTTGGAGGCCTCTGACGCGAGAACCACTTAACCGATTTTAACAGTTAATATCTCAAATGAAACGAAATAAATAGATCTTATAAATAACGGTACAATTTTAATTTTAAAAAAATTCAATCTTAAAGAAAAAAACGTGTTTTTATGGAAAATGTGATTTACCGTTATGTTGGACTTAAACGACTTATCGATTTTTTCACTTTTTTTAAAGCTTACTTATTTTGAAAAACAAATAGAAAAATAAAAAAAGGAGTGGTACTTTTCATTTTTAAAATATGATTTTTTGAATATGTCAATATCTGAATATTTTAAACGAGAATTCGAGAAAATTTATTCAAACTTTTCCTCTGATGATTTTATAATAATTTTAATTTATTTTTTATTTTCTTTGTTTTTTTTACTTTAGTTCATTTAGAAAAAAAAAAAAAAAAAATATCAAAAAACGAAAAACAAAATAAAATCATTTCTAAAATTAGTAATTTTCATTATCTAAAAATTGAAAGGAGCAAAAATGAGAATGTCTCATCAAGCAAGGGGAATAACTATAAATTTTTGAATTTTATAAAATAAAGGCGGACCCAGATATCTTTTAAAACTCTCATAAATAGCCTTAATATTTCGTGATGAATAATGTTTATAGTTTATTATCTATCGCTTACGACAGAAATCGTACAGGAATAGATATTTTATGAAAAACATTTGCTAACAGAGATTTTATGACTCATTCTTATTGTTCATGCTACATTTTTATGGTTTACTTAAAACAATTATCTATTGGTCAAGATAATAAATCTTAAAAATGAGGGTGTGCAAATGGTAATAAACTTTCTTATCAGCATGTGGATAACCTCCTTTTTACTTTTTATTATCTCGCCAACTGTACTTGGTTAATGTCTGAACGTTTTATTGCCTGCGACAATTAGAAATCGCAGCAGGCAAATTCATTTGGGTTTCAGACCAAAATCGGTTTCGTATAAATATGCTAGATTTGTAAATTATTTGTCATTCGTATCGTAGAGTTTGAAGTACATTTTAAAAAAGTGAAAACAAAAAATATTCAGTATGAAAGTTAAGTGTGTAAAGTGCCATCTATATAAAGACAAATCGTCCAGCCGAAAAGTGAATAATTATATAATTGAGAAAGCTAATCTACAAGGTATTGCCATGAATAAAGAGAAGATAATTTGCAATGCTTGTTATCTTGAAATGTATAAAAGTGGATCAAGTAGTGATAATAATAAACTCTTTGGTTCACAAAATATTAATTTGGATTGAGAATGTTCACCTGCATCTTTGTCTATAAGTTCATCAAATAAGGAGCAATTCATTAATCCGGATATATCATCATTCAACGATACTTTAAAATCAATTCACAGTTCTCCTTTAGTACGTAAGAAAATGAGAAGTGAAAATTATAAACAACAAAAATTTAAAGAAGTTACAGCGAAAATTTCAGGAGAAATATTTAGGCTTCCGAGCAGTTCTGAGCATGCTGTCACTGACGTATCAGGTGATAGTATTGAAATAATTCATCAGTTACGAGAAAAATATGATATTTCTACAACAACAAATGAAAATTATATGGTTTTAACATCGGTTCCAAAAAGCTGGCCTGTACGGAAAATTCAAGATGAGTTCGGTGTGTCTTATTATATGGCAAATAGAGCAAAATACAATTCTTAATCAGGAAATCGCATTATTGGAGCAGAAATTTTATGAAGATAACGATATAAGTCGGGTGTGCCCTGGGAAACGGGATTTCAAGACCATGTCATCAGATGGGGTTATTGAAACAAAGCAGCGTAGGCTGGTTCTTTGTAATTTGAAGGAGGCTCGTCAAAATTGGATTTTCTAGTTTTGCTGCACTTCGTCCAGGGCACTGCGTATTAGCGAACTCTAGCGGTACACATAGTATTTGTGTCTGTATATATCTTCAAAATATTAAACTTAAAATTTCTACAAAATTGTATAGATAAAATAACATTCAAGCAGTGGCAGCAGGTAGATCGATGCAGTATGGAAACTATAACCATATCACCATTGGGTTTCACAGATAAACTTGGTGAACAACTGCATAATATAGTACCGCATTTGTTTATTGCAAAACAACAAGCAGATTACCTAAAATATAGAAAATCAAATGCAGCAACTTTTGAATGTATTGTTATATGTGACTTTTCGGAGAACTATTCATTCGCAATTCAGGATGCCGTTCAAGGATTTCATTGGTCCAATGCTCAATGTACAATACATCCATTTGCAGTGTATTATAAAAACGGAGAGACCGGCCATACGATTAAAGACGAGAGTAGTTTGGAATGCACAAGCTTGATAGCTATATTTGAGGCAACTAAACATAATCATGTAGCTGTGAGATTGTTTATTAAGGGCCTAGTTAATTACTTAAAGGAAAAATTACGGCACGTTAAGAAAATTTGTTTCTTTTCCGATGGATCCGGGGCTCAGTACAAAAACAAAATGAATTTCTACAATCTATGCAATTTCAAGCAGGACTTCGGTATGGAAGCAGAATGGCATTTTTTTGCAACTTGCCACGGAAAAGGACCTTGCGATGCTTTAGGAGGAGTTCTCAAGAGGAATGCTGCTAGAGCGAGTTTACAAAATCCTTTTGAAAACCAAATAACTACGCCACGTGAACTTTATTCATGGGCTGTCGAAACAGAATCAAAAGTAAACTATCTATTTTTTACTACTACAGATTATGGTACAATGGAAAAGCAATTAAAAAATAGATATGGCTCAGTAAAACAAATAGCAGGAACTCAAAAATATCATAGTTTTTATCCACATAATAAGACATCTTTAGATATTAGGAAGTTTTCATTTTGTACAAGAAACAAACCTTTTGATATTGAGTAATAAAGATTATATTAACAATTAATTTATGGTTTTATTGCATTGCAAAAAGTGTTTGAATTGAGGAATAAATATATAAAAATAAAGTAAAATCTGCAATGAAATTATCGAAGGAACAGTTTGAATAGATTTTCTTCAATTTTGGTTTAAAATTTATCAGATTTTGACCTATTCAAAAAATCATATTTAAAAAATGAAAGGTTGGTACCTTTTTTTACTCCTTTTTTATTTTTCTGTTTGCTTACAAAATAAGTAAGCTTTAAAAAAAAGTTAAAAAACCGATAACTCGTTGAAGTCCAACATAACGGTAAATCACATTTTCCAAAAAACCGCTTTTTTCTTTAAAATTGAATTTTTCTAAAATTAAAATTGTACCGCTATTTATAAGATCCATCCCTTTCATTTGAGATGGAGGCCTCCAAAAATTATCATTTTTAAGAAAATTCAGAAAAAACGTAAAACGCCGCACGCCCCTATTACAAAGAACAGCGCCGCAGAAGGAAATAAAAAAATACGTGTTGAGTTATTTTATATGGAGAACATTTTTGGGAAGTTTCATAGAAATCTAGGGGGGTCAGGACAAAATTTGCGTTTTTTTGATCGTTTTCGTATGGAATCGCTGACCTAACGAATTGACTTAAATTATCAGAACAAAATTCAGAAGTATCCCGTTTTTTGGAAATGTGCTTTAGCTCACTTGATTGTCTTCTCTGTCTCAATATCCTCTTATCGTGTTATTTCCACATAGTGGCTTTGTACAGAAATTTTGTATACCCGGTATTTAGATATGCATATTTAAATATTATCTTCTGTAAAACTTTTTGAAAATAAGGAAAAATGGGAATAATTTTCCGGGCTATTATGAACAATGTAAAATAACTTTTTTGAGTTTACTTTTTAGTTTTCACTCAAAATCCTTATAAGAATTTTTTGTAGTGTATTTACTAATAATACGTGTTTTTTTTTGTATTTGGGACATATTTCCCTGCCATAAAATGTCTCTATTTGTTTCTACAAAAAATAAAAGGTACAAGTTAAAACCATACAATAAATATAAGTTAATGAGTTTAGTTGAGAAATTATTTTAAGAATTCCAAATTAAAATATTAAGCCTTTTTATATAAAAATAGCAGTTTCACTGGTAAAAGTTTAACATTATCGAATAATTAGACCGGTTGCTCGTGTTGATCCAATGTTTGTGATGTCTTTTTTCCCGAAAAATTATAAAGTGCTGGATTTATAAGGTTCGGGCTGTAAAACTGTATATCCCAATATGCAATGCCGACGGAAATCCGTTTACATTCGCGTGCAAAAACCACACTCTTTCTATGGAAAGAACCATGTTTTGTACACGAAAAACCGTACTACTCGCCAAAGGAAAGTGTCACAAAAATGTCAGTGTGGGTGTAAGACCCGGCTAGAAAGAGAAAAAATTAAATTGAAAAGAAGGTGGAATTTCGTCGGAAACTCGGGATTTTTCCATACACTTTTCTATACTGATTCCCAATACGTTTTAGCGTGACAAAGCGCAGATTTCGTTAGTATTTTTCACATGAAAATCGATTTCGAAATAAAAGATTTTATTGTCATGTTTTTGTGAAGGTAATTATTATTTTTTATTTAATTAAACATACATAGAAAATTTATTTATATATGTATTTAAATTTAATAAATTGTATTTTGTATTGCATCCGCCACGTGCTACCCATTTATTAATCTTCAGCATATTGAGATCTTAAAAAAAAATTCATTGGAAATTTACAACGTAAATACATTTCGCGACGACACCATTTTGAGACAGATCTCTATTACCTTTTTAGTCCAAATTTGCACATCGCGATTACTATAAATTAGTTATTAATTATTATTATATAATTAAATTTAAAATTATTTACTTTCACAAATAGAAAACATTAAATGAAACACAACACTTTAAAGAAAACAAAACTAGTTATGTAGTGTAACCGCACACATTGACTTGTCAGAAGAAGCTGAAAATAAAAGATACAATCGAAACTTATAAAAAAAAAACATATTACCGCGAAACAGAAAGAGAAAGACAATTATTTTTCTCAAAATCGATATTTTTGTGACTTTGATATTTTATAGTACGGAATTTAGTATGGAATTAAAACAGTTTTTCCACACAGTGGAAAAATTGCATACTGGGATAGTGCACAATGATGCGCAATGTATCGTGCTACGTGTGTCATAGTTGGTTTAGCTGTTATTGGGTTTCGACTTTCTTTATCACGTTCTGGTTTGAATTATAAGGTTCCGGATGGAAAGGCATATAGTGCACACATCCGTTCACACATCTCTGTTTCAGATTCAAAAATACGCAAAAGACGTGAAAGTGAAAGAAGTAAATGACTTGCCGAATTATTGTTTTACTAATTATTTTGTGTTGAATGAGATTCTAGTTGAAGAAATAGATGATAATGATGACAGACTCAACCAAGATAATGCTCGAACATTGAGGCAACAGTACCGATGTATTTCGGAATTTTATATAAAGAGATTCGGAGTCAAGAAGATAACAATTTTATCTCCCTATCATCAGAAGCTGAAATATTAAAAAAAAAATATTAAATAAATTTCTAAAATTCTTTTTGCGGTTAATAGTTTGATCTGTAACGGGGATGAGGGTGAGGACGTCATTGAAACTGAAGAAGAAAATCGTACAGATAATAATATTTGTTTATCTAAAAAGTTAAAGAGATTCATTAGAGAGAGTACGTTATATTTGGTTACGTTAAGGCTCGTGCGAAATAATTATTTTCAGAAAGTAAGAAAATGGACCTTTCCGGAGGACCCGGAAAATGGACAGATAACTTACAAAAATTGTAATCAGCATTATGTATGAAGCAACTAGCACGCAAACCGAAAGAAAAATTTTCTATTTCCGGAAATTTAGTATCGAAAAGGCGAACCAGTTTGTCTGAAAATCGATATAAATCTATTTCTTATATGTTAATCTATTTTATGTTAGAAAATTGTTGTTTTATATAATTTTTTGTCTTTTGAATTAACTAAGGTTTATCGTAATTAAAATAAATATCTATAAATTATAGATTAAAGGTATTTCTTTTTATTAAAAAAATTCTAACGAGTTGTCCTAAAGATTTCTCGAGATTAAAAGCATCGCTATAAACGAGACTTCTGAATTTTGAGAATAAAAGTGGGTGTTTTAACACTCCCAATGAATTTCTGAAATTTACTTAATTTTGAGGAATTTATTTGACAAGAAATCATATTAAAAGTAACATGAAATTTTCAATTATTCTAAACTTAGTTTTCAATAACTGATAAGCCAACAAATAATAATGTGTCCCTAACTAAATGAGCCTATTTATGTAGCTTTGAAAAAATATCCATTCGTGGATTAATAATCAATTTGATTAAAACATCCTCCTCGTGACTAAACTATACAAAATGAAGAATCGATAATAGTGAACCATAAACCAACTAAGACCAAAATATCCTTAAAACATAAAACTTAAAAAATCGTATAATAAAGTTTTGAGGGTATCCATTTTATTGTTTTTTATTTATTATATACTTTCAAGTTGAATACGAAAAGCTCAAACGAAAAAGCATTGGTTGACAAAACAGCCAAAATAAAGAAAAATGGGTTTTGCTAAAAATGAAAATAAGTTGATTTTCTCAAGGATTTTTTCGAATCGTAAAATTATTATTCTCGGATTTTATGTATATTTTATCGCCTTGTCGTGCGTCGGAAAGCCCAGGAATTTCATTTTTAAGACAAAAAAAAGGATTTAATTTATTCTTTTGCGGGCTTCTTTCTGCCTGGTATCCTTTTACTTTATTTCCGTATTTTGACATAAATTCAGCGGAAAAGCATATAAATAAACTTGTGTACATGAATATATATATACGCAGATTCAGCTACATTGTACTATATGTTGTAATATGCGTTGTCGATAATTTACATAAAGACTACATATACGTAAATAGAATATTTATCTATCTGTCTATCTAACTATATATATATGAATATGTTCTACCCATATGTTTAGAACAAACAGTGAACGGGGGCTGATCGGTATTGATTTATTGAAATAAGATGTTAATTTTATTCTTATATATTGTCATCATGATACACATAAATACACATTACGTGTGCATTGTACAATGTACATGTTTTAAAAAATATATTTAGAGGTTGAATAATGTTGTGTATATCCAGATATTATCGGGATTGTTTCAATCACCATTTTATGTAAATTGCTCTTGCTCTGGCTACAATGTTATTTAACATGCATATGGCTCCTCTACTGAGAAATTTATTATTATTGTAAACCAAATCATGAGAAATTTAAAATTTATCTGTGTTAAATACAGTTTAGCGCTTCACGATCTCGCTAATAAGTTTCTTTGGTGACGTCACAAATAAACTATTTCGTCATTTTCTTCTGTTGCCTAATAATTGCATGTTATTTGCAGCTTACCACTATTGCTTAATTTTAATGGCTTACTTCTGTTAACCAATTAAATTCTCCTCATATAAGAGGTATACAAATAAGTTTTGAGGAATTCACAAAAGGTGGCGTAACTATTATTAAATCGCACCAGGCCATCTTGTAACTATATTTTTGTTTAAACGTTATCATTTCTCTTTAAAAATCAGTTGTTGTTGTTGTCCTTTCGATGAAATCAAAACAACTTAGTTATTGTGCTCTAACAATGCCTACCTTTGAACCAACAAATTACAATTTGCGCGAAGTGCTAATTTTTTGTTTCAATTTGAAGAAAACTGCAGCTGATGGACATCGATTGCTGTGTGAAGCAAATGGAGAAACATGTGCCACCAATCAATAAGATTTGAGTACTGTTTCCGCCGATTTTGATACCAATGACAGGTCCGATTTTGACACTAGTAACAAAGAACGCGAAGAAAGTTTGAAGACGCCTAGTTGAAGGCGTTATTGGACCAAGATTTATGCAAAACTCAAGAAGAGCTCGCTGGTATATTGAGAGTAATTCCGTATGAACTTAAGACAAAAGTTGTCGAACACTGTTGAAACGCCACCAACGTAACGCTGGACGTTCCAAAGTTGTATTGTTTAACTCCCCTGATATAATTATGACGCATAAGACGGAAAGCGCGGGATACACAAACATTTATAATCCGGAGGGGAATAAACTGGCTTGATTATAAACAATTTGTGTATGGGTTTATTGTTTTACGATATAAGCAAAAATAAAATTTTTGGTAAAAAATAGATTCTAGAAAAGTCAGTCAGTTAATTGGTACCATCGAGTACATATGGTATAAATATTTTAATTATTAAAAAACGTGTTGAGTCTAAGAGTTCAGTTACTCAAATTTATAATTTTATAAGTATAAAAATTGTGTTAAATATTAAATAACTCAAATTGTGAATTGCGTGCTAGTGCGACAAATTATCTTAATTATTCGATTATACTTGCATAAAACAATTATAAAAATAAAATAATTTATATGCAAATTTTACCGAAATCGAAAAACTTGAATTGAGTGACCGTTGTGAAAACTAGTGTTTATGTGATTAAACAATATCAATAGTTATAATCACTATCTCATTAAATAATTAAGTACATAGTTTACATAAAGTTATAAGTAGTTAATGTTAAGAGACTTTCTATGAAAACTCGAATACCTATTGAAAGTGCATAAAAAGAAACGGTTTCGCGAATAACTGTGCGCACAAAAACAATATACTGTGTTCAGGTGGTCGTCATATAGAACCATATCCTACGCCCAATTATCAATAAATATCGTAAGTCAAGGTGAAATGTACCATGCAGATGATGGGAAAATTTATAAAATGCCCATGATTTATATCTAAAAACTATTTAACTAAAAATTTTCTCTTAATTATAAAGTGAACTAATAAAAGGGACATTGTTTTATAATAATAAATATAATAATAAGTGTAATCCTCTAAAAGTAATCTGTGCAGTATATAATCTTAGGATTATAATGAAATGATAAGAATATCAATCTCGCTTCGTGATAAGTTTACGTGAAATAATTTGTCAGATTGATACATCAAACTTAACAACCGCTACCCCTACGTTGAATGGAATCGTACGTTGCTCATGGCCATAATGGATAATAACATATCAACGGCAGTTTTATATAAGGTTTTTCTAGTATTTAATTAATTTTGTTTAAATTTCCATAATTTCATAATTTTTATATAAAATTTAAATCATTAATTGGTGGTGGTGTTAATTTTACGGAATTTTGTAAATTAGGTTACACATGACGTCATTATAGTTAGTATTTACTGAATTTGTTTAATCTCATAACAAACCATAACTCCATTTTTATCAATTTTTCATTTTGTTACCTCAATTATAATAAATATGGTTTATGGTGTATTTTATATAAAATTCTGATCTTTCTTTTCAATTTTTTTTTCGGGATTTTATTTTCCGCTATGTGCATAAATTTCCGCTTTGAGTTATCTTTCAGAATGAGTGTGTAAATTTCAAAGTTAAAGTGTGAGTGGATAAACATGTGATCATCTCATGGTAAGTTGACCAATGCCTTGTCCTTTCTATCCGTATATTCCCGTCCATAAATTTTTCCTATCCTATCCTTAAGTGGTCTAGCAAGCATCTGCTGGTAGCCGACACACCCCACGACCAAACCCTGAGTTTATAGCCGGCAAATTATGACCACGTCGGAACTCCTAGCAGATGAAAAATCAAACTCGGTAACGAAAGGCGTTAAAGTATTCTAGGAAATAAATTTTATTTTTGTGACCCACTCACGCCGAACCAATTTCGTTACACTGTTTTTACACGCGCGAACAACTACTCCAAAGACCAAAGCGGAAGGTTTTTTTTTTCATTTAATTGTCACGGGGGACGTAAGACAAAGCGCAGAAAATCGAGAGGTAAACATATTCGTGGGAAGAAACTAATAATGTGCATATGGTGGGATCAGTTTGGTGTGTTCTACTATGAGCTACTCCAACCTACCGAAACCATTATTGAAGAACGTTATCATCAGCAATTAATGCAACTAAGTCAAGCATTGAAGCTCAAATGCCCACAATGTGCCAAAATACATGACAAAGTGATCTTTCAGCACGACAACACTCGGCCACATCTTGCAAGAGTCGTCAAGGAAACTTTGAAAACGAGACGGGGAATCCATATGCTGCCTGGGAAAAAGTCGTAGCTAACGATTGTTACGACTATTTGGGGTCATAACCTGGCGTAATACGCGAAAATTCTAGTAAAATCTTACAACTAAACACTTTCACTGATGACATTCCCATCTATCTTGTAATAGAAGTACTAAAACTAAATGTTTCGGCATTAAACCGTATTTACAAACCACGCCACCGTGTATACGTTTAATCGGTATAATTTCGTCTGTTTTCAACGGTATGAAAATTGGTTGTAATATAAAGTAGTTTCTCTTGATGTCTCGTTTTCCCCTATATAAAATTCAATAAAGTGCCACGCACCATGATAAGTAAAAATAAAAAAAAAATTATGAAAGGGAAAATAGAGACAACGAGAGGGAATATTCGTCTGCGTAGGAAATTTGTATGCGAATTTTTTTTTGGTAGATAAGTTAAGTTCTATTTTTGAAGCCGTGGCATACGCTGCGCGCTAAGTTTTGATTTTTACAAAATAGAGTCTGGTTTGTAATTTTTTATAGACAAAAAGGTCTCGTTTTTTGAATTGTAAAGAGTAACTGGAATTTGTAAGATGACACAATTAGTAATAAATAGCTATTAAAAAATAATCTAATAAAAGAAGTGCCATGATCCCAAAAATACAAAAAAACATCTATGTATCAATATTTATCTGAATATAAATTTTATTATGTAGCCTCCTAGATAAAATTAAGCCAACCCATAAGGTTTACCTCCACCGACATTTCAATGTTACATATAACCATAGTCATTTAATCTATTAAAATAATATTAGTAAACCAATTGTCGTGAGACAAATTAAATCTTAAATATACAATTAAATTAAATTAAAATAAGAAAAATTATAATTAAATTGTAATTACAATTCGACCTATAATTAAAAATTTGTTATCTGGTTAATGGTGGAAATCTATTATATTCCTAGCGACGGAAATGTCACTTCAATGCAATTCTTGAAGCAAACTAACTTCGATCTGAAACCATAAATGGCGGTCAACAAACACAATCAATTTGGAAAATTTATACCCAGTAAAACCTATTGAAAGAGCTTATAAGGAAATTTTTAATTACAAAATATATATCTAAACCAACTCAACCCGGGATTAAAATGTTTATGTACAAATTATAATTTATATATTTCTTATAATAAAACTCAGTATTGATAGCTGTCTAATCAGGAAACTATAAATAAAATATAGTATTAATGTTCATTATCTCAGACGGCTTAAGAATCTTAAAATATTTAGAAATT
Source organism: Nephrotoma appendiculata (assembly GCA_947310385.1). NCBI lineage: Eukaryota > Metazoa > Arthropoda > Insecta > Diptera > Tipulidae > Nephrotoma > Nephrotoma appendiculata. The sequence goes on along the minus strand of OX371224.1, from coordinate 282,628,631 downwards.
TTAACACTTTTAAATGTATTATTATTAGTAAGTCAAAATACGACCAAGTAGAAGCCAGACAAAATACACAGCTTGCACGTACCCATTGCACGAGAAACACGAAGAAACAAACCTCTCAGTCACCCGAGCACAAACTCCGCCCATTCATCCCCAATTCTGATAAAGTACCCCTTACCCTCAAGCAAATTTTCACTCAAAACTTCACCATTCTCCGCTACGACGTCCTTAATCCGAAGACTACCGTACAATAGAGAAGAAAAACGAATGAAATTACCACTCTTCATACGATACACTCCAACCAGACAAAAACGACACCACCAAAGAAAATGGCAAATCTCCAAACGTAAACCACCTCAAAAACAAAAACCAATTCACCAAATATATGATATACAAACAAAGTCAATGCCCAGTAGAATGAAAATTCATTTATCCGCCGCATCTGCTACAAGATACAAACCAAAATAAAGCCAAAAAACTTTCCAAAAAATCCATAGCATTTGCACGAAAGCTTCTCTACGTGTTCACGCTCCACATACGTACAAATAAAGTCCCTATAATTCGAGAAGGCCACATACAGATTCATAGACACTGATTAAACAGTTATCTGATTTGTTATATACTCTTCATTCATGCACGTTCATTACATACACACATACACATTTTTATATTAAATGTGCAAGTAAATAGGTAAATAAAACACAACGTAGGTTACAAAATTACCATAACCAGGAAAAACAAAAATCGTCGGTCAACAAACTTGTTTATTCGCAAAAACAACAAGAAATTTTTTTAACAAGTGTAACAAAACAGAATTGAAATAACCCTTTCTCGCCCAAGAAATACTCACAATAACCCACTACATGAAAATACTGGTATTTTACACCTTTATGTGTTATAAAATACAGTTACCTAGCGTGAATATATTTAGATTTTGTAATAAAAATTATATTTTAACGCATTGAAAACCTTTTTAGATACAGAAAATTGTTAAAATTTTCTCTTTACCTTTCTAAACAAAAATGTAAGGCGAACAAGAAATACAGAATACATATTTCAATACGAACATGTTAATGCGTTCCAAATTTAACCTCAACCCTAAATACGTTCGTACAGCAAAAGAACACGCAATCGTGAAAACTGCACCAACTTTTGCATGAACAAACAAAAACGCCCCAAACAGTAAATATTAATTACACAAAAATTTTGTTAATTTTATTTTTAAATTTTTAGCTTATGTTTAATGAAATAAATTTGGCCACAAATCCCATATCATGTAAAGAACTATACACGAGATGAGAATACCTGTTAACGGGTCGGACAATAACATTATTTCCTTCATTCCAGTAACTTTCCACTGATATATTATTTAAAATGCTTAATCACCAGTAAACATACGAATCAAATTCTCAATTCTTTTCACTTCACTTAACTTAAAATACACAAATTATTATTAACATTATTATTATTTATTTATACATGCACATACTTATATTAGTTAAAAGATTAATTAATTTAAAAACACATTTTAAATTATTTACTTATTTATTTATTTAGAGGAGAGACGAAATCACGTCTTTCCTCTACGACGTTCAATCGCCGACCATGTACAACAGTAATATTAATGTAAACAAAATTACTGGTAACACTTTTTTTTTTAATATATTTAACCCGAATAGCGATAAATTGTGTAGTTACTATGGGGGTTTACATTAAATTCTATACCGCAATACCTGGAGATAAAGCCACCAAGCGGCATATGTGGCCAGACAGGTCATGATACTAGCTAAGATGTAGAATTGGCCTCAAAGTCCATATCAGGTGGAAATAACCTTTTTTTTAAATTTATGTGTTAAAATTTATTTGTTTACACAAATTATCGCTATTCGGATTAAACAAATAAATGTATATTAGGTTGATGTTAAATAAATGTTAAATCAGCTGGGGAGGCCCTTAATCCCTACTGTAACGTAATGCACATTTGTGTGCTTAATGCTTATGATCAGTGGATTAATCACGCACATACCGTTAAATCTGCCAAACTCTGTGAACGAAGAAATTTATGGTGATATATGAGGATAATTCCGATATCTAAGAGATGCAAATATTAAATCAGCTGGGGAGGCCCCTTATCCCCACTGCAACGTAATGAGCGAGCATTTGTGTGCTTAATGCTGATGGCCAGTGCATAATTCACGCACATACCGTTATATCTTCCAAACTCTGGGAACTGAGAAATTTAAGGTGATGTATGAGGATAATTCCGCTAACTAAGAGAAGCGAATATTAAATCAGCTGGACAGGCCCCTTATGCCCGCTGCATCGTAACGAGCATTTGTGTGCTTAATGCTGATGGTCAGTGCATTAATTAGGTACATATATACCTATTTATCTGCCAACCTCTGTGAACCGAAATATTCAGTTTGTTGAAAAATTTTCAATCAATTTTATTGAATATTTTTTAAAATTTCTTAAGTTAAAGTGTGGTAAATTTCTTCTTGTAATAGATTTTCTACTTAAAATTTGTTTTTATGTACGTTGGATAGTTTTTGTATTCTCGGGATGGAATTTGATTTTCTCCATATTTTTTTAATTTTTCGGGTTGAATAGTCTTTAAATAAATTAAGCGAAATAATGCACCTAAATTGTAAAGTCGTTTTTCGGGATGGTTTTCGGGCCAACTTTACATTCGTGGTTATGTGATGGTGTCTTAATTGACTATATGTATATTGTTTTTCTAGGTTTTGAAAGATATATGGGACAGGAGGGGGTCCCTATAAACTTTAAAAATTGACTGTCCTATATAGAATAAAATGCTCCTTAAAAAACAAGTAGAGCTCCAAGAAGCACATCACAAACGTTTTAAAAAAATTGCGGAAAACACTGATAAATAACAAAAAGGAAAGTTAAGAAATTTAAGAAACATTAAAAAAAATAAAAAACGAAAATTGGGCAGCTATACAAAAAAATTTAATATAACAAAATAAATTAAAATCGAAGAGCTGGAAGTTAGAGAACAAGAGTTAAATAAAATTATGTAGTTAAGAATTATTATGTATATACTTTATTTATTTTTATATTAAAATTTAGAAACATGAATTAATTAAATTAAAATGAACTGCGATGAATCAAATTTATGAACAATTTTAAAAATTGTATTTTATTGTATCTTGATTTGTTTTAGCTTCTTCTGCAAGATATGTAATGATTGTTTCCTCATTTGTACTTGGATTAATGTTTAAATCAGTGTCGATTTGGTTTTTTTCTGTACATTATATTTCTTACATAATTTACGAAGCATACAGCACACATTTACTATTCGCCCAGCCTTATCAGGAGTATAATATAATTCACGGGTGTGAAGGATATATCTCCATTGCATTTTTAAAATACCAAATACCCGTTCGATTATTGAGCGAGATTTTGATTGCAGAGTATTGTAACGTGCCTTACAAAGCCCTCAGTGGTAAACCTATATTGAGTCATCATCCAAGGCTCCAATGTGTAGCCGGCGTCTCCTAAAGATATTATTATTATATAAACATGTTATTAATATACATAATATACATACACTTAGTTTACTACTAAGTAGCCAAGAGGATGTACCTCCTGTTATCCAATTCCGTTCCATTGCAATTCGATTCCTGCTGCCGTTCCAAATTCCAGAGTTGTCAGAACAGCCTCAAACGAGCATCCACGGAGTTTAGATGCATTCTATAATCACATGTATGTAAACCAACCATCTATATATGTGTTGTTCAAACGCAAAGTTAGTTATTTGCACAATAGATGGATTTTGTAAAATGCAAAAAACTTGTAGATATATTTTAAAAATAAACCCTGTAGATATATTTTTTTTAGGCTAATCGTTTCGATTTATCTGAAAGGCACATTTGGTAAAAACACTATAATAAAATTTGATTTAGTTTGGCCGTTAGGGCTCTTTTAAAATTGTAAATAGCGAGTTTTGCAACTAAACGAATTTTATAACGCGTTTTGCCCTTCATTAGTTGAAACTGTATTCACAAAATGAAAATTAATTCATTATAATTAAAAATCTTATTGTTCAATAAAAAAAATATATTTTCATAAAATAACACAAAATATAAAAATAAAAAAACTGAAGCTTGCATTACAAACTAATGCACAAGTTGCATTATATCAGATATTAATGCAAATTGTATTAATTTTTATTGTATAGTTTACATTAAACTTTAACGGAATTTTCTAAAAATTGATACATGTTATATTAAAATTTTACAGCACATTGCATAAAAAAATTTAAATATCCATTTGGAAGCATCATTTTTTATAATAAGTGGCATTAAAATTGTAAAGCCCAATGCTTTAAACAGTAAAAAACACCACATTAGAAATTCCCAAATAATTGTACTAACACTTATATTATTTTGTATTTAAAGTATAAGGAAAAATCCACAGATTTCACCGTTTTACTTCCAACCAACTCGATTGACGTAAATCAATTTATGTCCTTACACTGCTAATATATGAAAAATATTTAAAGCTTATACTAAAAATAAACACAATGCTTTAGCGAATTATTATAAATTTGCCAAAAAATAGTTAACCCCAGATTATATAGGAATTTTCTTTCGACGCACTACTGCAGTAATTTTTGACGCAACTGCATTATAAATATTTTTAATGCATGCTTTGCATCAGAATGTGATACACGAATACATAGTATAAGCAAAGAATATAGAGCTACATAGAAATTGCATATGGCACAAAATCGGTATTTGGTAGAATTCCTTGTCCGTACAGCAAAACTTCAATAATTATAACTTTGTTAATATAATATAGATACGTATTTTGATTTTGCTTTCCACATTCTTATTTTCTTTCAGCCAACTATCGCATTCACATACAAATACAATACACATATACAAGCATTTAAAATCCAATCTATAGATTTTTTATTTTTCTCTTCATATTTTTATTTTATTTGTAATTTGTGCATATAGAAAAAATCGGTCATATGATAATTTTTAAATTTTGTGTTTGTCACGCCAGAATTTCAATTTTAAAATTTTCACGTTTTCTTTATATTTTATAATAACAAAGTGGTATTTTGTGCTTTTAAGTAAAATGTTTAGTTGAATTTTATTTGCCAATTGCATTGTTGAATTCCTTAGTAGAAATTGGACGAATTCCTGCTATATTGATGGAATTGAAAACCAAATTTCAAAAATAAGTTGCTGTGTTCACCACGAAGCGCGATTTAGTTTTAGTTTTTAGTAAATATCTCAAATATCCAAATTCAATTGCTTGCAAATTTTATTTGACAAAATATTAATTTTAATTCCAAGGCCAATTCATTGGCAAATAAAATACGCTTTTATGCATATAGAATTTTATCATGAGAATTGGTGTAGTTTTTCTCGTAACTTCATACAAATCTATAAACTTCTAACGATCTATAGTCACATTCACATTTGCATAATGATTTTAGGTGAGGATAAAATCGTAATAGGCGCCTATATCGCCAGAAATTTCATATAACATATTTTAAGAATGGTATATATTTGTCTGTTAATTTTTTTTTTCGTTTTTCTGAAAAACAATAACGTCGAGTTCGCGATAGCTTTTTGAGCCAATTTAAAATAAATATATATTTTTTTTTAAATCGAATAAGTTAGATCAAATAGTCTTCTAAGTATAACACAAAAAATGAAGAGGTGTATTGTTGTGGCATAAGAATCAACTTTCTTTTACGACAAATATAGATATACATATATCGAATACATCACACGCTTAATATCTAAAGTATTATTTACCTTATCGAAATTGTGATCAAAATTGCCTTGTATAATTTAAAATCATTATTCCAGCTAAAATTTCAGAAAACGAATCAGGTCAACCCATGTTAAAAATTCAATCTGCATCGCAAAAAAGTGGAAAGCGGAAGGAATGTGTCGACTGAGATGTTCCCAGTTTGCGAGAAGCAATTTGAAAAAAAGTCATCAACACTTCAATAAGAAATACAATAATTTACACGTGCGATTATGCAATTTCCTACTGAAGGAATCTTCTCGTCAATGTGTCTATAAGAAACCCGGATTCTACGGACGGTGCCAATTCTGGTATATGGATGGCCACCACATTTCGTATACATCTCTTAATTTGAAGAAAAACTTTTAATATGAAGTTTTGTAGCATTTCCCTCGCACGGGTGAATATACTGATCGGGATGAAATTTCATATTTAAGCTCTCTGTATTTTTGACTGATCAGTTTCGTCAAAAAGCGTGTGGGACAGCCCAGTCAGATTGACCGATCGGTATGAAATTTCATACTTAAGGGTTTTTGATTAATTTCTCGCGTAAAAAAGTCACAACAAATACTCTTTTGTGGTAAAAGATCATGTGCTCCTGAGTTGAGATTCAATTCGTCTGCTTGATGATCAAATTAGCAAGAACTTAAAATGGAATGAACACATTCTTTCATTGGCCAAGTCAGCTTCACGAAAACTGGGGTTCGTCAATAGATGCTGACGGTTCTTTAAGTCGCATCAAGTCTCTATATATACGACATTTATCAGACCATGTATTGAGTATTGCTGCCAAGTTTGAGGCGGAGTATATGGTAATGCCCCCCAGCAGCTGGATAAGATTCAGTGGCGTGCCATCCAAATAATACGCAACCTCAAACTCACAAAAGATCTAGACGGCTGTACAACACCGCAGAAATGTCGCAGAACTCTGCGTGTTCTACAAATTAATGCATGGTAAATGTTCTGCAGAAATAAAGGAGAATATATCGCCATTCATTACGCAAGGAAGAGTAACGAGAGGAACGGCCAATGACCATAGGTTGACGGTGTAGCTGCCGAAACCCCGAACTGAGAAAGCTAAGCGCGAATTTATCTATCTAACATCGAAGAAGTGGGATTCACTAACCGGTTTCGAATTTGCGTTGGATTATAAAATCCAGAAATTTAAGGTAGCTATCAATCGTTACTTGAAGGATTGCGCATTGGGTGCAGGAGCTTTAACAGTTCAGACAAGAAGATAGGACAGTCTAAAAGTCCGCCCTGCGCCCAATTAAAACAAAATATAAAATAAAATAAAAATCGTAGATCCCAGTGAGTTTTATTTTTTTTTAAATTTTTTGAATTTTTATATTTTTTTATTCAATTTTTATTTTTACTTACTTTTTAACATACGGCTTTTTCAAACAAAGAAATTTTTTAGTACGCCATTTACAATGTTTTCTTAAATAACTAAAATTGTAAAATCCAACATTTTGCAATTATGTTCATAGCAACAATTATCCTTGTTAAACCGCGAGTTAAATGATCCACATGCATTTGTGTGCATTATACACTTCACTTAAGTATTGTTTGATGCTATAAATAACTGGTTGTTTTTTAAATGTATTGGAGAAAATATCAATATATAGTTTTGAAATTTAAAAAAAAAGATTCAGTTGGTGCGTGAAGTGAACCGAACTGGCAATTTTTGGTATAATTTTTGTAAAATAGAAAGTTTTCACTTTTCATTTCAATTGTTTCAATTATTTCTACAACAACTTGTTATAAATTTTTAAAATTTTATGAGCAACGTAGCCTGTGAAATACCTAATGGAAGCATCATCTAAAGATTCATCATAGTCTTGTTCCGTCTTTGCAATATCATTCTGATTAAGTAGAAATGTTTTCCTGATTATTGCTATCAGCTTCACTAGGCGAGTATGTTGAAATAGTCGACATTAATAATTCATCATTGTCATTTTCACAATTTGCTGAGGTTGCAGATGGATTATTTCCACCACTTTGTCTGATAATCGAAAAAAAAATTCCAACGGGTCCTGAATAAGCCTTTGATGTTAGAATAAAATCCATTTTTGAATTTTGCTCCTGAATAAAATCCAATAACAATAAAATGCCTCTAATTGTTTGAATCAAACCATTAAAACAATACATAGTTTTTTAGGTTTGGATTTAATTGTGTCAAGATCTAGCATAAAATTTAAGTTCACATGAACAACATTACAATTCTTTAATGCAGATGTCTGAGGATTTGGATCGTAGAGTAGTTTACTGTTTAAATTGTCAAACAGGCGGTCAAATTTTTCGAAAAAATGGCTGTTGATTCTGCATTTGATTAAGCTTCATCCGAAAATATGTTAAAATCCATCATTGTTTTTGTACCCACGGCAACAGTTCTGCTAAATATTTGAGTTGCATATTTTACTCTCATTTTTTGAAAATTGTTGGGATAAATATTTTGCGCTGTATTTCCGGACAAAGTTTAGTGGTTTTGAATTTTTCACTTTTAAATATTTCAGTATTAACTTTCCAAGTTACCAGTTCCAGTATCTAAATAACAGGAAAGTAAATAATTCCTGGCTGATTTGAACAAGTGAGGCGAATAATATAAAGCAAAAAATTTATGATTTTCATAAAAAAGGGATAGATTTTCTTTTTTCACGTTAAGTAATCGAACGCATTTACGATTATTAGGCCCTTAATCGCACACTACTGCTTGAACTTTGAATCAAACATCAAATAAAGCTTTAATGGCTTCCATCAAAACCTCTTTGGTAACCTCACCATCCATACATTTTTCAGTTGCGTGATAAGCAAATGCGTATTTATATTGCTTAAATAAACCTGGAATCATAAACACGTTAATGTACTGAGCAATTGTTGAGTTTCTATTTTTGTTAATTTGTGAAAAGCCGTCAATTACGTCATTTACTTGATCATAATCCAAATCAGACCGTATATATATTTCATCAAACACAAACGCGATATTTTTATCAGTTTCACTCATTTCACAAACTTCATCTTTTAGACTATTGAGTACAAAACTATTTAAGCCGGGTTTCAAATTTTGTATTAAAGTCCATCGACAAAGTGAGGATTTTGAGTGTAGGCGCAATTTTAAAATTTTCTCTGAGAAAATTGTAACAGCTAGGTGACTTAAAATAAATTTTGTGTGCTCTAAGAGCCATTTCTTTGATACGTCGATCAACATTTTTATAAACTCTTTGGCTTCTGGTTTTATTAGGGATAATTTATCGATAAAAATAAAAAGAGATTTTGGTTTGGACACAGACACTATCTTCAGAGTTTCGCAACTAATGCAAGATGGGCTATCACTATTATTATTTTAAAGTGGCAACTCTAAGTCATTACATTGCTCAATACATTCGACTAGAGACATGTCTTCATTTATAGGAACAATAATATTGCTATACGTTTTAATATATTGGTATCTTAAAAGAGTTTCTTGGTCTAACTTATAATCCGGATACGTCAAATAAAGCTCAGGAAACGAATTTCGCTTCAATCTTCTTTTGCCTATACAGTCAGGATTAAAATGTTTTTCGCAAATAAGGAATCGTTTTGGTACATTCCATTCACTTAATCCACATTTCTTAAGCCACACTTTAAACATGCCTTGGTCTGATGGAAACATAAAAAATTTTCTCTCCGCAATTTTTCCTTCGAGATGATTTACACGAGCTAACCGTACATAAGAGTCCAGAATTTTCCATATTAAAATTGCCTATACAACAAAAATACAATAAAAAATTGTACGACCTAAAATAATAAAAACGGTTGAAATATATTCAACGAAATAATCAATGAAAAATTAGCAAATACCAATTTATACTTTAATATTCTACAATAGTAACCGCAAACTGAAGACGATCTTTTCTCGTTAAAAGTAAAAATCAAATGAATAATTGCCTTGTCTGTGACACAAAAATATATTCAAAAGTCTATACAATACATGCAAAAATAGAATTGGTTTTATATATACATGACATGAGAATAAAGACAAAAGGAGGTAGCTACGCAATGTATATCCCTTTTCCGACCTTTAAAAATAATTTTTCTGGCCGGAAAAGGGACATAAGAACAAAATTTAATTTAATTTTTTTACTCATAACAATCCCTTACGTAAACTTTTATTTTGTTTTTTATATTATGTGCATTTTTGTTTTTTTCTGTTTGCATACTGATCGTTGATATTATATAGAAAATGTTATTTTCTATGTATATTATGTATATGTATTTTAGTTTCTCGTAAAATGATAAATTCGTTTAATTTTACGAAAAACAAAGAGAGCAATTGAGAACATAATTTCTATTCCAATTGCAATTTACATATATGAAAGATTTAGATTTGTGAGATCTACGTTGCGATGGTTCCCTTTAGCACAGCGATAGCTCCCTAAGAAAATTTCTTGCTGTTTGTTCGTCGTGACACTTCTATGTAGTTTTATATTCTTTGGTATAAGCCTCAATGCAAGGGTTGCATTACCAATCGCAGCAGAATTTCTAAGTGTGTAATACGGTTAACTTAATATAAAAATGATGATAGCTTAAAAATAATCTAACCTCTTTCTCCAATTTCGTAAAAACACAATCAGGTGGCATGAAGGAGTGTCCGGGAATCGGAAAAATTAACTGTAACGTTGTGATGTTAACTGGTGCTTCCTTCAACAGCCAATGACAACACATTCCAATCATAATGGTGTTCTTATTTTGACCTCCACATCCATCAGCAACTAAGCGCACCCTTTTCTAATTGTCTAGCTAAAGATTGCAGAGTCGATGATGCACAGCAGATGCAATTTCTATCGAGCCTTTGGAAAAAAGGTTTTCGGTCCATGAATACAAAAACACGTTTTGCAGGGTTAAAGAAGATCTAGAAGATCCCACAACTATCCGGAAATTATGCATATATATTTGCCGACTGTAATATGCTGCATGGTCTGCCACTTTCGGTAGGAGCATATTTTTTTGACAATCGAAAGAAATCGTTGCCAAATCCTCGGCTTCTTTCCGCAATAAATCAAAAAATGCTTTTGCTCGCCTTTTATGTACCGCCATCTTCACCATCAAATCTTGTTTTTTCTTACCGTTTGTCTCAAATTTCATGCGCTCCTTCAGCATAATGCACATTGAGCATAAATCGGATGCCGGTGTTTTAAATCCAATGTTAAAGAAATTATTAAAAATATTTCGGAAATAACATTTTTATATTTAGTTCCGGCATAGGCGACTCGTGAACTGCAAAGTTGAGGAAGCTGCGTTAATAGCGTTAATAGCTGCGTTGTTGAGCCAAATTATCAGACAAATTGATGAAATAATCTCATATTTTTATACTTACATCAAAATATAAAAAATTAGACATAAAATACACAATAACTAGGAAAATTAATTTAAGCCTGATTTTTTTACTGACAACTTAAAAATGTTTTATTTACAAGATTTATTTAAAATATAATTCAATTTGATGATTCTTTCTAAAAACAAAAATTTCATTACAAAATGTATAGAAATCTGGTGACATTTTAATCTGAGACAATAGTTTCTTTTCAATAGAAAATAACGAAACGAGAAAGCCGTTCATCTCCAATAGTACTTCTTAAATAAGTTTTAATTCTACGTAAAGCAGGAAAGCTTCTTTCGGATGATACACTTGTAGATGGAATCATTAAGAATAGTCGACATAAGGGTGACACTTCATTGAATGAACTTATTAAATCATTGTCTTTAGAAATTCTAACATCTTTAATATTGATTTGTCTAAAAAGTCCTCATCGCTATACACAACAACTAATTCACTTCTCAATTTTGGAAAATCGAATCGTTTGCAGAAAAATTCTTGGAAATTTTTAAATTGTTGCTCCGGAAAATTCAATTTAAATTTAGAATTTTTTTTTGAATTTATAAGTTCCAAGAACGTGAACTCAGCAATATTTTGAAATCTAGTACTTAATTCGGTTGAAATATGATCAATTATTTCAAAAAATAATTTTCTATAAGACGTTTTAAATCTTTGATGATTTCGAGTGTGATTCTCACTCGAGTGGTGCGCGTTTCATCAATTTCCACGACAATTTTAGTTTTTTCCCAAAAACTCTCAAATTTATCACTAATCACACCTTTATTACATTTTTTAATAAATTTTTCAATAAACCGATCACTTGTCGCTTCACGAGAACATTAGAAGTTAATTTGTGCAAAATTGAAAACAAATAATTCAATTCAGTATTTTCTTAATAAGCTGTTTTAGTTGTAGCGAGAGTAAAAAGTGAGAGTATAACAAATCTATGAATAGATAAAACACATTCACATCGATATCTAACTTTGTTAATAATATTACGATGAAGGGAAATAAGGTAAAGCTAAACTATCAGTCATGCCACACGAGCATTTTTTGTATTTTGGCATTTTTTTTCTACCAATGTTTTGTTCTGCTCTCTCTTAAATAAAATTTTAACTAAAATAAGTAAAAAATGTCCTTGAAATATTTTTTATTTCATTTATGTTTGAGTTGTGTGGTAGAACAGAAAATTTGTTTAAGTCGCAATTAAAACTTGTATCATAGGTAAACGGGGAAAGAAACGAAGAAAAATGCGGCATTTTTTTTTTACGTGTGAAGCAGCTTCCATCAGAGAGAATATTTTTTGTTTTTCTGTTTTGTTGCGTTGGATGCAACACGCATGCTATAAATCAAGAAAGCATTCGTATTTGTTTTTATTTTGGTTCTATGTATGCACTATGCAACATGAAGCTAAGGTGGATGATGTGTATAAATTATAATGAGAAATCAAAGTAGGAAAGAAATATACAAAATATTTTTAAAGTTAATTGAAAGGGATGAAGTGCTTCCGAAGCTTCTATGGACACTTCGCCCCTGAGTTCCGGCAACTCAGCGATAAACACAGATACAGTTTGTTTACATTTAATTCGCTCGGCAAATATTGCCGTTTGGTGGTCAAACTCCTACAGTAGTGAATTTTGATGATTTTAAATTTCTTAATGAAATTTATAACCGCATCCTTTTTTAGCTGATTTTAAGATCCAATCCTGTCTCCTCCTCGTCGTTCAACTGGATGGAGACCTGTCTCCAAATGCCGCTTGGCGAGTCTTACAATTCGGTCCTTTTTGATGCCTAATATGCCACACAAGGCAGTTTGACATACCCTAGCGATGCTCTTATTCGCTTTTCGAATATAATATACCACCGAAATCGCTCTTTTCAATGATGAATTTTTATCCCTTCGAATAGGATTTAATGCACTAGCATACGTTAGTAAAAAAGAATCCTGGGATATTTTGTTTGTGCTCGCGTAAAACGATTTTGCAAACTTCATAACATCTCTGCCGTTTAAAGAATTGCACTGGAAAGCACCTGCATTTCGTCTATGATTGCGTTTAGGTACGGTTGTCGTTTTTGTTTGTGCCTAACGCAAAATATTTAAATGAAACAACAAAGTGTTTAAAAAAAAGTTATTTGTGTCAATTACCTGTTCTCTTTTTCTCGTGTCCGTTTGCTTGCTGATACAGAGCGTTTTCTTGCTTTTTCTTAATTGAGAATAACCATGAGGTATTCGCAAATATCCATTTATTAATAATTAATTATTCTAAAAATTATATATTCGGTAATTTACAAAAAAATACGAAGAAGACACACAAAACACGTCTGATCACATACAATTTGATTTAAAAACTAAATAAAATGTCAAAATTTTAGCGCCAAATAGGATTTAATTTACCGTTTATTGAAATAAATTCCCTATGTAAACAGCGAGTTTTGGATTTTTCTATAACTTTAAATGATTGTATATAACCAGTTTTGAAACATTTTTTTCTATGTAAAAGTAAGGTAAATAAATGAATTTGTTACACTTTTTTGATTTAGTATTGTAGCCCTTGGAAATACGAATCAAACGATATACGTCACGACATAATTTGAAAAAATGTGAGCAAGACTCGGGCAAATCAAAAAAAAAATCGAACTACGCCCCCGAGTCACGCTCGGGCAAATCACGCAACTGGTTAAATAAAAAATTTATAAATTTTGCACACAATACCGACTCCAAAATATTTAAAGTTTCGCTCAAACCAATTGATACTGTAGGTTTGGCAATCAAGAAGTCTTGTCCTTCTGATTACTGATATGATCTTTCAGCTAAAAATCGAAGAGTAGATGCCAATTTCAGTTTTGGTGTAATCGCATCCTTATTTTTGGTAGCCTTGTTGTGTGGGGTTTGCTTCAAAATAAAATTAAAGATTTCTTTTGACACTCGAAATAATTTAAAAAATCGGAAATAAAAATATGTCAATAAAATTACAAAAGGATTTAAATTTATTACGGTTACCTTCTATTAGTCATATTAGATCTGGGTTGGGATTCTTTTCCTCTCAATGTAAGCGGGCATTGTTTCATCTTCATCCGAGCCATCGTCACTTGTGTTAACAAAATACGCGATTGTATCCATATTAACTTCCTAATGACAACGTATTAATTTTAATTTATTTTTATTTTTGAAATAAACAAATCGCACGAAATAAAATATAAAACCCGAGTATTTACTTTGACAGCAACAACAAAATCACAGAAATAAAAACAAATGGCTTCACTCTCCTATATTTGGTTATTAGAACTAATTTCATTGGTCCACTTTTGACAGTTTAAATACGTGTTACATAATATCAATATCCACAGGGGATAGGATTTTACGATTTCGTATTTTACGATCGGTGCTGCAATTCCATAGAATCAATATTTTGTTTGATGGCGCCCAAGATTTAAGATGCCAGAGTAGGATCTCCATCCTATTTTGAAGTTTCTACTCGTTTATGTTAGTTGGGTTTGCCTTTGGAAAATTTATAATTTACTGATGAATTTTATTTGTTTTGGCCAGCGTTCTACACTACTCTTCAGTTGCTTATTATTCATTTTCCGTTCATTTTTAAATGAATTGTGTTTTACGCTAATTTCTCTTCGCTCATGAATAGTAAAATGAAAAATATTATTCAGTTATAAACGAATAGTGAGAGAATAATAAAAAAACTAAAAGGATTGATGTGTTTTTGTTTGTGTGAGCGAACGGGATCTACTACTCTCTTGTTTTACTTTTCTATTCTATTTGAATAACAGAGCGAACATTTATTGTAGTAGGGAATAGATAAAATATATTATTCTCTGTATTGAATGATCGAATAGAGAATGTAACTATTCTTTATACACTATTCTTCATAAATGAATAGTAACACAACATATTTTTGTTTACTTTTCATTATTCACTGATCAGTATTACAAATACAAGCACTGTTCGATCAGTAAAGAGCGAATAATACATTTTAACGAGCGAATTTTTAAGCCCTGGTTCTGGCTACTCTCGTTTTCGGATATGGATATTGTCCACAGGTACCTAGCTAGTTCGATCCTTTTCCTTTCTAAGTGTCGGCACTTATTTCACTATCAACCGGAGCATTCGAATAGTTAAATATCTGCTAATACCGCCTCGCATGTTATCAAACAACATTTCGATTTTTTCAACATCAAGAATTGGTGTTCCGCTAGTTTTAGTATTGCAATGGTAGTGGAGTGGTATAGTTACTGTTGTAAGTTATTCATCTGATTCTAAGAATCATTGACTCGTTGAATTAGTGTTATAAGTGTTCGATATACAGTTTTAAGGAATACTCTGCTTAGGATAAACGTGCAACACTATCTTCGGATTCAGTATATTTTGCTTTACTCAAATTTATCTAATTAAATATGACACCTTTACTTCTAAAATATCAAATACGTCAATAATTTGTCGCACAGATGATCGAAGTATTCGCTGTACTGGTTTAAGACGTGCATCAGAATTTCGTGCTTCTTTTACATGTAAGAGCTTCGTCTTATAATAACAGCCACTTACCGCACCATTGGCTCTATATATAGTCAAGACATTAAAGTCAAGAACCAATTTTTTTCGTTCTTTACAAAATTTCCTTCGTTTTAAATAAAATGTATAATGTACCTACCTAATTTAAAGTGTGAATCTATAAATAATTTGACCTGTAAACTTTCATCTACTATAGTTGCTATATTTGACTTATAGTATAACATGGCATCACACGACCCCCTTGATGCATATATAAATAATTCATTTATTTTCTCATGCAATAATTATTGTTGTTGAGTTTTAATCCAAAAATAAATAAAAAGCTAGTTTGTGTTAGTTTTAGTTAAGAAACATCAGCTCTTATAAAATTTATAACCGATCAAAAGAAAAGAGAAAGTTTTCAATTTGTTGCTAATTGAATTATATACCAAAAATTATTATCGATGGAAAAATGACAAAAACTAAAATAACAACAACAACATATAATAATAAATAATAGCTTTTTTGTAATTTTGACTTTTAATAACTTTATGTGTATATAGGAACTACAAAAAACATAACTTCTTATATTGTTTTGAAGAATTTCTTTACTTCTTTCCGGTTGTGTTGTTTTCCTGCGCGCTCATTAATCTGTACACTGAATAATGAACGAGGGTAAATGGAAAGCTTTGCAATAAATAAAAATAAAACTTTTTGTTTGAAACATTATTAAACGACAAACTTCTACACTTTATTATTTCGCTTGAAAGTATATAGTTGTTAGCAATTCTAACTACTTGTAAGTATATGGTGGTAAAACTGTGTTAGTCGAGTGCGGAGGTATCAAAATACCGTTGAAATTTGGTCACGAATGTTGTTTAAAAGTTTATTATGTATATACGGTTTCTGGGTATAAATATGTTATCTTGAACTGTTTTGAAGGTTTGTAGTAATTTAAATGGATTTACCAAATAAGACACCTGTTACGAGCAACATAATTTACATATATTGGCAAGAAACAATTTTTATGTTCTAAGAAACTTTAACTCTTGTAATCAATTGACAACTGGTTAGTATATAAATCTGTCGTATATAAAATATGTCAAAAGGGTAGTTCCGATAATATGATTTGATAACAATACACATTTTGCTCCAGCTATTGGTTCCAAGTTGTTAACGATACACGCTATACAAACCCATTAAAAAACTCAAAATAAAATTTTATTGTTATCAAAATGTGAAATAACTTCAGATTAAATCGATTGTATTTTTGATAACCTACCGACAAAATTAACATCTGTGTCTCAAATGAATTTCTCCATGATCCAGAACTTCATTGACATAGTGCCCGAAAATATAAGTAATTTTTTGAAGTTTGTGTTCCCGCAATAATTTAATTTTAATTGAGAATCCAAGGAAATTCCTAAACGTTTGACCATATTTTGCTTCTTATCAAGTTTCCAAAAATTTTTAGAACGGCAAAACTACTATTTGTCGTTAGTAATCACCAAATAAGTGATAGTTTGGTTGGTAAAGGGGGACTTTTTCAATTCACCAGACCTCGAGAATGTGACAAGCTATTTGCATCGGTTTGGATGGGACTGTTAGGTACTTACAATTTGAAATGATTAAAAGTATGTAATCTTATGACATTAATATTGTCAGTACTAAATTATAGCCAGGTATTTTAAAATTGTTGAAAATGTACTGTGAAAGTGAAAACTTGCTATTTCTGCAACATTTTTAGATATCCTGGCATTTTTCTTAAACCCTTAAGATATGAGTACAGACAGGATTTGTTCTAAATTAGGCAATAGTTTAAAAGATCAATCGCACCTATTGTTAATTATAACGTTTATTCACGATCTAAATTTTAAATCAAAAAATGTATCTTATTATTTCTATTCCTAAAATATTTCATTTCGTTCGATTAGCTTATTAATTGGGCACTTTCAACGAGCTTTCATTAAATCCAGAGGGATACATGAAAAATTCAATGTTATAATTTCACAACTATTAAGCACTTAAAAACTTCTTAAAATAACAAATTTTATTTATTACTGGATATCACAAAACAAAATTATAAATTACAAAAGTTTCTTTTGTCTTAGGCGGACTTATATATTTTCGTTAGGAATAGAACATTTTATACCAATTTCTGTCCTTGTTTAAACACAACTGGACGTTGCATTTCTAGCAGCTAATATAACCTAGTTTGTTGCATCGCAGGAGCTTGCAGGCTAATCGTTTTTCTGTCTAATATGGAATTTGACCAATATTGTCCAAACTAATCTCTTTTGGGCGTATAGTTGTGCAGCCGTGTCATTTTTTCGTTTCAAATTGATGCGTTGGTTTTTTTTGATGGTCTCCCCACACGTATACAGAATCTACAAACTTCATCAATGTTTCAGGTAATTGAATCATGAAATCTGTGAGACCCAATACTTCTTTATCGCTTGTACCACGTTGTTTTTCGATTCGTCTAAAATTTTAGAAAATATTGAGGCAGTTTGGAATTTGGTATACAATTTTTGCGAGCAGTTCCTAAACTGTGGAGTACCTTTTAAGACAATTCCATCAGCAATGGAATAGAAAATAATTGTCGAAAAATAAGTTGTAATTCATATTATGGGGTACTGGTCTTGCGAGTCGTATAACCACATTTAAAGCAGCTCCCAATTTTTATTCAGTACGTGGCCGTTTTTGGTGGTTCTTTTCTTGGCCATTATATATCTGGATGTTATGCAAACTAATCAAAACCTGCGCACATAGATTGGGATTAATTTAGACTTATTTTGGAAATTTTTGAGATATTTATTTTTGGATTATAGTTTTTGGGATGTTATATTCGCCCATTTTTATTAAGTTAATAATTGTTGGGGGACTAAGTTTTTCTGGATTAAGATTTTATTTTTTGGGAATGGCTTCTATTATTTTCCTTTATATCCTAAATATGTTTAGAATATCGAGGGAAACTCTTGTATATGTGCATGAGAATTCATTAAGTTTCGAGTTTCACTTACCCCGTTAATTGATCCTTTTAAGCGTATTGTTATTTTCAAATATTGTTCTTAAGCATCGATATTACGATTGATAATTGACTACGGGTGTGTAACCTAGTAAAAATAAGTCAGAAAAACTCATTAAACTCCCACAAAGTATAACAATTAAGAAATGCGCAACTATGCACTTTAATGTTACAACTATTGTATTCTTATATTGTATAAAAATGTGCAACTATACATTTCAATGTTATAACGATAGCATTCAAATAATCTATAAATAAAACAGAAGATTGGAATTTTGTAGTCAGTCTAATTAAAGCGTTTCTTTTACAGCATTTTATTTGTCAACATGGTAGCAGCGAGCGTAGTTGTTACTGTTTATTCGTTTTTTTGCATAAACGAAAAATATTCAATTACGTTTTAATATTGTGTAGAGTACGTAGCTGTTCTAGTAGTACGGTTACGACATGTCCATTTTTTCCGAAAAAACAGGCGATCATTTGCTTGCAAGTGCTTCGTGCGCGAACAACTTTTGTTGGATTCGGCTCATCTTAAAACACCCATACAGTCGACTGCTGTTTACTTTCGGGCTCATACGCGTAAATCCACGATTCATCACCTGTCACTATGTCATAGACGTGTTTTGAAGCACCGCAATCGTATTTTTTGAGCTTTTCTTTCGACCAATCGACACGAGCCTTTTTTTGAGCGATTGACAAATTGTGTGGGATCCAACGCGAACGAATTTTTTTGACATTCAAATGTTTATGCAATATTGAATGTATGCTGGTCCCACTGATGCCTAAGGTTGTCTAAATCTCACAATAGGTCACATGACGATCTGCAATATCAGTTCGCGCACAGCATCAATGGTTTCCGGAACAACAACTGATTTGGGACGACCTTCACGAAATTCGTCTTGGAGTGAACTACGACCTCGATTGAATTCACCATACTATCGATAAACACTGGTCCTTGGTGGAGCTTCATCACCAAAAATTGAATTAAGTTCATCCATGCACTCTTGCTGCCTTAATCCACGTCTTTAGCTGGAAAAAAAATCGCACGAAAATGTTCACGATTTAATTCCATTTTTTCGCCGAGATGTTTAGTTAATGAGTACTGTAAACAACACAAATAGAGCTCGAATGTCAAAACGTTCTGAGTACGTATAATCTCAAAAATATCAAACTTTACGATAGAGCTGTCAGTTGCCAGATTGCAACACTAGGGTTGTCCAATCCCAAAATATAAAAGGCAACCCTCGTATAAATCTAATAGCTTTCAAAGGGTTATCAAATTGTGTTGACGAAACAATCACCGAAACAAAAGCGGATAAATTAGCCCAACGCAAAGCTAATATATCTCTTCTGAGTGCACAGGTGATTTTGACAAAACTAGCAAAAATGTATGAAGATAAGGGGTTAGCACGAAAGATAAGCATCCTTAGAAAATTGATTTCGACTAGATTAGAGGATTGCGTTGGAATAGACAATTATATCAACCAGATAATTGGGTGTTCGAAGATGCTTGAAAGTATTGGTTTCTCCATTAGCAACGAATGGAAATTTTATTAGCTGGACTTAGTGTTGAAGCATCTGGAAATACTTGTACTCTGGACGTTCTAATAACAAAATTGTTAGACCTGGGATGGTGCGAGCGATGAAGTTTTTTTTTCAAAAAAATAAGCCGATGTGTAAGAAACGAAAATGCTACAACTGCGGATCGACACAACATATAGCAAAAGAATGTGACAAATCAAATAAGGAGAAAGAGAATACACAAGCATGTGAATGGTATATTGACAGTGGCACGATATGATGAATAAAGCTGAATGAAATGAATAAAGTTGGAAATGCACTGATAAAATTAGTAAAGATAATGTACAAGTAAATGATATTCTACATGTACCCGACTTAGTCGATAATTGGTTGTCGTTGCACAAAAAAGTTGAGAAAAGAAACAGTGTGTGTTTTAATAAAAACGGTTGACATCAGAAACAACAAAAAAGATTCTATTGCTAAGTGTAGAGCGATGATTTTTTCAGAAAAACGTTTATTTATTTTTTGAAAACACAGGTTTTAAGCACATTTATAAATTTTAAAGTATTCGTTGATAATCAGACCGAGAGAAAAATAAAAGTTTTTACATTACGAATTACAAAAATTCAGCATACACTCCGCAGCAAAACGGTGTGGCGTAGCGTATGAACAGAAACATCTTCTATTTAATGCCGACCTGCCAAAAACGTACTGGGCAGAAATATCCAACATGGCGGTCTATATTCTAAACAAAACAATCAGTTCAGTTTATGGCCAAGTACTAGAGGAGGCGCTTAGTGGAAAAAAGGTAGATTTGACTGGTCTAATAATCTTTGGGTGCGAGGGAATGGTGTATGTAGCGAAAGAGAAAAGACTGTAGTGGGATTCAAAATTAACCAAAATGATTTTCTATATAATAGGAATCAGATCAATGCATTTTGGTATGCAGTCTTGACTAGACCAACTTGAATAAATTCTTAGATGTAGATCTACTAATCTACTTTACCTAATTCATCAGGTGTACGAATACCCGGAAGTTCCACAGAGCACAAATAATTTAAATCCTCATTTGCGAAATTAAGCTGGCATATATTGTCTCATAAATAACTTGGTCTTGGTGGAACTCATTTGTTCGCCAATCGATAAACATTCCTATATAGTGGAACTTTCTGATAATTTTCTATGAGGCTGTTCAACAATGGCCTAAGCAGCCGATTAAGATTCTGATTTTTTTTGGTTGTATCGTCTCGTTGTTATTAAAATGAAGATATTGCTTTATATTTCGAATTTATTTCATGACATCGTTCTTTTTACTATTGCAACACCGATTTTCAGATGCTTTCACATTCTAGTGTTTGGAAGCTGCGCGACGGATTTAAATATGCATATTTCCATGAAATTAGAATGTCATTTATGGTAAAAGCAATATTATTGTTAGGTTTTTTTGGAATCTGATAAAATTGGTTTCTTTACAATTTTGGTAACGGCATCATTATCAAAAAAATACTGAGTCATCAGAGTTTCTAATAAAATTGTGTTGTTCAGGCGAAATTTGAAAATCATTATTTTTTCAGATGATTCTAGTTCTAACACACGTTAGTATAATTTGCTTCAATTTATTTGGAGCATGGGTGGAATAAGACGGTATTTCTTCAGCATATATGGAGATGGTCTTCTACAATTATGATTAAACGAGACTTGAGAAAGAAGATTCGAGCTTGGCTTGTGGTATCCGTATGCATGGAATATTTTGCTTTGAGTAGTTTACAAAAGAATCTTAGTTTAAAAGCATACAAAATTCAACGCATGGAAGAATTGAAGCCAGCCGATCTTCCAAATCGTCACCGTTTCAGTCTTTGGGCTATTGAAAAGCTTGAAGAAGATCCATTGTTTTCGACCAACATTTTGTTCAGCAATAAGGCTCATTTCTGGCTTAATGGATACGTTAATAAGCAAAATTGCCCTATTTGGGCTGCAGAGCAACCCGACGAGTTTCAAGAGCCAACAATATATCCAGACAAAACAAAGATTTTGTGTGGTTTATGGGCTGGTGGAATCATCGGTTCATATTTTCTCAAAAATGACTCCAGCCGGAACATAATTGTGGATGGCGCCCATTGTCGCGCTATGATAATAGACTAATTGCTGCCTGAAATGAAAGCCCGTGATCACAAGGACATTTGGTTCCAACTTGATGGCGCTACTTGCCACACAGCCCCTGAAACCATGGCTTTATTGCTTTGGACCAGTGAATTTGAAATCTAGATCGCCTTTAGACTTTCTCCTTTTGCGCTACGTAAACTCCAAAGTCTACAAAAATAAGCTGGTTACAATTGAGGTATTAGGAGCTAACAAATACCATTCGAAATGCTCGGATGCGTCATCAGAAATTGGAACCTCAGAATGGACCATGTTAGAAGCAGTTATGGGCAACATTTGAATGAAATAATCTTTAAAAAATAAATGTGATAAAGAATGGTTATTTTTATGATAAACAAGTTTACTTGATAAAATTGAACTTTTCTATTTTTTATTTATTTTTGTAAAAATACCTCAAAATGGATCATCCATTACATACATCCAGGTACTGATAAACTCATTAGAATAGTGACTTTACAAGCAAAGAATAATATCTTGAAACGTAACATAACGAAAAATATGACCCCTCCACTAATGACGCAAGCGGAGACGCAAGCGGCGCGAGCCCACCAATAAGGAAAACAGGGTCAAATCCAAGAGCAAACTTGACATCAACAGCAAACAGACAAATGTGTATTCTGGCAATGCTCCTGATAATACGACTCGACGTTGCCGAAACCACAAACCATTTCTAATATTGGAACAATTTTGAAGAGATCCGTATGAAAAATAACAACCTTAAGAAAACCTACAACAATTTACAACACGTAGAAGAAGGTTGAAGAGTAACGTGAACCATCAGCAGCTTAGCAGACAAATCACAACATAAACAAAGAAGATTGACCAATAACTACAATATTAAAAACCAATTCATTATTAAGCCTAATACAAAAACAACAAGCAAACAAGCATAATGCCGAAAATACTACATATAAAAACAACAACAAGAAAACAAAATCAAATTTGAGCTGTCTTTGGCTTTATTTAAACTTTATAAAAATGAAATCAAATTTAAAACAAAACAAAACAAAATAAAAATATAACAACATCAAGTTAATAAACAAAATACAAATCGTGCTGTCATTGACCTCATTTAAACCAAAACAAAACATTATGAAGATTAAACAACAACAACAAGCAAATAAACAAAATACAAATTAAGCAGTCATTGACCTCATTTAAATCAATACAAAACAAAATAAAAACCAAATAAAAACTCATTTAAACCAAAACAAAACAAAATAAAAAATATAACAACAACAAGCAAATAAAAGAATACAAATCGTGCGGTCGTTGACCTCATTTAAACCAAAACAAAACAAAATAAAAATATAACAACAACAAAAAGCAAATAAACAAAATACAAATAGTGATATCGTTGACCTCATTTAAACCAAAACAAAACAAATATATAACAACAACAACATTCAAATAAAAAAATACAAATCGTGCTGTAGTTGACCTCATTTAAACCAAAACAAAACAAAATAAAAATACGTCGATCGTCGGAGACGAGTCGTGTTTTATTTCGTTTGTTTTGGTTTAAATGAGGTCAACGACATCGTGATTTGTATTTTGTTTATTTGCTTGTTGTTGTTGTTGTTATATTTTTATTTTGTTTTGTTTTGATTTAAATTAGGCCAATGACCGCACGATTTATATTTTCTTATTTACTTGTTGTTGTTGTTATATTTTAGTTTTGTTTTGGTTTAAATGAGGTCAACGACCGCACGATTTGTATTTTTTTATTTGCTTGTTGTTGTTGTTGTTGTTGTTGTTAATTTTTTTTTTTTGTTTTATTTGATATAAATGTGGTCAGTGACAGCACGATTTGTATATTTTTTATTTGCTTGTTGTTGTTGTTTAATTTTTATTTTGCTTTGTTTTGGTTTAAATGAGGTCAACGACCGTACGATTTGTAATATTTTTATTTGCTTGTTGTTGTTGTTATATTTTTTATTTTGTTTTGTTTTGGTTTAAATGAGGTCAACGACCGCACGATTTGTATTCTTTTATTTGCTTGTTGTTGTTTTTTTTTTTTTTTGTTTTGTTTTGGTTTAAGAGAGGTCAATGACAGCGCGACTTGTATTTTGTTTGTTCGTTGTTGTTTTTGTATGTAGCATTTTAGGAATTTAATTTGTTTGTACACTAAGGCCTCGAGTTGCGTCAATTCGACTTGCGTCAGCTCAACTTGCGAAACGAAATAAAAACGACTCGTCTCCGATGATCGACATATTTTTATTTTGTTTTGTTTTTGTTTAAATGAGGTCAACGACAGCACGATTTGTATTTTTTTATTTGAATGTTGTTGTTGTTATATATTTGTTTTGATTTGGTTTAAATGTGGTCAATGACCGCACGATTTGAATTTTGTTTATTTGCTTGTTGTTGTTGTTTAATTTTTATTTTGTTTTGTTTTGATTTAAATGAGATCAATGACCGCTTGATTTGTATTTTGTTTATTTGGTTGTTGTTGTTTTTTAATTTTTATAATGTTTTGTTTTTGTTTAAAAGAGGTCAATGACAGCGCGACTTGTATTTTGTTTTCTCATTGTTGTTTTTGTATGTAGCATTTTAGGAATTTAATTTGTTTGTACACTAAGGCCACGAGTTGCGTCAATTCGACTTGCGTCAGTTCAACTTGCGTCACCAAAAGTGTTAATAACATAAATTTAAGTTGAGTCATTTTTCGTCGCAACTGGGAATTTTCTTCCATTTTAAATTGAGTAAAAAGACGACTATAATGAAAGAGACAAAATATGTATTTTTTTTTTATAAATAAATACAATATATGAGAACTGAAATAGCAAATGAACTTTCGAGTTGCGTCATTTTCGAGTTGCGTCGCGTTCTCATGGAACGCATTAATGACGCAAATCGAGGCTTCAGTGTATGTTGTTGTTGTTGTCGTATTCGACTTTTTGTACTGAATGCGTTTTAAAATTGTAGCGTTGTCGTTTACATTTAATTTATTTTTTGTATTTGTACTCGATATTTAAAAGATTTTAAATTGACATTCGTCTAATTTAATGTGCAAGTGGGTCAGTTTTGATGAGAGGTTCATTAAACTACATAGACAGATCAATGGATTATGATCAGTAACCGCAATACATTCTCTTCCATAAAGATATGGTCGAAAGAGATTAACGGCTCAAACCACAGAAAGAATTTCCTTTTCAATAGCGGAATAATTCTTCAAAACTCGGCTGGAAAAGGCAATTGGCATATCCATACACTCTATACCTCTAACATGGAACCTATTGCGACATCGCTAGCATCACAGGTACTCCAAACTATAAATTTGTTAGTACAATGTGGTCGAATTCATATTGATGGAGACCATATAGCGCTTTCTTTAATTTATTAATACTTTCTTCGCAAAAGGCACCCGAATAAATGTCCCGTCTTTTTTTAAATGCTTAGTTAAGGGCTTAGCAATGTCGAAAAAATGTGATATAGAACGGCGATAGTAATCGGCGAAACCCTAGTTCACACAGGTTGGTTGCTTGTGACGGCGATTATTTTATTAGGATTAAATTATATTCCATCAGTAGTTGTAACGTGTCCTAGATGGGTTATTTTTTTGCAGAGGTGCTAACATAATAGTTGGATTAACTTTCAAATTATGTATACGAAAGCAATTAAATTACAGCTGTATACAGCTACAATGCTGAGGTAAATGAAATATTTGATACCATTGAGACCACTAATTACACTAAAAAATGGTTTACTAAAAGTAATTTTGTTTCGATCTGTTTCATCTATTGGTACCTGATGATAGCCATCATCTAGATAAATTGATCTGAAATATGAACTTATTCAGAGTCGATCCAAGATATCTGTTATTTCGTTAGAGGAAAACGTTCGCCTATCGTGATAACATTTAACTTTCGATAATCAACCACGATTTGCCATTTTCTCTCTTCCGTATATGATTTTTTGGTGACCACTAGAAGGGAGAGTTCCAAGAAGATTTTTAGGCTCACTTACATTATTTTCAAGCATTTTCGAAATTTACAAATCAATCTCATTTAAATAAAGCATAATGTACATTTTGTATTTCAAAATTTCAAATTTAGAACTAAAATAATATATTTATTAAGTAAACCTTGTAAACTAAAATTATTTATATGATTGAAAATGTGAAGACCCTGTACTTGTTCTATCGGGCTGGTACTGATAGCTGATAATATAATTATCATGGTCTGTTAAAATTTTGTTGTCCGAGGTTACAAAACTGTGTATGATATTTATTATTAAAAAATTTCCTTGCAAAGTGCCGATCCGCTCCTCAAATAATATATCGTTTACAAATTTTTTTGCTAATAACTGTTGAGTCGGCTCTGCATGTGTCTTATTCCATTAGTCTTTATAAACATATCTTGTGTTTTCTTCCCCGAAATGCGATTGATTGATCATGTGATTAAGTAATTGGCTATATCTTGAGGATCAGGGAAGGCGAGACTTTTCTTCATTTTATTACGTTTATTGTATTTACAAGAAATTCAGTGCAGCAGTCTGGTTGGTGCGATAATATTTATGAATGTATTTTGCGAAATATTAAATTTATAAATGGTAACTAACAGTTCGTGTGTTAATTAACAGATGTCACTTTTATTAATAAAGATCTTGCTAATAGTTTCCAATAAGTAATTGGAAAGTAAACATGATTTAGAAAAGAGTGTTAGAAAAGTGTGTAGTTACAGCATTTTTTTAAAGAGGTCTCGATATTTACAATTTATATCAATTAAACGAACTCATCCTAAAAAGCTTCTTGCATTGAAGTGTTGTTTACTGGACTCTTTCTAATTGGATTCAAATGTGTTATCTATGCGTAATTTAAGAGTATCGCATTTTGTATTATGTATCCAAATGATTGAAATTTTTGGCATAAAGTAGCTAAATATACGACAATACTGAATTAAATTTTAATAAGCGACAATAGACTAAGAATTGTAAGGTCATCATATGTATAAAAATGCTATCGATTTCTTACGAACATATTCGTAGTATAACAACACAGTAACAATTCAAAACAAATTGTTACAGTATTTGAATTACTACTAAATATTTTAAACCTTTGTTTTTCTAAATAATTTAATTAACTCAAATATAATAAAAAAATTATTTTCAAATTCTATTAGCACAACAAAATGTATGAAAAACAATAAAAATCAATTATTTTTATTTAATTGAATTTTTATTGCATTATAATACTGTATATTTTAATTAAACGTATTCCCAAAATCGGGATATGCACACATGTAATTAAAACATACAAACCGCATTAATTTTATTTACTGGTGCATTTAAAAAAAATGTATGCAGTTAAAATAAATAACCAAACAATTAAATACATAAAGTTTTTGCACAAATATAAAACATTTTGTGTCCAAATCCAAATCCAAATATAAATAAATAATTCAAAATTACACGCTTAAAGCTTTATTTTAACGCGATTTGTGTACCATCATAACTAAATTTTATTTTGTATTGTAAACTGATTGGCATTTTTTTATGTGGAACGATCTAGTTTCAGAATTTATATTATTCTGAATTTAAACATTTTCACAATACTATTTTTATATATTTTTAAGATATACTTTTTTATATGGTGATCTTTTCATTTAAAATAACATACTTGCCCCAAATTATTTAAAAAAAAAATTTAAACGTCGTATATCCTAGTTCTGAAAATTCCAGTAAACGGATTTGCGTTTTATTAAAAAGAGAACAACAAATTATTCGCCGTGAATTTATGAGCCAATCCAAAACGAAACACATTCAAATTCTAGAAGCCGAAATTTGTTAATTAATAAATATATTTATTTATTAATTCAATAATACATCTGATTCGGAGATCATCTAGTAATTTATCGTTCTTAAATTAGTTTCCCGGATTAAGATGAGTAATCTACCCGATTACTCATTTTACAATAATTTTCTAATTAGAACTGCCAGGATCGGGCGGTTTTCTGCGGTTTGAAGTCTCCTCGCTCCATTGGTGGTGTCCAACATACGACGTATATCTTCATTTTTATATCTAGTTAATCACTGTTTGTATTTCCTTGATGTTTCTTCATTTCATCGGTGACGTATTCCATCTTTATGTTCCTATGAAGGTTATCGTTCCTAATGTACCATACGGCATTTACAATCCCTCGCAGCACTTTATTTTAGAAGCATTGTATCATTTGTACATTCGTTTTCTTGGCACAAAACGAAAGTTTGATACCATAGGTCCATACTGCTGTACATTTTCCTATATTTGATATGTAACTCTTTTTTCTCTTCTTGATGTGTTCTTTCCATCAAGGCTTGGCATCTTGGCATCGAGGATCATGCTAAGGTATTGAGCACTATTTGCGGAATGGAATTTGGTTTGAGTTGAGAACCACGGGAATACAGTTTGCATTTTGGTGTGTAAAGTTGACGTGTAATGATTTGCTTAATTTAATAAGATGCACCATTTTTTAGTGCAGTTGCTCACCGTGGTAACTGCATTTTGAAGTTTGTTTGTTGCTTGCTATACACATATTCGTTATGAGAAAACTTGATGATCTAACTAACAAGTTATCAATTTTGAATATTAAAAACATGTATTCGTATTTGATTAACATAGTAAATTGGAGAAGCTCAGCACTTTACATCGATTTTGTAGAAGTTAATTAGGGTAAATTAGAAATTGCTTTTAAAGCGTATTTTTGGAGAGTCTGAATCTCCTTGATTTTGGTATCCGATTATGAGATCCAAACTGGTAATAAATACAACATGTGAGAAATCACATAGGCATAATAAATTCTGATCTTAGTTTCAACTTTGAGCAGGTAAGAAATTTTCTTTAGCACTCCGATCATTGGTGATACTTTCTTCTTCACCATATCCGCATGAAAGGACCAGTCAAACTTAGATGATAAATGCAAACCTATATGGATAATGCTATCACTGCGACATATAATTTTTTTCCGAAAATTCAACACTATCGAAACAATCCAATCGGTTGTGGTCTTAATGTTGAATATAAGGAAAAAGAATTTTTCTTCATTTAAGCTGAGATTATTTTGCTTCAACCAATGCTCAATTAAAGTTAGGTCGTGTTCCATATGATCACGTATCTGAGCCAATGATGAGGATTTATACAGTATAACGGTATCATCAGCAAATAATTGAACCGTTCCCTGCAGTTCTAAAGAAAAAAATATTATGTACATAAGTTAAAAATAGGATAGGACCCAATATGGTGCCTTGAGGCACACCCGATTTCATTATTAACTCATTAGAATTCGCTTCCTGAATTTTCTGATACGACGTCTGCACTAAGTTATATACAATTATCACTAAGGTAATATGTATAAGTAAAAGAGTATATAGTTATATACATTATATGTATACATTTTACCGAAAAAGAAATATATTGTGACGTTTTTGCCTTGTCACTCAAGGTTCGAATCACTGGATTGTGAATAAAACAACTGCATCAAATTTGAACACACACAATTTATTTCCACAACACAAAATTAACAACAAAATATGCCAATTATTACACACTACATATTTATTTATCGCTTTAATAATTACTTTATTTAATCTTCACTCTATTGCGTTTGAAATAAGACTCATCATTCAACATCAATCCACGACTTGATATACCAAAATATTTGTTTCTAGAATAATCCTGAATGCTCTTCAAAAATTGAGTAAATATGTAAGTATACAAATAACGCCTAAATGTTGAACCAAACCATAAATTCAAGTGACCAATTATTGAAATAACTTATTCTATTCTAATCTAGGTGTCACCGTAACAATATAGTAAGTGTATTCATAGCAATACATATTGTTACGATTTTGCCTTGTCAATTAAGGTTCGAATCACTGGATTGTGAATAAATACACTGCTTCAATTTTAACTCACACAATTTTATTAACACAACACAATTTATTATACAACACAATTTTCACAATTAATTATTATAATTATAACACACTTTTTAATTATCACTTTAATAATCGCTTTAATAATCACTTTAATAATCCTTTTATTTAACCTTCACTGTATCACGTTTAAAATAATACTCAGCAATACACGTCAACGCGCGCCTTTATATACCAAAATATTTGTTTCTAGAATAATCCTAAATGCGCAGCAAATATGTTAGTATAGAAATACGCCTAAATGTTGAGTATAAATTATACACGTAATTGAACAATTAATGAAATTAACTTATTCTATTCTAATCTAGGTGTCACCGTAACACTACCCCCCACCTAAGCCTGTTCGTCCCGAACAGGATCCAGATCACCTCCTCTGTAGAGCGCCAAACGCTCTAAATGCACCACCTTTGGTTTACCTTTCCGTCCTTTCTGTATGCGATAAACCACGTCGTTCAACTTTTTAATGACAGTGTAAGGTCCTTCCCATGTGGGTTGCAACTTCGGTGATAATCCCTTGTGCCGTTGTGGGTTGTGAAGCCATACCAATTGCCCTTCCTCGAAGCCTTGATTATTTGCTCGTATGTCATATCGAGCTTTCATTCGATCACTTGATATTCGAATTTTCTCCCGTACAAATTGATGTATTTCATTAAGTTCCTCTTTCATTCGGTCGACGTAATCCTGTCCGCATAGAGCTGCTGATGGAACAGCCCCAAATTTTAAATCTCCTGGTAATCGCAGATTGTTCCCAAATATGGTTTTAGCTGGTGTCACTCCTGTTGTGTCATGTACCGCTGATCGGTAGGCCATCAGGAACATTGGTATATGTCGATCCCAGTTGCGTTGGTTCCTTTCCACAGCTTTTGCTAGATATTCCTCCAATGTACCATTGAATCTTTCCACCATACCGTCCGATTGTGGGTGTAAAGGCGTCGTTCTTGTTTTATTGATTCCAAGCATCTGACATATCTCCTGAAATACCACCGATTCGAAATTCCTTCCATGATCCGTGTGAATTTCCATAGGTACACCAAATCTGCTAATCCAATTGTTAACCACGGCATCAGCTATTGTTGTTGTCTCCTGATTGGGTATGGGGTACACTTCCGGCCATTTGCTGAAATAATCCATTATTACTAGCACATATTTATTTCCGCTCTCGGTGGTCGGAAATGGCCCCGCCACGTCCATTGCAATTCTCTCAAATGGTGCCCCGACATTATATTGTTTCATGGTTCCACGGCTTTTTCGTGCTGGTCCCTTCACTGCCGCACATTGGTCACATCTTCGACACCATTCTACTACTGACTGTCTACATCCGGACCAATAGAAACGTTGTCGAATTTTGGCTAATGTTTTATTAATCCCTAGGTGACCTCCACTTGCTCCTCCGTGATACTCCTTGAGGATTTCCGCTATCCGACCTTTTGGCACCACTACCAACAATTGTTTTACTTTACCATCCGTGCTTTCCCACTTTCGTTTTAAACATCCATTTTCTATGTGGAGGCTATCCCATTGAGCCCAATATGCTTTTACAATGGGAGCTTTGTCAGCTATCTCACTCCATGTGGGCCGGTGTTCCTTTTCCTTATGTTTCATGATGAATGACAGGTCAGCATCCCGTAATTGCTCCTTCTTGATCATTTCATCAGTCCATTCCTCATCAGGTAGCACTTGCATAAGCCGAATATCGATGATGTTTTCCTTACCCTCCACACGCCCACAATGCTTGCATTCCACGGGACATGGCCTTCTTGATAATGCGTCGGCATTTCCATGTGCGGTTCCCTTCCGATGTTCAATTTGGAAATCGTAGCTTTGCAAACGTTCGATCCAACGTGCTACTTGTCCCTCTGGATTTTTGAATTGTAACAACCAGCGCAAAGCTCCATGATCCGTCCGTAGAAGAAATGTTTGGCCATAGAGGTACTTATGGAAGTGCTTAACACATTCCACTATAGCCAACAACTCTTTCCGTGTTACACAATAATTCCGTTCCGGTTTTGATAACATCTTGGAGTAATATGCAATAACTCGCTCCTCACCATTTATTGCCTGTGATAATACTCCTCCTATACCATCATTACTTGCATCGGTGTCCAAAATGAATTTAACGTTGGGTATAGGGTATGCGAGGATTGGTGCTTCGCATAATCGTCGTCTTAGTTCCACAAATGCCTCTTCTTGATCATCCTTCCATTCGAATGCCTTGTTCTTCCTGGTTAACTCGTGTAAACTCTTTGCAATATTGGCGAATCCTGGCACGAATCGTCTATAATAGGTACACAATCCAAGGAAGCTCCGTAATTCATGTAAGTTTTTAGGTCGTGGCCATTCCTTCACTGCTGCGATCTTGTCTTCATCGGTATGGATTCCATTGGTTGTTACCTTATGACCCAAATATTTTACTTCCGTTCTAAATAGTTTGCATTTCTTTGGGCTTAGCTTCAATCCGGCGGCTTGTATCCGATCCAAAACCTCTGCCAAATTCCTTAAATGCTCGTCGAAATCCTTGCCCATAACGATGATGTCGTCCAAATATACGAGGCACGTCCTCCAATGTAATCCCTTTAGCACGCGCTCCATTAGCCGTTCAAAAGTCGCAGGGGCGTTACATAATCCGAATGGCATAACGTTAAATTGCCATAATCCGTTACCCACACTGAATGCCGTTTTCTCGCGATCTTCCTCCTGGACTTCCACTTGCCAATAGCCGCTTTGCAGATCTAATGTCGAAAATATTCGAGCACCCGATAATGTGTCTAACGTGTCATCGATCCTTGGCAATGGGTAACTATCCTTTTTCGTTACAGCATTTAATTTTCGATAATCCACGCAGAATCTCATGCTACCATCCTTTTTCTCGACTAACACCACTGGTGAACTCCATGGACTGCTTGATGTTTCGATTACCCCTGCTGCTTGCATATCTTTTACCATTCGATCCACTTCTCCTTGCTTTGCCAATGGTAATCTCCTGGGTGGTTGTCGAATCGGCGTTTCTGCTCCTGTATCTATTCGATGTTTTACCATTGTGGTTCTCCCATTATTGTCCGATGTACTGCAGAATATTGGCATGTACCGCTCGAGCAATTGTTTTGCCAAACTTTTCTGTTCCATGGTAAGATCTTCGGTCCATTTCTCCATAAGTTGATCTATAATCTCTTTCTGCACTTGCGAGTTAGCCGTCTTAATCGGATTTTTCTGCTCGCACTTCACTATCGCCGATATTTCTTCACATTTTCCGATTATTGTCCCTTTCTTGATGGTTTTCGTCTTATCCGAGAGATTTAGAGTCCTAATTGGTACTCTATTATCGCTGTCTGGTTTCACTAAAACTTTCCCGATCATAATTTCTCTGGCTCCGCTCTCTGCTTCATTGGCTTCCACAACCCACAACCTGGGTGACCCAGAACCTCCTTCCAATCTTGCCCATACTATTGTTTCCGAGTTCGGTGGCAGCTTCTCCCGATGATCCATTATAATTTGCCTGGTTGTTTCTCCTATAACGGCGCTAACGTGAAGTGGCAACTCGATATTATCGTAGGTTAATACACCCCGTCCAACATCCACCACGAAGCCATTCGTTCTCATGAAGTCCATTCCCAAGATGACTTGGTCTACAATATCTGCAACCAGCACCTCGTGTTGAAAGTGATTTCGTCCAATCCTTATTTTTACGACCTTTTTCCCTTTTATTGCTGAATTTTCTCCAGTCGCCGTTCGTAATTTAATGCCATTAGCTGGTTCCATAATTCCATCAATAATATCCTCACGAACAATCGTATGTGTTGCTCCCGTATCCAGCGTGATCATGCATTTCTTCCCATCAATATCGGCTTCAATTGTTAAGCTGTCACCGTTCCTTGCTATTCTAGAAACATGGATGGAGGTTGTGGGGCAATCGGTTGTGGGAGCCAGCTTCTGCCCCTTCAAGCTGACTCTTTTTAGTTTAACGACTCCGCTGTCGTCTGACGCTCCTTTCTGGATTCTATCTGCTCTTCGTTTGGTCTACGCTTCATAGGAGATGGCGACCTTGCTCGTTTCTTCTTAATCTCCCAACAGTCCCGTGAGATGTGACCCATTCTATCACATACCCAGCATTTAATCCTGCCACTTCCATCTCTGAATCTTGGCGTAGCCCGTGCGGTGTCTATTCTGGAATCAATCTCCACTCGACGAATTTTCATTGCTGGTCTGATGATGGTTTGCGCAGTTTCGTTTGTTAACGCACAAGCGATGGTTTCCGTGAAAGTTGCCTTAGGTGACAACATCACCGCTCTGCGCGTCTCAGGATCTCGAATACCGTCAATGAATGCATCCATTTTAATTCGCTCCATGTATTCGGCCGACATATTTGAATGTACTAAATGCGCGAGCCGCTCAATTGCCGATGAAAATTCCTGTAGCGATTCTCCTGCTCTTTGGTATCGACTCTTCAATTCCATGCGATAGATTTCTCGTTTGTGGTCACTTCCGTATTTTCGATCTAACGCCTTCATAATTCCCATGTAAACGTTCCGTTCCTGCTCGGGAATGATTTGTAATGTTTCTGCCGCTTCGCCTTTAAGAGCCACAATTAATGCTGCAACACATTGTTCTTCAGTCCACTGATTTTGCTTAATCGCAGTTTCGAATTGGAACTTAAAAATACTGAAGGAAGTTGTTCCATCAAATGTTGGTGGTTTTATCTTAACTGCGTTAACTGTCTGGATCACTTGACCTGTTGTTCCATTTGACTTGACATCTTGGAGCTCCTTCTCGAGACGTTTAACTTCCGTTTGAAAATCTTGTTTAACCGATTCAAATTTTTGTTGAACCGTCCCTTTAACATTTTGAATTTCTGCGTATACTTCTGTTTGCAGTTTTTCCACTTTACCGTGTAGTGTAGAAGATAACTCCAGAAACTTCTCGTCCATTTTCTTTTGACCAACTTCTATTTGGTTTTTAATGTCCGCTCCTTGTTGCTCCATCTGTACAATCTTCTGTTTAATTTCTTGGTTCGATTGTTTAATGTCGGCCCCTTGTTGCTCCACTTGTAACATCTGCTGTTTCATTTGATGTTTAATGTCCGCCCCTTGTAGCTCCAACTGTTGTCCCATCATTTGATTCATAGCAGCCATCAACTGCGATAAATCGAAACTTCCGGATGGGTTTTGTGTTGTTCCGACCATCGTTTGTTCTTCCTTTTCTTTCTTGTCCACACTGATCTCATCCGTGTTGTCCTCCTCGAAATCATACACATCTGGATTTAAACCGTCCTTCTCCATGGCCTCACGTAGTCGCTCCACCAAACTAGCTTTTGTGCCTTCACTAGCCAAACCTCGCTGCTTCAGTTGCTCCTTTAATTGCGCAAGCTTTAATTCGTAGAGAATCATTTTCCTTATTATTCACAATCCCACCGCTGTCACCAATTGTTACGATTTTGCCTTGTCAATTAAGGTTCGAATCACTGGATTGTGAATAAATACACTGCTTCAATTTTAACTCACACAATTTTATTTACACAACACAATTTATTATACAACACAATTTTCACAATTAATTATTATAATTATAACACACTTTTTAATTATCACTTTAATAATCGCTTTAATAATCACTTTAATAATCCTTTTATTTAACCTTCACTGTATCACGTTTAAAATAATACTCAGCAATACACGTCAACGCGCGCCTTTATATACCAAAATATTTGTTTCTAGAATAATCCTAAATGCGCAGCAAATATGTTAGTATAGAAATACGCCTAAATGTTGAGTATAAATTATACACGTAATTGAACAATTAATGAAATTAACTTATTCTATTCTAATCTAGGTGTCACCGTAACAATATATAGTAGTACCATCATTCGAAAAAAATCTTTAGAGGGTGAAAATCCAGGTAGCGCGTTAATCGAAATTAAGTTATGCAATAATTTTACTAGTTCGCCTAAATGTTTGCAAGATTAAATACACTTACAGTACACACGGCGTATTTTTGTATACCATTAACCAGTATAGTATTGCTTCACTCTAACTTATTATACTACATATTAACACAGAATATATTTATTTCAACTCGTATTGTTTTACAATTGCAAGGTCATGTAGAAAATGTGTTTAATATTTTTTGTGATAAACAATAAAACAAATCATGAATACCTTACTTCAATTTTCTTTTTATAAAAAATAGCATAAATAATTATTTTTCTATGATAGAAAGAATATGAATTGTTCAATCAAATAAATCCATTATTGGAAAGGAGATATGAACGATAGGATATATACATATGTATATTAATATATTGAGTACATACTTAGCTGTGTATTATTATTGTTTATTTTAAATACATCTGTTCTCACAAACATAAACGAATAAAGATTAAAAATGAAAACGATGTAGAAATCTATATAGAACAACTAAATACAATTTTTTAAAAGGATGCCGTCGATTGCACTGTTACAGTATGGTAATTTATAATTGAAAATATGTTTGTACGAGTAATTTTCTTATAATATACATACATTAAGAACAATGTATTGTTATGGAAAGGCAAATTTTCTATTTATCCAAATCTGTGTGAAAGTTCAAGGGCATTGAACCCAATATTTGTTTCAGAATTAAAATAAAATTTATTAATTCGATTTTATCATAAAAAATATTACGTAAGAGAAGTACGTAAAAATAGGAAAATTGTCACTTGGACATACTACAATAGTATGTCGTTTTTCATTATTGTCTTTCAATCAACCACTTATTAAGGGATTGTTTCTCATTGGAATAGAAAAAACGAGGATGTCATTATAAAGATTATAATTTCAACCAAAACTATTATGCATGGCTGACTTGATCTGTTTTGTCACAGAATCCAATGAGAGTCATGTGGTGTTTACAGTGTGCAAATCTAGAGCGTATAATTATAATCTAATTATGAGCATTTAAGGTTCGCTAACAAAACTTAAATTCATTTTTCTGTTAATCTAATCTGTCAATCTCTAATAAATTTTATTGTTTAAATTAGGGGCTGAATTAATCCATCTCAAACGAATTACATATCCCTTTTGTGTTTTACTAACACAATTGTGCGGGTGGGGCTAAATTACCATGTATATGTAGTTTTGTATGTTTTTTGAACAAATTTACACATTTGTGAATTCCTTTTTAACTTATTTTCCGTCCGAAAAAACACTATATCTATACACACAGTTGTGTTGGTTTTACTTCAAATCAAGCGAAATTTTTAATGAACAACGCCGTTACATACGTTAATTTTTTACTCACACATTTGTGTGGGTTGGACTAAAATTGAGAAAATTTTTTATTTTTCTTAGTTGAAAAAGGGATATAAGGAAGTATATAAGATATTTTATATAAATTCAATATACAAGTGAATAGCTTACGAGTTTAGGTTGCCGCTCACTATTTTGTAATTAAAACTATTTTTAAATAGTAGTTAAGCTAGAGATTGGTCAGCATTGTCTGAAAGAAAACGTTTCAGTTCTTTATGGCAGGATAAATAATGGCTTACTTTTAAGTTCCGTCTTTATTCGAACGCTAATTTTAAATTGTTTAGTTTGATGTACCATACAAATTATTATTTTTAAATAAAAAGTGCGTTGCGTATTTTATTTTGAATAAAAAAAATCAGTTTTTATTTTCCTCTAAATTGTAAAATTTTATTTTTATGTCTTAATTTAATTAATTAACCTTAATTTGTATTTAGTCTTACACCGTTTTAATACTTAATTACCTTTCCGAAACGAATATTTATTTGTGGAGACTTTAAACAGCTTTCACAATAAAACAATTTTTATTTTGCCTTAGAAGTTTGCTTGAAAATCAAACTTTAGAAAAAAATTTACTTTAGAGAAAAAATTGTCTATTGTCAGAGCTCTGTTAAGGTGATGATACATGTACAGATTTTCCCTTTAAGGCATAAAAATTATGCGCGCTTGTTGGTTAAAAGTCAGCCATCTTGAATCGCTTTGAATCAATTCGGATGATTTTGCATACTCATGAACGATGGCTACTAATAAGACAATACGGCCTGTTTCAGCTGAACTAAGACAAGCGAACTGACCTATGTTCATCGTTCTTGGTTGTATATAAAAAACTTTTATAAGCCCAGTTTCCCACTTGAGCTAAGTATTTTGACTGATATGAGCTATGTTTTCATTTAACAGCTTCATGTTTTGATTTCTTTCCAAAGTCAAATAACAGAAATATTGTAGATAAATCTCAGAGTCTACCCAATCTGTAAAGCAACGTATTTAAATTTTTATTTTCACCTTGGAGATACGAGGGTATATCAAAAAGTCTTGCAATATCATATGAAAAAAAAGAGTGAATGTGACAACAATATATTTTTCAAAACCATTTTTTATCGCGATGAAACTTCTAGAAGAACATTTCGATGTAAATTTTACAGTTCGTTTGTTTTTGTCAATTTAGTAACACGTGTTTTGAATTTTTCTTAAAATGAATGAAATTGAATATCGCGCCCTTATTAAATTTTTCTATAAAGATGGACGAAATGCAATTTATATATTCAACTATATATCAAAAGTTTACGGCGAATCTGCACCATCATATGCCACAGTAACAAGGTGGGTAAAATTATTCAAAAGTGGCCGGGATTCATTTGAAGACGACAACCGCTCGGATCGGCCAGCAGATGCTATTAGCCATGAAAACGTAATTTTGGCCGAATCTATTGTATTGGAGGACCGGCGTATTTCTGTTTCGCGGTTAGCGTGGAGACTTTCTCTTTCATACGGTACCACATATACTATATTACATGACCACCTTCACATGTCGAAAGTAAGTGCGCGATGGGTTCCCCGTTTGTTGAATGCAGGACAAAAAAAAAATGCGTGTTCAAACTTCAAAGGCGATTTTAGATATGTACAAAGAAGATCCAGAAAATTTCTTGGATAACATAATAACAGGCGATGAAACATGGCTTTATCATTGGGATCCGGAATCCAAACAAGAATCGATGCAATGGATTAAACGTAGTGAACCACCACCAAAGAAATTCAAAACTCAACCGTCTGCTGGTAAGGTTGTGGCAACAGTTTTTTGGGATGCTGAAGGAATTTTGATAATCGATTATATTGCACCGAAAACCACAATCACAGGCATATATTACGCAGAAGTTTTGCGAAAATTGAAAAAAGCGATCCGGGAAAAACGGCCAAGGAAAGTTATTAAAAATATCTTGCTTCTTCAGGACAATGCACCAGTGCACAAGGCTAATATTGCTCAAGCTGCATTAAAGGGCTGCGGCTTCGTGGAAATTCCGCATCCACCGTACAGTCCAGACTTGGCACCCAGTGACTACTTCCTGTTTCCCAATTTAAAAAAAAAACACTAAGGGGCCGGAAATTTTCCAGTGACTATGAAGTACAGTCTGTTGTAAATGAATATTTTATGGAGCAAAAGAAATCTTTTTTTAGAGGGTTTAGGCAAGTTAATTGATCGATGTGACAAATGTATAAACCTTAAAGGAGATTATGTCGAAAAATAAAAATATTGCTGTCTCACTCACTCTTTTTTTTCATATAAAATTGCAAGACTTTTTGATTTGCCCTCGTAATTAATCAGCTCACAATCAGCTATGTTTCTATCCCACAGCTTTAAATAAAGAAATTAAATAAATCGGGACGTACGAGTGTGTTGAGTTAAGCTTCGCTAATTCGGTTTCACTTATTTAGGCTTTGCAAAGTAAATCGAAAGCTGTGATCTCAAAACATGCTCACTTTGCTAAAAGAACATAGCTTAAGTGTGCAAGGGGCCTGATCGAGAAACGCAGCTATAAGCTTAGTTTGGCACCCACAGCTCATTCCACTGCACATTTGAGTTAATTACATCGCTCTCACATACATTTCAATTCAAGTAAAATGCTATATGTCTGCCAAATTATTATTAGAATCACATAATCACATAGACGAATATGTACACAATAATAGCAATGTATGTGTGAACGATATAGCTGACTTTTGCAATCCAAAGACAACCCGAGCTAAGTTAGTTTGTATCGCTCAAAACAGAAAAACATAGCTCGCATAGCTTAGCTCAAGCGTGAATCGTTTCATTAAAACTCTTTATTTTCAACCAAGAGCGATGAACTTAGCTGACATCGCTTAGCTTAGCTTAACACAAATGTGCAACGGGCCTAATGGAACGATGCACATTTGAGCTAAACTATGCGAGCTATGTTTTTCTGTTTTGAGCGATACAAACTAACTTAGCTCGGGTTGTCTTTGGATTGCAAAAGTCAGCTATATTGCTCACATTGCTATTATTATGTGTACTTATAAAATATTGAAATTTGGATGACATTTGAGTATTGTTGTGTTTGGTATTGTGGATCAAATTCAAAAAAGTGGTTGAATTCTTAAATAATATAATAAAATTAGTTAATTAATTTTTGACAGACATATGATTTTACTTGTATTGAAATGTATGCGTGAGAGATATAATTAGCTCAAATGTGCAGCGGAATAAGCTGTGCGAGCTAAACTATGCTAATAGAAACTACGTTTCTTGCTTAGATTAGCTGAAATGTGCAACGGGCGTTAGAATGAAATAAGTAGCCGTTTTGAACAGAACCAAAGAGCTAAATAAAAATTAAGGTTAATTAAATGGGAGCATTATTTTCATAAAAGCTCCCATTTAATTAACCTTAATTAGGTTAATTAAATGGGATTTCAGTTGGGCTCTTGAAAGTTCTTGTTGCTACAATAGCTTAAATTGTTGTAATTTATTTTATCTTAAAAAACAAATTAATCTCTCATAAGATAAAACAATAATATTTTTATCTAAATTGTATTTTAAATAGGAAAGCAATCGCCAATGGTAGTTTTTAACTTGCTTATTAGAGTTTTAATCTCTTTACAATTTTCATAATACCCTTCTAAGACTCTTCTAAGTCACATAAAAATAAAATTAAAATTTAACCCATACAAAAATTTTAAAACATGTACTAGTTTTTTTATACTGAATAATACAATTTTTTATCCTTATCTGGCAAATTAAAACCTTTCTTTAATAAATGCTTGTAACATGAAGGTGATTTAAAATCAAATTCCAAATACATTTTTTGTTCAACTTGGGTCCAAGATAATTTTAATTTATGAAATATTTGTGCAAGTACAAAATGTGTTTACTTGTGGTCGATCGTCAAGTGTATTAACAATTAATATTTTTATTGTGTTTTCTTCTGTTTGCATTTTACTTTTCTGAGGGGTATTTAATATAAACCTGAGAATTTTGTTTAAAGGTTGAACGGGTTCTTTATTTTCGTCTTCAATTTGATGTTGCGGACTAGGAAATTGAGATGGTGAGATGGGACATTCATGAGGAATTTGTGGAACTTGATAATTCTTTTAATAAGTTCTTGGAGGCCCTTTTTCATATTTCAATGTTATAGGTGGGAAATCAGGTGTTGTCAATATTCTTGTTGTTTGACTCTCAGTGTTGTGTGTCTGGTTGGAAATCGTACGCGAAACTTTTGGAATCAATTTTTTTTTTATTTAAAAAAAATTCGAATTTTAATAAACGCTTGCATCGTGCATCTATGTCATTGACCTTACACTTACAAACAAGATTATTAATTGGCTGGGGAAAGACAGTTTTTTAAATATTTTTTGTTCTAAAACTACTTATTTTGAAATCATTAAAATTAAAGTTCTTCATAATAGTTATGCGTTTGGAAGTAACTTTATTCTTGTCGAACACACGACGATGGTCATGCAGCACCGTAAAAAATGTTCTGGTGGATTTACAGTCATTTTTATTTAAGCAGTTTTTGTAAGCACACACCATTTTGTCACGCAAATTCACAAAAGTTTTAATACACAAATTTTCAAAATGAACTTTTTATAACGTTTAAAAATAAGAAAACACAAAGCTACATGCGTTACGATTAGACGACAAGCAATTAAATTTTAAACGAACAAATTTACGAAATTAACTTGCAAACAATTTTTAAATCTTTGTAGTGTGTAGATGTATGATTTCCTTTTACATATATTGAATTGCTATGTGTGGGCGTGTAAATAAGTATGTATATCATCGGTGGTCTATCTATATAGTTATCGAAACGAAAACCCAATAATGTGTATGTGTTGTACCTACAAAATCATTTAAAATAATCTTTAATTGGATTTAAATGTAGATCGTTTTTATGGACAATCTTCAATTATTTTAGCTTTTTATAATTTTCAACGAATATTTTAACGTTCAAAATTATTTGTCTATAATTTAGAAAACATTGTTGCAATTCAAAACAAAACCAACTTAGTTGCGATCGGTATTTTCTCTCCATCATCTTTGTTACATTTTCTCTTAGATTATATAGATAACGTACCAATCAAAATTTCAATACAAATCACAAGCGAAACTAGAGTACTAAAAATGAATGGGTAAACGAGAGGTACATATACATAAAATAGAGAAACACAGATGAGGTGAAAAATGGAAAATTTTCGTTATTTTAAAGTGTTTTTTGGTTGTGTTTGATATGAATGAAAACTATTTAGTTTACA
The DNA here is from genome assembly GCA_947310385.1 of Nephrotoma appendiculata. Lineage (NCBI taxonomy): Eukaryota > Metazoa > Arthropoda > Insecta > Diptera > Tipulidae > Nephrotoma > Nephrotoma appendiculata. The sequence goes on along the minus strand of OX371224.1, from coordinate 282,585,825 downwards.
ATAAATAAGTGAATAATCAAGTGCTCTATTATACTAAAATAACCAGGTGTAGTGTGTTCCAGTGTGAAAACACACGATTATCAAGAAAAAAGGAAATTTCTTTTCACAAGTAACTTTTTTGACAGTGTTTACAAACTCTTTAATTGCTTTTTCTGATTAACCTTCTAATTGATTTTAATAATATTCCACAAATTTATAGTATATATATGCATAATTAAATATGTTCAGTGATAAAGGTGATTTATTTTAAATTTAATTGAATAAAAATAAGTGAAACATTCGGATTTAAAAACAAACACGGGAAAAAGTTGCTCTTCATTTTAGAAAATAACAGTAAATAAATCGTAAATTGTCATTGAAAATCCAGTGGCGTTGCTAAAATTTTTATATTTAATTTTTATGGGGCAGCGATTCGCTATTTAGTTGTTTTAAATTTTGTGATTTATTTTCTTTTTTAATTCGTTTAATTTCAAGTATAGTGAATTAATATGCATATAGTATTATGATTTACAAATATTCAAAATCAGTTATGAATTTTAATAGTAAAGTATATTGTTGATATTAATAAATCGATTAATTTTAACGATACAGGATATTTTAATATGGTTTAAATAATTTAGCATAACATTAGATATAATATAGGTATAATATTATGATCTTTATTAGAATGTTTTAATCTATGTGTACATACTTATTTAAAGTAATGAAATATCTTATGTTACTTACCTATAACTTCTACTTATTGTATTATTTTTAAAAGTTTTATTTAATATTATACAATTATTATTTTATTATTATAATGCATTAATAAAAATTTAAAAATAAAATAATTTTCATTTAATTTATTTTTTGCCCCCGCCCTATATAAAACAATTTACACCGCCACTACTTGATGTTATGAAATTTATAATGTTGTTATCCCGCATTCTTCTTTCTATTTTCCAAAAAAATATCAAAACAATAATAAAAACATTACAAAATTGATACTTCAAAACAATACTGTCGGTATTCTATCTATAGTATAATCTAAGCATTTTCTATTTACTTTTGAGCGTAAAAACTGTTTTGACTTATAATGAGAGCGTCATTATATGAGTAATACAATGCGATTCATTACTATTTAAGATAAGAAAAAAATTTAGTTCCCATTTCTGTTTGTTTTCATATAAAATTATTATTTTTATTACTATTTTATTTGCTAATTATGTATTTGTTAATTATTATTATATATGTTATTTTATTTGTCAATTTGATATGAAAAGAAACAGAAATGGGAACTAAATTTTTTTCGTATCATAAATAGTAATGAATCGCATTGTAAGTATATGTATAGAATTTTTTTTTTGTTTTCTGCATGTTGCATTATAAAATATTCTAGCTACATTTAGGAGAAGGTTATGCTATTTAGGCGGATAGGTAATTGCAGAAATTCTTTAAAAAGTTTAAAACGATACCAGTAGTGGTATCTAACATTTCACTCACGAACCTACCATTACATTACTATATAATGATTATACAATGGTGTATTTTTCTTATTTTACCTTTTGGTTGTTTTTGTTGTTTGTATTTTTGGTTGCTGTTGTTCACTCAAACGCCCGTAAGAAAAGAACTGTACAATTTTCCTCTTGTGTTTAGCTGTCAATATTGAACCGACATTTTTTCGATTACTGTGGTCAATATTGAATATTCGATACCGAGAACTAATATCGAACAGTGAACGATTGTCCTGCCACCCTTTATCTAATATAGGCACTGCATCAAGAAACAATTTAATTCAACATAGAGAAGAGTTGTGGTGTAACAAAGTGAGCTTTTAGTCCAGGATCCGTCATCATTTTTGATATGTCAAACATAAATTTTGGTTTGCTTCATATTTGAGAATCTTGACCTCATCTGTTAAAACATCGAATCCAGTTGCGGATGACGAAATATTCGGGTGTAGAGCTGATCGCTGAGAAAGAAATGGTTGCTAGAGAGAAGCTTCATAAACTCAGCTCGATTAGCAGAGGAGAGTTACAAAACTAACTTATTTTCGTTATAGATAAACTCTACATGATAACCAAAACATCGACGTTGTTGATGGGTTGGCAAATAGAGCAATAGCCAATTGGTATACCATTAGAGATCAATATAGAGTTGTATATGCCGGTGTGGCTTATTTGTATTTACAGCGTCGGGGCCAGACCACTTTGAAAAATGGTTGGCTATGCACTGTACAAGATCTACAACAGCTGGCATTAAAATAGATGAGAATTTGGAGTCGGACTGCAGCAGTGAATGCAGTAGCATATTATCGACTTCTGCCCTGCGAATCAGACCCATAGATTAGTTCATTGTTCACTGGAAGACATCATCGGTAACATCCAGCATCATTACTTCAAACTCATCGCAGGAGTTACATGTAGGACATTGACACCACATGATAACAAAAATGCACATGAAAATATTTTTTTCTAGAAAATATCAAAATACATAAATTTTCACACAAAAAGTGCAAACAAAATATTTTATATTTTTTTTTGTGAAATGAAATCTAGATTAGATCTTTTTTGGAACACGTTTTTTTTTAATTTCAACTAAAGTTGAAAACGAAATTCGGGCGACATTAAACCAAAAATCGGGTGGAGCGCAGAAGTAATAATATTGGTTGTTATTATTATATATTTTTTATTGACTCTACTCGAGAGTTGAGTCTTTTCTTTTTATTTATGATTTCAAAAAATGTTACAAAAAATATAAACTAATAAACTTAGATGTTGTGCGTAGCGCTTTTAAAAATACAATTCCATATTTTATTTCGTTTTTCTCTACTTTATACTTTTTACTTCATAATGGAAATTGGTGTCGTTTGCTTGGTTTTTTCCATCGTTGATGCAAATGGAGCAGTTTTGTTGTTATGTTGAAATCCGATTAAAATGTATGTTCGCTATGTAGATTATCACGTTTCTCGCCATGTGTCTTACTGTTTGATGATTCAGTGCCTCGTGTATGTTGATCGACTGTTTCACATTGATCGTGAGATTCCGTGTTATATAACATAGAAACCGCATCACATACTGGTCTGCATAGCTTGCATTATGTCAGAAAAATCTCTTACATAATAATGTATTCTCTATGGTAGTATCGAGTACTATCGTTCAATATAAAAAAAATATGCAGGTTACTTTGCGATCGAATGCTTGATGGAAGAAAGGAAAATCATATTTATCACGTCATGATTGCGAACCATTGTACCAGCCTTATGGACGTAAGATCATATCGAAAACTTGATTATTTCATTGTTTTCAAATTCAAGATGACTGCGTGTTATTATAATAACTTGTCATAACAGAACCACGAGCCCTTATCAAGAAGCAGTGGCAAGCTATCCAGCTAGCTGTAAGTGCAAAACTGAAAAATACAATTGGAAGAAGACCACCAAGATCGCGAAATGATTGGAATATCAGTGGCGTCAACTCGTCGAAAATTAAGTAAAACTGTTCGCAAATATAGTTGGATCACAACCCTAGAAGCTCTCACATATAATATCTGTATGCCAAGAAAGAAATCTATGAAGAAAAACATTTAAAACATCAACTTACAATTGGAAAACTGAAACTATGGAAACTGAGCGGCAACATGCGAGTAAGCATTGGTCCATTAGTAATGAAATTAGACGCACATATAGTAGAACAAAAAATGGAAAAGCACACGACCTTGATGGAGTCCCCGCTAAATTATTTAAATACAAAGGATCAACTATTGCGTCTTATCTTTATAATCTTATCGTGATGAACTGGGAGCAGGAAGAGCTACCTGGGGAATAGAAGACAGCACTAATTTGATCATTAGCCATAAGAACGATGGCTGTCTTAAGGAAATTACTTTTTGAAAATTACCGTAACATAGCAGGTACTGTTAAATATCGCCTAGAAAGTGATTGCTAATGTTGTACTTGGCGGAATTATTCCTCTCGCCAAAAGTATTATCGATGATCATAAATGTTTTTTTTGTTTCAACCAATCACCCTTTGACCAGTGTTTCACGTTGAGGGTGATCCTGGAGAAATATTGTTAGTACAATATTATAACTCACTCAAACTGCGAATCCCGGAACAAACGATCATAACTGTGACGAGGTCAAAAATTTAAAACTTCACTGAACAATTATAAGAACAACGAAATCCAGCAGGAATCCATCATAGCACAGAGTTTTTTTTATATACAATCAATGTTGCTGTGATCAATACTTTAAAATGAGAGTGTGGAACTTTTGAAAAAAGGTCATTTATCCATTTATATTTCCGTTAAGATTTTGTACAACGAGTACCGAATTCAAATAAATCACAAAGTAAAACATCTATATGGAGTCTGCGATAATATATGATTTATTAAATTGAACTGTGTTACTACTATGGCACGAATTCTCTCACGATATCTTCGTATAATAGAATATTGGAACTAAAGAGAGATCACATTGGACCGAGATAGTTGGAGGATTACCATGCAGGTGGCAAAATCGAGAGAGACAGATAGAGATATAGAGAAAGAGATAGAGAGAAATGTGGAGTTCTCTAAGGCAATTAAAATTGTACAGCGTTAACAACAACAACCATCCCAAACATTATTTCTGCACCATGCAAGAAACAATTTCCCCTCGAAATTTTGTGTATAGACAAACAGACAACAACTTTCAAATTTTTGGTAGGGTCACGTATAAATTAAAATGTCTGCCAGACATCAATGAATAAATTGGATAAGGTAACAAAACACTACACATTTCTCGAGTACTACAACATCCCGTTGTCGGATATGAATTTTAATTATACATAAGTCAATTATGAATACTGTAGACAAATAAACAATAAAATATTCTGTTCTGTTGAAATATTAATTTAAAATAAAACTTAACAAAAATTATGGAAAAACAATAAAATTTATGGAAAAATCATTCATGTTATATAAATACAATAATAGTGAACAAGCATTTTCGCATTATTATTTTAAAATAACAAAAACCGAAAAGTTCAAAATTTCCGTTTTCCGGTTACGAAACAAAAATTACAAGTTAATAATTTTTCGATACACACACACACAACCATACTTTTATACAACCAGATAAATATTTAAATCCCGTAAATCTGACACACCCCAGCATGTACACGCAAAACAATAGACATTTAATGAGCGTTTTAATCGTATATACGTATAGGTTATGTATTTTAGTTATAATATACAATGAATATTATTATTTCTGTTATACGAACGTCAAAAAGTTAATGAGGTGGTGAAAAATCAGATTATATACCACAATGTACCGAAACTTATATCCCCTTGTTCCCCCTATTGTGCCCCAAGCTTTCAATATTCTACTACAAAAATATTCTATAATTCATAATTTTGTGTTTATATAACAATCAATTTTCTATTATTTATTCACTATTACGCTATTAACAAAAAATAAAAAATAACTTTAAATAATAATATAATAAAAATAAAGCTCAATAGAGCTTTCCGAAAAACATAAATGGAAAATTTATTAACATAAAATAATTTTTAGACTAATTTTGTGCTACTTAATATCGTTTGTGCCGTTATGTATTGTTGTTGTTGCTTTTGATGATTGTGTTTGTTAGTTAAATTGATTTTTATTTTTTGGTTCGATGGTTAGTTTATTCCTTCTGTTTACACTACAAATTTCCGTTTAATTTTCACTTACCCATTTCAGTAGAATTATGCTTAATTTACTGTAAAAATAGGAATGGTCTATGTAAAAAACATAATTTAGAATTGAATGTAAGATTTATTTACAAAAATCAAATTTTCCAAAATTATTAATGGTTTCATTGGTTTTTCCTTCCGATTTATATGTTTTCAATTAGTTTTTCAGCTGAATGCTTTTATGTTGATGGTAGGATTATCAGACAGTAAAATAGCTGAAAATATTCTTTTGCCGAACTTTATAAAAAAACTATGGTTAGAAATACGCATAAGGTTTGGTTTAACAGTAAAGGATTTCCTCAAAACAATCTAAATAAATCAGAGTAGATTTGATCCACAAATTCTAGTGGTTATGTTAGAAAATATTTAATAGATCTCAGCAATTTTATTTAAATTATAAATATACCCCCCACCGTTATGATCGATAACGCAACTAAATTGCCGCTCATATCAGCAGGTCAGCAGAAATTAATGTTACCTACTCCGCAACTAGCTCATCGCATTACTATGGTGTGCTTCACTCAAAAAATAAGACGGTTAATCTGAATAAAACTTCAGTCAAATTAAAGTAAAGGTGTTCAAAATAGCGTGACCGAAGATGAGTGATAATCAATTTGAATACTCTTTAATCAAATTAACGATTAAGAAGTAATTTTATTTAATCATATGAACTATTTATCTCTGAACTGCGTAAAATGTTTGAAGAAATACAATTTGGAAAGGTGGCAACATACCTTCAGTTCAATTACTGGTTTCTTGTTGCACCAGGAATTTATATTTCCACAAGTATGGTAGATCACCGGGTAATTGGGGTAAATGAAACAATAATGGTCACTATGAAAAAAGGACATAGTTATTCGACACCCTAATTTTATAAGCATTTTGCGCCAAAATACGATAATGTAATTTTTTCACGTAAAATAGTTTTGTCTCATTCTGCTCTATTAAAATATTATGTTGTTATTTATTTTTACATGTCCCATTTCGTTTAAAAAATATTTAGTATTGAAGTGCAGGTGGATTGTGTCAGTTGTGTTTTTGACGTTTCTCATGTAATTGCTAAGAACAAGGTAAGATATTATAGACATTTATAAACGCTTTAAAAATATTTACAACTAAAAACTAGTTTATTGGATTACTAATGAACAATTTTAAACAAAATTTGGTTAACCTTTATGTGATTGACAAATCTTGCATCATATCCTGAGTGGCTAAGGTACATTTGTACCTTTATACGTTTTGTATGGAAAATGCACTATTTTCGTGATTTTTTGCGTTCGCGGAATGTTATTTCGAAGAAATAGAAACGTTCGATGAAATAGAAAAATTATGATCAACAACAAGCTTATTTAGCTCGCTTATCGGATGAAGTAAGCACTGGCGATGAAATGGATCTTGAAGATAACGGCTCAGCAGACGAATGGGTGCCCCCACGTTCTTCAAGTGATCAGGGTGTTGATGAATTATCGGACGTTGAAGATGCTTACAATGCACCTGATATTAAAATAGGGCTGCATGATGATGTTCCGGATGAATACAAGCCAAATGAAGATAATGATACTGAACAAGAAATTTCTGGTGCAAGCGTATCTTCAATTCCCGGTTTAATTGCTAAAGCTGGTAGGGTCTGGACGCAAATTCCACCGGTTGTAACTCGGACACAAAAACAGAACATTTTCCGTCATAAACCGGGGCCAGTCGCTTCAACAAACTATTTGTCTGTTGCAGATACATTTAAATGTGTATTTTTGGAAGTGATGGCGGACATTATTGTACGTGAATCAAATCGGAAAGCTCTGAAAATATTTGAAGAGTAGAACGCTAATAATCCCGAAAAACCTCCTAAAACCTGGAAGTGTTTATCCTCAAAGGAGTTTTACGCATATATTGGAATGCTTATTACAATGGGTGTACATCATTCCAATTCGGAGCAACACACTGTTTTATGGCGTGTGGATTCATACCCAATTTATAGAGCGACCATGTCTATCGACCGATTTCGAGGTATATGCCGATTTATTCGGTTTGATGACGATGTCACCCGTCCTCAACGCTTGGATTCAAATAAAGCAGCTGCTATCAGTGATATCAGCTGCTTTTAAATACTAATTTGTCATCACATTACATAGTTTTGGATTGTGTGACTGTAGATGAACAACTATATCCCTATCGAGGTAGGACACGGTTCACACAATACATATACCATCCAAACCGGCCAAATATGGGTTAAAAATATTTTGGGTTTGTGACGCAAAGAACTCATATCCCATCACCGGTCAATTGTACACGGGAAAAGGACCTGGTGAACTAGAAAAAGATCAAGGACAGCGAGTTGTACGCGACTTGTGCCATCAATATAAAGGGTCTTGCCGGAATGTCACCATGGACAATTTATTTTCCGCATTTTCCATAGCGCGTTTATTGCTATCGTGGAACTTGACAATATTAGGCACTCTAAAACAAAACAAAACCTGCATCCCATATCAATTCAAGAAATGTGCAAGTAAAGAAGAATGTTCATACCGGTTTGGGTTTAGCGACGATGGGAAAGTAAGCATTTGCTCATAGGTTCCGAAAAATTGCATTGTAACCTTGTTGTCGACGATTCACACTACAAATATAACGAGTGGTCCAAAAAATTAACCAGAAATGATTTTGTGCTAAAATGCCACCAAATAAGGGGTTGATACCGTGGATAAGATTGTGACGCATTATACGACAAAACGCAAGTTGCTCAGATGGCCGCAGGCTATGTTCTACAATATAGTGAATGTCGCCGCTCTCGCTGCATTCATACTCTTCAGCAAACAATTGGCTATTGAAGATCGAGCGAAAAATCCAAAAATTTTAGCTAATTTTTCCACTAAATCAGGAATAGAGTCGATGTTAGGACATCCTGTAATCCTTTTTACCCAACCATCTGTGTCTGCGACTAAAACTGTAAGTTCACATGTAGGAAGCTTTTATATTTGTCGGTCAACTTCATCATTTCAACGAAAAACTCAAAAATGCTGCTCGATTTGCAAACGCCCAATTTGTAACGAACACGCAGAGACAATTACAAAATGCAATCAGTGTATACTTTAAATGGAAATTAATAATTGTTTGATCATTAATAGGTGTTTTTTTATTTTATTTCCCATTTTATTGGCTTCGCTAAAGGAGTTTTCACAGTAAATATAGATAGGTACAAACGTACCTTTGTCAGCCGTTTAAGGGGTATTGTTTTATTTTCCGGATTAATTAAATAATTTTGTTCTAAACTTTAGGCGATAATAATTAAACCCGACTTAGAAAATGTCAACAGAGGCTAATAATAAAATTATCAAGCATACAGCTCAACACGAAAATAAAAAAATTTGATTGAAAACGAAAAAGGTATAATTGTACCTTGTCACGTACATAAAGGTTAATCATAAAAAAATTAATGGTGAAAATGATAAAAATTTGTATGTCATTTACTAGTTTAATATCGGTTGATTTAGTTATTGGACATCTTGTGTCCATTATTGCCTAAATGATAACTAGTTATCGTCATAGTGCCGATTATTATGATGTAAAGTAGTGTCGATAATTATGGAAGCTCAATATAATTACAACAAGAAACATAATTTTGCAAAATTTCGTACCTACCGATGTACTTGTTTTTTTTATTTATTATTTTTAATTACCTGTAGTCATAAATATTTCATAATATGTTTTAGATGCCAAAGAAAAACCCAACATATTTAGAGGAAAACGTTCAAAAACAATGCGATGCGGTGATTATTGGCAAAATTGGTAAAAAAAACTGCATCAAAACTGTTTAATGTTCCAGGCTCTTCAATCTCAATTAAAAAAATCGTCTAAGCCCAATGACCGTTCGCACCGAAAATGAAGAAAAAACTATAATTGATTGGATTATTGAAAGTGCCAGAGAGGGATTTCCTCGTCGCGAAGATGTAATCGCATCCGTGAAACGTTTTTTGGATGATTGTCTGCGAGACCATCCCTTTGGAGAAACTCATATGCCTGGAAAAGGAAGGTTTAGTTTATTTTTAAAACGACATATGTGCATAACCACGAGAATTCTAGTATCGGTATTATTTGTCCGTTTTATTTAACTATTTTCGATTAAATTAAAATTATTCATTTATAGGTAACCGCCGCCAACTCTAAAATTAGTCCGGAAAATTTGTTCAAATGGTTTGATCAAATTGAAAATTATCTCAAAAATAAAAAATTGACATCCATTTTATCCGACCCAACTCACATATTTAACGGAGATGAGACAAATTTTATGCTTTGTCCGAAAACAAAAAGCGTACTAGCTAAAGTTGGGAGCAAAAACGTGTATGAAGTTGAACATGCTCTATCCAAGTCGTGCCTCACTGTCATGTTTAGCTTCTCAGCTGCAGGCGATATGGTACCCCCAATGATAATATTCCCATACAAACGGATATTAGGAACTCGGTCCCAACGCATTGGGGTGTGAGACGAAGCGATACCGGCTAGATGACTAAAGAGGTCTTCTTTGAGTATATCTCTAATATTGTTTAGCCATACTTAACCAAAAATAATATAAAAATGCCGGTTATTTTATTTGTTGATGGACATGTGACGCACTTAACGTATGAGCCAAGTATTTTATGCAAAAATTTGCAAATAATACTAATTGCTGTGTACCCGAATGCCACACGGATCTTGTAGCCTTGTGATGTCTCGGCTTTTAAACCGCTAAAATCTGCATGGCAAAAAGTGCTTTTAGATTGAAAAGAGAAAATTTCGCGTCACTGTTACACAAAGCTATCGGCCAACCAATAAATCCGTTAACCATTCAAAATGGATTCAAGGCATGTGGATCTATCCATTTAATAAAATGGTAATTGATTTCTCAAAAAGTTTGGGGAAATCAATAGATGGGAAATTCTTAAACCTAAACAAAATTCCAAACCTAAATTGAATTTAGTTAAAAGAGATCATTTGAAAAAACTAACGTTCGATGAATGTATTCCTTCGAAGAATTTAGCGCGAAATATTTCACCGACATCAAATTATAACTTGATGGTTTCGAAAGAAAAAGAAAATTGTATTGAGTTAGCAAACGAATCAAGTCAAGAAGACAAACATGGCAATGCGAACTCGAACATCCTTAACAAGTTGGCGTCGGGAAGAAAATGTTATAATAGTTGCACGTATTCCATCAGCAAAACCAATAATGGACTTCGTTTGCGGAAATTGTAGAGCTGAATACGATATCACTTGCATAAGCAAGTTGAATCTACCGGTTGAACCCACTTTTTTATATACTTATTGCAAATCGAAGCAATAAATATTTTATATAAATTTTACACCCCTATTCCCTTAGTCGCATCACTTCAAGTGATGTGACTACTAATCTTCTTAGTTACTAGATCATTAAACTGAAACTTACAAAATAATTGTTCCACAAAGTCGTTCTGACTGTTTTTTAAATCTTAGCATGCTGCTTTATAAATATTTCCTTGCGACTGCTATCACTTCAAACGAGAATTTCTATCACTTGAAATTTTGACGTGACGAATAAATACAAAAAAATTCTATACTAATGCAGCCAACTAGGATTTAAAAAATTTTCATTGAGAGTTTTGCACAAAAATATTTAGTAAATTTTGATCTTAAAATCTAGTAACTAGGAAGATCCATAGTTACGTCGCATGAAGTGATACGTCTAAGGGAATGGAGTATTTAGTTTCTTTATTATTATGTAATTTATATTAATTTTTTCACGTGATACTGAAATCGTAATGTGACATTGAAAATGTACTTATAATGTATGAAATTACATAAATAAAACCTAAATATTGAAATATAAGCCTCGAAACTTTGAAGCCCGCATTTATTTATTTTCTCTGACTGCTGATAGTTGTAAAGATCATATAGTGTCCAAGAACTATGGTTTTGTGGCCATTATTGTGATTAACGTGGGTGTCCATTAATATGGCACCATGCTAACTATTATAGATTCAGAGAGTGCCAATTATTATTTTGGGTGTCCATTACTATATAGAGTGAAACAACTTCATTTTTTATTTACTGTTTAATTGGTATTCAATTAATTTAAATTTTCACTTTGAAAATACTAAGTGAAAATTAATTTCTGGTTCTGCGAAATTATAATAAAACAACTTAAATTTAATTAACCATAACCAATTTAAATGTAAAAGACTCCTAAACTTCCTTATAAGTGCCCATTATTGTATCATTTACCCTGGATACCAACTCAATTCTATTACTTTATTATAATAATTAATATTTTCTTTACCTTCACTGTATATAAAAATGCTGATGCTAACTGATTTACGGCCAATGCAAAAGTGACCGAGCTATATTTATTATTGCAATACTACGGTTATTTACGGTAACTGCTAACTGTATTGGATATTAAAATTATTAAGCTCTATTCAATTATAAAATTACAAATTTTAGAACTAAAAGGTTAATAAACTTGATAAAGGAACTATAAATCACAGATGGCATTATACAAAACTTAAATAATAATCGGTATTGCAGTTTGAAAATTATACCGGGTGTTTCTTTTAAACTTAGACGATCAAATATCTCGAAAAATAGCCACTCTACGGAAAAAATGTCCATAATCAAAATTTAAACATACCGCGGGGGAAATACATTAGTGCAAAAAAATAGTCCGCCACCCCCCGCTTTGCAGGTGGGGGGAAGGTAACTTTTAAACTAAGATAGGAAGCCATATTTTTTATTGCAGATACGGATTCTACGACTAAAAGTACGTATGATTTGAATGAAATATTTTGTTCGGTTCATGATAGATGGCGTTGTAATCGACGAAATTCAATTTTTTCAATTTCTTCTTCTTAGAACACACGCATTCGATTCTGCAATACGTTTGAAATAAAAAAACATCACGTTTTCATTGGAAATAATCGAAATTCGTCATCAAAACAATTTATTCAGTTTTGTAAATCACATTTAACGTTTGTGTTATTTCTTATCTTCATGTTTTTTGTAATTGCAAAATAAACGATAAAATACTTTAGAATGAAGCGTTTAACTGTGCCAGAGAAAATTGAAATGGTTCTGGTTTATGAAGAAGCTGGCAGAAATCTTGAAAATGCTGTTGCTATTTACGCTCATTGTTTTCCGGATAGGATTCGTTCACGTGCTTCATTTGGCCGTGCTATCAAACAATTTATTACTGTTGGAAATGTTCAACCGATAAAGAGGACCCGTAGAGCAACAGTCACTGGAGAAAATAATGAAATTGGTGTATTGGCAGCAGTGGCTCATAATCATTATGTTAGTACACGAGAAATAGTTCGCGATTCCGGATTGTCCCTCACCATTGTTTAAAGAATTTTAAAACGGCACAAGTATTATTCATATCATGTGTCTTTACACCAAGATCTTCATGGCGCTGATTTCCAAAATCGGGTAACTTTTTGTCAATGGGCACGTGAACAAATACAACAAAACCCCAATTTTTTTCGTTGCGTAATGTTCTCTGACGAATCGTCTTTTGCAAACCATGGAACGGTTAATCGACACAACATGCATTATTGGAGTGTTACAAATCCGCACTGGCTTCGTCAAGTTGAACATCAGCGTCCTTGGACTGTCAACGTGTGGTGTGGAATAATTGGCAACAAACGATGACGAATTTCGAGTATTTCCAATGAAAACGTGATGTTTTTTATTCCAAACGTATTGCAGAATCGAATGCGTGTGTTCTAAGAAGAAGAAATTGAAAAAATTGAATTTCGTCGATTACAACGCCATCTATCATGAACCGAACAAAATATTTCATTCAAATCATACGTACTTTTAGTCGTAGAATCCGTATCTGCAATAAAAAATATGGCTTCCTATCTTAGTTTAAAAGTAACCCCCGCCCCTCCTACAAAGCGGGGGGTGGCGGACTATTTGTTTGCACTAATGTATTTCCCCCGCGGTATGATTAAATTTTGATTATGAACATTTTTTCTGTAGAGTGGCTATTTTTCGAGATATTTGATCATCTCAGTTTAAAAGAAACACTCGGTATAATACAAATGTCACCTTATGTTAACACTACCGGATTGTCAGTACATTATACAAAGTTAAGTAGATACTTTAATAATTAATTAATCAAATTTATTTATTACAGATATTAAATTAGCTCGTAGCAAAGGTAACAATGATATACTTTAAATATTTCTAATATTCAATACAGAGTTTTTCTTCGTTTCAGATGTTGTTTGTTTTGATTGTACATCGCCACCAAAACATTCCGCCGGCATTTAAACGTTGTTTTAACATACTGGAAGGATGCATAACTTATGAAATAGACGTTTGTAGATTCCGCTTGCTGAATTTAGCGTAACTACTCGCACGATACCATCATTACCCGGATGCACTAACACGGCCGATTCTCCATCGCGTATAAGGTAGGTTTTCATCCTTTATAATGGCAATGTTATTGACCTTGAGTTTTACACATTTGCTGATCCATTTACTTCTTCTTTGTAGGCTGGTAAGATAATCGCGATGCCAACGCACCCATATATGTCGCTCGAGGTTCTGAACTAGCTCCCATCTAGCGTTACTTGACATGGGTTTATATTGCAGATCATCTTCTGGTAATGTATGCAGTGGTCGCCCAATAATAAAATGTGCTGGTGTTAAAATTATAATTTTATCAATATCGTCGGATGCTGAATCTACTGCACATAACGGACGTGAATTCAGAATGCTTTCGATGCCTGACATGAGTGTACTGGAACTCTTCCAGTGATAAAATGGAATCGCCGACGACTCGTTTTGACTGATTTTACAGCTGCTTCCAATAGCCCATTCATGTGAGGAGCGCCTGGTGGATTGAAATGCCATATGATTTCTTGCATTAAAATATAAGAATTGATATTTGATTGATTTGTTTTTAATAATTGATACAATTCTTTCAATAGTTTGTTAACGCTCACAAATATTGGTCTACAGAGACCGCGCCTTGCAGTCATACCACTTAAAGCCGACAGGACACTTGAAGTGGATAATTCCCCATCAACCTCTATATACACGGCTTTTGTACTAAGACACACGAATATGTATGCCTTGACTGATTGCGTCCTTTTCGTCTAATTGTAGTAATTTTGAATGGCCCAGCGTAATCGACTCCAACATTGATAAATGAACCTGCATATGTGTTTCTTTCTGCTGGTAAGTCACTCATTAACTGAGACTCTAAGTTTGGGTTTGTTATATGCATTGCAGGCATTTGTGGACAATTTCCCGTACTACATCTTTGCATGTAAAATCCAATATTTTTCACGCAATAGGTTGCTTGTTAAGACGATGCCAGCATGATAATATTTAATATGATAATCTCGTACAATTGCCTTAGATATGCTGGAATTGTTTGTGAAATCATTGGATGCTTTGGATGCGTAAAACTCCGTTCTTATCTATAAATTGATTTAATGATTTTAATTTGCTGGATTTGCTGATTGGCACACCTTTCTGCTAATTTCTCATATCTTCTTCAAATGATAATGACTGCTGAAATCGATGTTCATTGGTAATAATGTATTGATGCTTCTCTGTGCCTTTGGAACTTGACAGTTTCGCGAAAATCGTAACATAAGTGCTAATATTTTGCACATTTTATAAAAACTGGAGTATTTCTCAATGATGTGTTGGATGACTTGGTTCTCTACAGACACTTTAAATGCGAATGTCTCACAAATGTTTACCTCTTCATTGGTTCCACATGTTACAAGTTGAGGTGGCCAAAATGCACTCGGGTTCACTAACCAATATGGACCATTCCACTACTGTGGAATGCAATCAACTCATTGGAGCTCATTTCGCGAGACGCAAAATCGGCAGAATTGTCGGCTGAGCTTATATGTTTCCATTGGTCTCTGCTAAAATATGTCAAAATTTCTGATGTCCGATTAGCGATCAATGTTGACTATTTTTTGCGATGGGGTGACAACCAGTCAAGCACGATTTTCGAATCTGTCCATAACGTCGTTTTCTCGATGTTCAGGTTCAAAGCATTTTGCACTACCAACATTAATTTAGTGAGCAAACATGCACCATTAAGCTCCAATCGAGGTATACTGCTGATTAATTGGTGCTGTTTTTGCTGCTTTATGAGTTGTGTACGACTTTGTCTTCGGAACTAGTACCAAAATATACGAATGTTGCATATGCCCAATGACTTGCGTCGCAAAACCCATGCAATTCAATGTTTTTACGTGATCCAACCCATCGCGAAATTTGTACGCGCTGTAGATTTTTCAAATCGCTGCGTATGTTTTCCCAGTGTTCTCGCTTTGCTGCTGGCAATTCTTCATCCCAATCAATATTTTGTAACTAAGTACTTTGGAATAATATTTTCACACTTACGATGGTAGGCGCCAACCATCCTAAGGGGCCAAAAACTTTGCTCGATTCCAACAACATCGACCGTTTTGTATGTTTCACTCGCTCTTCAAAATTAGTGGCAAAATAAAAGCGTTCGGTTTTAGGACTCCGCTCTAAACCCAACAGCTTAGTTTACTCAGTGTATACGGCGATCTTTAGGCTGCTTGCTGTATTTTGATTTCCGCATATTATTCGCCTAATTTCCTCATCATTTGGTGCCCACTTTCGCATGTCGAATTAAGCTGGATCTAGAATTTTGGTAATGTCGGTTTTTAATTTGGTAACCTCTTCCTTTGAATCCTTTTCTGTCATCAAATCATCTACGCCGACATCTGTCTTGGTCTATTGCTAATGCTGCTGCTTCATGCTGCTCTCGGATTAAATTGGCTAATTCTTTAAGACATCTCGTCGCCGGGAAGAATGCTGATGCGGTGCCGCATAATATTGTCTTTAGTCGATAGTGTCGAAATAGTTTTTTCTTATTGCTTCTCCAGACAATATTTTGTGACTTAGCGCTTTCTCAATCAACCAACACTTGTCGGTACATTTTCTTTATGTCACCGGTCAAAACAAATTGATGTTGGCGAAAGCGCAAAACTATATCCATCAACGACGACTGTAGTACTTGAACCACTCGTAATATATTGTTTAGTGGTTTTCCAGTATTTGATTTGGCTGACGCGTCAAATACGACCCGTAACTTCGACGTTGAGCTAAAAAGCTTTAAGGACACCATGATGCGGTAGATAATACAACTGCTTAGGTAATTGGCCACTTGTTACTTCTTTCATATGACCCAATTCTTCATATTCCTTTATGAAGTCAATGTAAAGATCTCTTAACGTATTATCTCGTTCAAATCTTTGATCTATTGCTTTCAGTCGACATTGCGCTAAATGTAATGATGATCCAACTGCGGCTGGTGATTCTGCGAATGACAGCTTCACTATAATTCTACCCTCTGGACCTCTTGTAGTGGTCTAGGAGACTAATTCCTCACACTTTTGCTCATAAGGAAATAATTTTGCTACCGTCAGAACAGATTCGACTTCCCAGAATGCTCGTAGTGATGCATGGATATCGAGGAGGATATTGAAACTTGGGCAAAATTTGCCTTTTGTAGCCTAACAATGTTTCCTCTACAACTAAATGGTTATTTAGTTGTATTCTCTTACGCTATAATATATTTCGGCGCCAAGCAAAACATCGACTAAACCTCTTTTATTAATTTTTGGATTTTGGTACCTTTTTCGAATTAATAATTTGTAGATAATTATTCACGGGAATGTAAGCACCTCCACAGAAAAGCTATGTTCTATGCGTCTTATATTTCGTTTTGTCTTAATATGCGGCGAGGGCGGAAGGGAGTCATAAAGAATTTACCAATTTCGTTGGATTTGATCCAAATAAGTATAATTAACCCGTCACCACCCCAACCAAATAAGTATTGTGCTTGTTTTACAGTAAAATTATTTTTCAGAGTTAATTTCATTACAGGGATCTAGTGTAGACATTAAGTCGGCACTGTATACAATTATTCTGTCTGCCTCAAAAAGAATAAAAATCTCAAAATATTTTATAGAATTGTGAATACGACTATAGCTGTGTTATGTAATGTTATATACTTATGGCAAAAATAAATAGTAAATCTAGGAATATTAATTAAATAAATTATTAGAAGCCATTACAATGTGACCATAAATTTAACAATAAACTACTGCCAAAAAAAAAAATGTTTACTTGTGTGATTCGGAAATACAAATAAATTAGATAATGTATATAATAAATACATATAGTTATACATATGTACGCATAACACGATATAACTTATATACGGATGTGAATATGACAATAAACTCCCAAGCAATTTAAATTATGTATTACATTATTAACAGGAAAATTTATTAGGGTTAATAGAAATGTGTGTAGGCTCTACTCTCCGATATTAAATACAATTTCCATTTTCACAAAACAAACCAAAAATTATATATACATGTTATATACTATGCTTATGTATATGAACCGAATATCCGGGATTTTTACGTTTTCTCTTATCGTTCTTATGAGGTTTTAATGTTATTAAATCATTCACCAGAGTATAACGCATACACAATACAATTCGAGTAGAAAGAAAAACGGAAAACCATTCTATTATCATTTTCCACCTTTTTGTTGCTACACGCTTGGTTCGTCGCTTAGTTGCGGAATGTTAATCCTTCTCATCCTTCATTGCGCCAAAACCCCGCTATCCGTGTAGTAGAGTGTAAATGTATAGACAACGCTATGTTATGTTTTGGCGGTTTTCCCATATTAAGATTAAGTGAAAATTAATAGTAGGAGAAAAATGTTTTAATGTTCTGCTAGACGAGTGTATCATAGAGTTATTATTTCACGTAACAGGAATTAACCTATAAAACAACTTAAAAATAAACACTTAGTATAATGTTTCAATAAAAGTTTTAAAATAATTACGTTCGTTTAAAATATGTTTTAATTGGATGACGAATTAAACTTAGTTTCCAAAATTAATATTTGTTCAGTGCTTGGCATTATTGATAATTAAATAAAGTTTATATTGGTTTAGAGCTCGTTTTTCATTTTAACCCGAATCATCTTGAACGTTAATTTTTTGAATTTTTTAAAAATATTTGAGATGCTCAACTTCTACATCAAAACGAGAAGAATTGAATTATCAGATTTTTTTTCAAAGGTCTCAGCGTCCTCAGGGGGCCATGTTGCTACATGGCAACGCCAGGATTGACTACAGGATAGTGCCACATAGTAAATCGGTTTTAATTTTTATTTTATTCAGATAGTACTGACAGATAATTACCTATTTTTTCATTAGTGTGCGGCAAGGCTTAAAAAAACGCAAGCTAAGACCTATGTCGCACTTAGTGCAAGCAGTTCGAACAATCGAATAGTCTCTTATTCTCTAGAGGTATAACAAGGTGATTTGCCTGGTCATAGCGAGGAGTGGTAGCTAATGTGGTAGACTCAGATCGGCGCTTTAGACTTCAAACGCTACTATGCGACTTTGGCGGATCTCCAAAGCGCTTGCAATAATAAATTGCAATTTCGCGTTTGAATTGCTTTTGTGGCATATCCGGGTTGATACACAGATGAAGCTGTAATGCATTTTGCATAAAATCATCGATAATCCGTGCAAAGATGCAGCTCCACCATTTTTGACCACGATAAGCGATATGGTGAGCTGCAACGTTTTAGTCAAATCGATCGACCCCACACATTTATTAATTATATTCTGATACAACATATACGGGCACCTATTTTCTTCCGTGCATGTTTGGAATAGCTAGTTTCAAACGATGTTGGTGTGGAATCTAAATGTGTTAATAGCATGCAAACGACTGAATTATCTACCCATTTCGTAAGATGAATGCCAGTTCCGTCCGTTTTGATGGATTTGTAATAACCACGTGGTTTTGTTTTCAATTTTTTCGGACAACTTTTCGGGATTTGATTCTCACGAATGGTACTAGTTCTAATATAGCTCCGATTTTTCAAATAAGCAACCACGGAAAGCTCGTAAATAAATTTTCAAAGTAAAATGAAAACGGCAATTCTTGGACTTTACTAGAAAAAACGTCAATCATGTTGACAAGGGAAGAAGCACGTTTACTGAATAGTCCTTCTTATCTTCACATAAGGACCTTTCCTTATATCCAAAACGTATAGGTTTCCTTTTATGAACTGTTTAGATCCGTACTTTGCAAATTAAGCAATCATACTTTCATCAAAGGATAAATTCTGATCGGAAAGGGAAATGCTACAACTTTTTTGATTTGATATGAAAGGTTATCGGTCTCAACTTCCCTAATTTATCAGTAACGTTTTGTGGAGGACGCACGTTCGGTTCGAAATGTAGACTGAAAAATTTCCTCAAAGTGATTTCAACACATGCTGTCTCTGTAACTGGTTTGACTAGTATATCCGCTAATTAATAAATCTCATTCGAAACAAACACAAGTACCATAAACTGTTTAAAACTTATAAAAATTCAACTGACTATGCAATCTTTTCCAACCATCGCAGATTGGTCAAATTGGAAATACGTAAATGTTATTCTGAATTTCTAAAAAATACTGAACAAAACTTAAAACGTAATCCTAAGCTTCTTTGGAATTTTTCACAAGCACTGTCTTCAAAATCATGTTATCCTGGGACCATGAAATTTGGAGCCAGTGAATCCCATGACAGTAATATAATTTGCAATTTTTTTGCTGAGTACTTCGATTCCATTTTTATACCCAGTCCTATCTCGCCGAACAGTTCCACTGACGTACACAGATCGGATACTCCGTTAACTAGAATAACGTATTTTACATCGCTAGATGTTTTAGGTATTCTAGAGTCATTAGATGTTAACAAAGGCTCGGGCCTAGACAACATATCTAACTATTTTATTTCTCAGTTGAAAGAGGTACTAGCCGACCCACTATCTATCATCTTCAATATCTCTTTAAACTCTGCTGTATTTCCAACTAGGTGGAAAACCGCGTTTCTTGTTCCAATATTTAAGAAAGGTGATAAAAGTTGCATAGAAAATTATAGACCAATATCTCTATTAAACGCGTTTAGCAAAATCTTTGAGAAGTTAGTCTACGGATTATTATTTAACGAAGTTAGAAATTTCATAAGCATAGTACAACACGGTTTTTATGAAAAACGATCAGTTTTGAGCAACCTCCTTGAGTTTTCTGGTTATGCTTTTGAGAGTGTCGACAAAGGCTGTCAATTGGACTGTATCTACACTGATTTCCAAAAAGCATTTGATACTGTATCTCACGAAATCTTAATTAACAAATGTTTCAAAATTGGCATTTCCCCACCCATTAGTAAGTGGTTAGCTTCCTATCTGAAAAATAGAGCACTAAATGTGAAGTTTAACGGATGTATTTCTAGAACTATTGTAGCTAGTTCTGGTGTTCCACAGGGGTCTACTCTAGGACCTTTACTTTTCATAATTTTCATTAACGATCTATCTCGTGTGCTTGTCTGTCCCCACCTATTCTATGCTGATGACTTAAAAATCTACTCGAGGATCTCGAACTCTAACGATTGTTATCGATTGCAGACTGACATGCAAACATTGAGCTCATGGTGTGTGACTAATAACCTAAATCTAAACATTCAGAAATGTGTCGTAATGTCATATTCTAAGAGAAGTAACCCTGTTCTATTTGACTATTACATCTCGGACATAAGATTGGCTAGAGCCAATCATATTACTGACTTAGGAGTTACCTTTGACTCTAAATTATCATTCGACAAACACATTGATCAGATTTGTTCTAAAGCTCACAAAATTCTCGGCTATATATTTCGCATCGGTAAAGATTTTCGTGACCCAGCGGTGTTCATAATTCTTTTTAACTGTCTAATTAGGAGTGTCCTCGAGTATGCAACTCAAATTTGGAATCCTTTTTACGATAAATATATTGACCAATTAGAACGAATTCAAAAAAAGTTTACAAGATTCTTGGTATATAAATCTATCCCGCATTCAGGCAATATTATGTACGGCACAAGGATGAAAATTTTTAGTATGGTTAGTCTGGAAAACAGGAGACGTGCTCATGATGAGTTACTTCTGTACAAAATAATAAATTTTAAAATCGAAACATCTGCCTTATCATCGTTGAATTTGTATGTTCCTGCTTATAGGACGAGAAACCATCAATTATTTCTTCCATTACATTCGCGTACTAATCTTGGATCTTCAAACCCGCTTACCAGAATGCAAAGTGGTCATAACGAGCTTTTCTTCTCTTTGGACTTGTCATTGTCAATGAAACAATACAGATCTGGGGTTTATCATTGTCTAACACAAAATCAGTATTAATTGCTCTTGTACATATTAGTTGCTTTGCCTCAGTGTTGCACTGGTTTTTTATTGTCCTAATTGTTTGATCGAGGTATTTCAACTTCTTTAATCACACGCACCAAGTATCTATATTAGATAACCAAAAATGGTTAGTGACTTCCATATATGTATTTTAAGCGGTCCACTATTAACTTAATTTTAACTTCATTTTCTCCTGACTAACTTTCAAACTTTCAATTTGTATTCGAGTAAAAATTAATTTTTAATTTTTTATATTTTGTATATCGTAGTATTATAATTATTATTCTTATTATTTTGTTTATTTATATTTTTTATTATTATATTTCTTAGCTTTGTTTGTAAGATAGATGCGACGCGTAATTGGACTTTGTCTGTGCGTCGCCCAATTGGAATTCCTAAATAAATAAATAAATAAATAAATAAATAAACAAGCAAAATGCCAATAAAAAAGCGAAGTTCTGTAACGAAATAAATTTTGTAACTTTGTAACATAATTGTAGAGATAAAAATAAAATCAAACCGTTAACAGCAATCTTCGATTTTTTTATCGTTAAGTGGCATATTCTCTGAACACATATACATACCTCTATACTGAAGTAAAATATCATATATAAATTTCTCAAACTGTTCACGTGGTTCTAAATTTTTTACTGTGGAAAAATCGAGGTCAATGCGCAAGACTCATCAATATGGTAATGATGACTTGTGAATGAACTATCAGAAAAATTTAAACATGTTATTGAGCACATTCGCCAAAACACTATCTTCAAGAATGTGATCCAAATTCTCTCTACCCATTTTCAGATTCTCAAGACGTTCCCATTTCACAGCCTGATCTTAACTGTGGCACAGACACACATTCTGGAACGCCGCCTTTTTCCTCATCGTTGAAAATTCAAGGTATGTAGTTCGCATGAGAAATAATTTTCATCGTCGGAACTAAACTCATCCAAATAATCAAGAGATTCTTGTCAGTTTTCTAAGAGAACGTATATTGAGCGGAAAGAGAAAATAAAATATATTTTACACAATAAAACAGATCTATAAATCCTGTAACCTATCGTTCCTGGCGTAGCTATATGGACACGCCGCAAATGAGGGTTTTAAGTAGTGTTCAGTCCCAAAAATGTTTAGAGCCTAGAAAAATGCACCAAATTGAGTATTTTTTTTTTTTAAATACTCTTTATGAGATTCTTTAAAGATCCCTCATGAGTATTTTGTCTGAATTTTTTTTGTATACATAGAAATCAGTACATACTAAGATATTTGTTTAAAAACATCACTTTTTTTCTTAAAACTTTTTTTTTTCTAAAATTTGGTATACATTGTTTTTTGCGGTCGCTACGTTCAAATATGGAGTTAGATTTTCGAAAATGACAGTTGACAGCTGTCCAATCACTTTCACTTGTTATAATTCTTAAATTTATTGTCATCAGTACGTATGTACTGATTTCTATGCATACAAAAAAATTTGAGATAAAAGACTCATGATGAATCTTTTAAGGATCTCATAAAGAGTATTTAAAAAAAATACTCAATTTGGTGCATTTTTCTAGGCTCTAGACATTTTTGGGACTAAACACTACTTAAAACTCTTATGTGCGCCGTGGCAAAATTTTAAAAAAATACAATAAAAATTAAATTTTCCACTAAATCACGTAATTCATATTTTTATACAAACAAATTACTCATACAACTACAACACATTACTTCCAATTAACGTAGATAAATAATTCTGTGGTTTTCAGTTTTTCAGTAGAGCATTTTGAAAAATTTTCTTGTGTTTCTGAAAAAAATTATCAGTCGTAGGAAACTTATTTTTTTCATGGTTTTGGGTATATATTAATCCAAATTAAAAAAAAAAAAATTCGATACAGTTTTTTATGGACATTTTGAATTAATAAAGAGATCTAAAAAGTAACAAAATGACTTATTACCTATTATATATTCACCACAGAGTTATATTGTTATATGTACTTACTTTCTTTGGTACGCCATTATGAGGTTTTTATAACATTTCTGTGACCTACTAATTTCAAAATTTTCGCTCTATGAACGTTAAAACGAAACTTGTAAAATTAACTGTTAAATATAAGAACGATATGTATTACTAAAACAAAAAATTAGGAAATTTATATCCATAAGTATTTGGTTCCGAATCAGAGGAGCGAACTCACATGCATGTTGCTTATTGCTATATGCAAACCCCAGGATGATTCGGGTTAAATAAAATAAAGCAATTTAATTGATGAGCTTTCGATGTCTCGCCGACATATTTTCAAAGTTATAATGAAAAATTTTAATATAAATCTCTAAAGACAAATATACAAAGCCTATATACCTAAAGTTCAAAATACAAAGTAAATTTTTAATAGTAATTTGCAAATTACTAAAATTGAGCTTTTCCTAAAATTCCGATCTGTTTCTAATATTTTAACATTATCACAACTCAGTGAAAGTAGTTGTGAGTACACAACTCAGCTTCTGCAGACGCAACACCGCCAAATTCAGAAGGTTACCGACAATTTTACACTTGTATTAACATTTTTATTTCTCGCAATATTTCGCAACTGACGCTATCACGGCATAGCTTGTCGTTTTTTAGCTTAGATTAGTCGTAATGATGTTAAATCGAATTAACGAAGAAGAAATGTACCGAATGTGTCTGAATTTCGAGATCAGAAATTTTCTGGATAACATCGCTATATAGATTGATAAAACAATGAAATTGTTTAAGGTTAGATATCTTCTCTGTGCGATCCGTACCTGCCGAGATGAATAATTTTAAATGTTCATGAATTTTGTGTTCCACTCAATAATATTCTCTCTCGAAAAATTAAAATTTCACAAATTTTCTTCCGGCTAGTAGGATCGGTTTCTTAAAACAAATGCTAAATATGAACCACATTAATTAATTCTGTGAAATGAATAAATTCAACTCAGTTAAATCATTTCAAATGTTTATAAACTGAATATTTCACTCTTCACCAGTAGTTTTGATTCAATTAAAACTTCTTTGATCGTATCTACATATATGAGATTGTAAGGAATGGTTCGTTCCAGGGGTTGGGATGATGTACCATCACTATTTTCGACTTTCGACTTTTTTTATGTCTCATTTTTTACGAGTAAAATGGCAGCCAATTTCACTTCCAAATATACGATTTTCTAATGTGTTCTCAGCTTGCTCGAGTAAACCATCACTCTATTTCTTTTCTACGATATCTAAGACTACTAGATTAATCGACTCTATTTATTACCAAATATTTTTTTCGTGATACGTTCATCGAACTGTAGAAAAGAGAGAAAGCTCACAATTATATCAAGAGGTTGAAATTACGATATAAAACACATAATTGTTTACGCGAAATAGAATGATAATTGATTCCTGAAAATTGAGACATAAAAAAGTCGAAAGTCGAAAATAGTGATGGTACAACATCGCAGCCCAGGTTTCCGTTCGTCTAGTTTTCATCAGTGTTGTGCCGTATTGTCTACACCGCGTAGATAATTATTATTCTACACGTGTAGACAATGTATGTAGAAAATTGAGAAAATGGCGTCGACAATGTAGAGAATGCAGACAATATTGAAAATTATTATTTCTGTTGGCAATTATCAAAATTCTATTGTTACTTTGTAGTTCAAACCATTTCACGATGCAGTTTCACGATTATTTCTCCACGTTGAAAAATATGGCTTAAACCATTTGTATGGTAATGAAGCACATTTAACAATAAAAAATCGGTTGTAAATAGGTCCTATGTTGGAATGATTAAATGGTGGAAAGTGGGTGCAGGAACTTGGCATATGCTCGTGAAAGTTATGTCGACCGAAAACCTTCATTGGTAATTTACCATACACTACTTAACAATTAAGAACAGATTTGACAATAACTAACAACATGACTGCTATAACATAACAAATTACGAATGTCCCTATTGAAAGAGCATTTACAATGTTCAACATACAATGTTCAACCACGCAATAAAATGGTAACCCATAAAAACATTTTGAGGCAAATAATGACAACACGAGTACAAGTTACTCGAGTTCATAATCCTATTAAGTTACAAAATATGGCCAAGCAATATTAATCCCCTTTATCTTTAATTTAGGAGCACATAAGTCTACTGAGCTAGACGATCAAACTCCGTAAGGTTCTATTGTTTTGATTTCAACCCATGACTTTCCAAGTTGTTTCGTTTTTTCTAGCATCGTTCGTTTCCATGTTAGAGCTGGTCGTCCGACCTTCCTTTTGTTGGTTCCATTTCAGAGATCTGCTTGTCATTTAATTCTGTGACTTCCTCATTGTATACAATCTATTTCTACATCTGGGCGAGAAGGACCCCATTATTCTGATAATTCAGGTATTTAAGAACGGCTGCAGCTTACTGTTGATCGTAGGAGTACACATCCAGACAAACATGTGTACCAGATTTTGTGTAACATGTTCAATGTTATTCTAGCTTTGTTAATTTCTTTATAACTCTTAATCTGTGCCACCCGTTTTTTGCTAAAGTACAACCAACTTATACGATTTTATTGATGTGTTTAGTCTCATCGTTTGGTTTTCCTGATATTTATTTTGAGACCAACTTCTTTTGCTAGATCTGAGAAGGAGTAGTGGTGAATTCCATTCACTAGACTGCTCAATAAAGATACGTTTTGTTTTATTATGATAACGTTGGTGTAATTTCGCCCTGGTTTGAAGCCAGTTTGTTCCTTCCTTAATTTCGGGTTGAATGTCGATGAAATTCTATAGACATTGAAGATTGCTACTATCTTTATGGTTATGTTGAAGAGGGATATATATCCGGCCAATTTATAATATACATTTGCTTAGGTCACCTTTTTTGAGAATCGTTCTTGATTATTGCTCACGCATTGATTGGTGTAGTACGCACATATTTTGATCCAGAGGGTTTTGCGTCTGGATAGTTAGTGCCCGACCCGAGTGTGTTGATAGCTGTTTCGGTATAGGTTTCTCAGATTTATTTCCACTGTTGCTCAACACTAATGGCTGCTTCTTCATTGGCTTCGTAAAATTTGTGTTTATTGCCCAGCATCTTTTAATCTGTCGGCGTTTAGTTTTTTTTTTAATTTGTCTTGATGCGTTTTACAGCGACAAGTTTAATTTTGAATTAAGAAATTTTACCAGTTTTGGCCTGACGTCTTGTAGTAATGACTTCAACCTCAAGAAAGATAACTCCAGTAAAAAAGGACCAAGGAACGCAAATGTCGATTGGTATTCAGTTGGTGAATCAGTGGGACAAATGTAATCCTGAGTTAACCTGCCCAAAATGGATATCGCTTACATTAAAAAAACCCCACTTGTATTCTTGTTCAAGACAAGATCATCATCACAGCTATCAGACAATTTTTATCTGGAAAAGCACATTAGCTTTAAGAAACATTTTAATTTTGATCAATATACAAATAAAAAACAATAAACAACAAATAATTTACGCTATAAGATTTGTTGCAACAACTACGCTGTCAAAAACGGATGTTAAAATCAGAAATGAAATATTTGTTTCGAAAATGTTCTTGAAAGGCGGCACATTTAGCACAGTGAAACCATAAACGTATTTAGCCTCGTAAAACGCTTATAGTTGTACTACTATTGAAGTCATTGATTGATCAAAATTTTCAATCTCACCTATTTGTTTAATAAAAATGGTATTTGAACGGCCAAAATATAGTTAAAACCTAATTTAAACGGGACAACTAAAAATGACGACTTCTTACAGAAAAACAATGAAAAAACAACAAAAAAGTAATAATCTACATTTTCTACGAATTATCTACATATTCTACCAATTCTCGATATTCTCTACTCAAAAATCAATTGTCTACACTATTTTCGACATCAACATGCAGACAATTCAAAAATACGCGTAGACGCACAACACTGGTTTTCATTACTTAAAAAGTGTGCTCAACCCACTCGTTTGTTTTGCATTACATAATTCTGGGTCATAAGCGTCAACGTGTTAATTAGTATCGTTGTCTGTGGTAATATCATCGTTGCCCAAATTTCAATTGAGTAACCAAAAATATAAAACACCGTAACTTGATATACATTGTTAACCCTTTATTGTTAATGAATAGGCAATTATATTATTGAGTATATACTGTACTTGGTAGCTCGTAAATGTGTGAACTTACATACCAACAAAATTGTAATTACGGGATTGTCGGGAAACAAAATTTTTTTGTGAAGATGGAGGGAAATTTTTTTATAACTTTGTGCAAGCAAGTTTTTTTTATAACTTCGTTTTTTTATATCAAATTAATCATACCAAAAATTTATAATATTTAGTTTAGGAACTATACAATATTTGATTTACTAACCCTAAAATTATCTCAAACTACCAAATTCCCTTCATTTATTAAATTTAATTATGATCTGTTAATTAATTTATTAATTATTATAATTCGATTTCTTAGTGTTACTCTCCGGAGAATTCTTAAATTTTATATTTTCTGTTTATTCAAAATTTTGTTGACCATTGAATTTCTTTATTTCAATAATTATGGTTTCGTATTTAAATTGTTGTGTCATAAATTATCAAAATGAGATAATTTCGTTTAAGAGTGGGAGATGTAACGGGGTAAGTAAGTATCGTGACATGTGAGCAACATTTACATTTATATTTAGTGGACTTTCTTTGACCTTTATTTAATGTGCCTTTCTTATTATGTGCTTCTTGTGATTTTCCTTATTAGTTTTATTTAGTTTATACGGTTTAATCGTCACAAGGTCGGAAACCCCACCCCTACAGCTCCTGAGCCTTAGCCGGCAAACTGACCGTTAACCAAAAGCTCTGTGACGATATTAACTTTCTGTTAACATTTCACTCAACAAGGGGAGTGTTTCAAGATCCGTAACTGCCGAGATAAATAATCTAGAATAACAAAAATATCATAAATTTCTAAATTTTCAAACTAACACCAATGTTGGGAATTAAAAGGTATTTTTGTTATTTGTGAATATTTACCTAGAGCCCTACGAATCGTGAAGATTTGATCAAAGAGGTTCAGAATTATCATTTGATGTCCGAAAGGAATCAGGCACAAGTTTGGAAAACTCTCTTTTTAATTCCTTTTACAAAGAAAAATAAAATATATTAATTTTAAAAATTGAGATTTTTAATACTAATATATTTTATTTTTCTTTGTAAAAGGAATTAAAGATGAGATTTTTGTAGGTTTATTATTCGCTATATCGATGAATTTAAGAGTGAGTAGCACAGAAAACGTAACCAACATCATCACCGCGTGAAGCAACCATTGCTGCTACAGTTAGTAGAAGAATACGTAAACACGAAATGAAATGGACTCATCTACAATCCCTCCTCCCCCTAGAAATGAGGCGGCTTAATCCCTCTATAGGATGTAGCGTCTGATCGGGTTAAAACTTTTAACTTAAATTGCTTCCAAAAATTTGGTGATCGATGTGATTTTTACTCAAAATCGGTCAGCCACACCTTCCAAAAAAGCTTTTTTCACTTTTTTCACTAAAAGGTTCTAAATAAATTTCGCCATTATATCGGCTAAGATCAGTTTTCGCGAAATTAATTGGATATGACGTTTTTTTTAGAATAACTCATTTTAAGCTATGACGAGTTTATTGATCAAATTGAAAATTCATAAATAAGCTTTTTCCAAAAATTGCAAGATCCCCGGCCGATACCGGTTCAACAAAAGTTCTAGTTTATTTAAAACCTTTCTCGTTTTTACTAGTTCATAATTACAAGTTTTGACAAAAAAAAAATAATTTTATCAAAATTCGGTTGGGACACAAGTGGTAGATTTCATTTTACCTTTTTTATTTTTACATTTAATTGCTGGTGCTATTATATTTGTATAGATAATATCACAAGTCGCTGAGATTTTATATTATATACATTCTACCTGGAGGAGGTATACGGCGACATTCCGAAGTAGATGTTCTTGTTTTCGTTTCAATACGTTCCAAATTTATACTAACTCAAGATTCAGAATGAAGTCGTAAGAAAATTATTGAACGTAACTCAGGTGTATTAGGAATGGTAATTCTTAACTGCTCTATAGCAACATGTCGTTCCTATTTCAAGAGCGACATTGTTTGGTATACTATATACATGTTTAAGTGAAATTAGCAAGATTTCGTCATCCCCTTGCAACCAAACAACCAATGATCCAGGCCACAATCAAATTCATTTAAAAAAAAATATTTTATTTCGTTACCGTAAGCTTTTATAAAATTTTAAAAAATATTTCAATTTCCACCCTCCAATAAATCTAAACACCCGAAATGTATTGTTAAATTTTATTTGATACAGCTGAATGATTTTTATATGATATTTTTGGTAGTTGATTTCATTCAATGTTATTCACATATGCTCGTCGTATAACATATGAGACAGCGGGAAAGCACAAAACAATAATACAATTTTCAATTTCATAATGCTTGTTTCATACCCCGCTCCATATACGTCACTTCGAACAAGTATACCCGAAAGCGGTAAATTGCACGATGCAATATTTAAATACTTTAAACAAAGTAAATTGAATATAACAATTCTACAACCCCATTTCAGGGAAATGTTATAATCATTTTGTGATTGTTTATTTCCCCCAAAATCCCTATGCTATATACTCATAGTATTGATACACAATACAATTCAACATTTTCACATTTTATGACTGTATATTATAAAATATATGACGCTATATAGCAAAATCGAATAAACGTGAAAAATGTATTTATCAATTTTCCATATTGCTCAAATTGAATCTTGTGTGATGTCGTTGTAGACGACTTTACGGTATATGCCGTGCATGTCTACATACCAAAGTAGAAAAAATAATAAAAAAATTGATTTTTATGTCAAAAAAATGGAAATTTCTTATCTTTACAATAATGTGATATTATTGTTTTTGTTATGAACATGTGTAACAATCGAATTTGTTCAAAAATATGATACTTTGTTTATAAACGTCAATAATCTATCAAAATGTCGTTTTTGTAACAAACAAAAATTTTGACGAAACACAATAAAGAAAACAATTTTCCAGGTATTACTCCCTTATATAAAGGTGTTCGGTTTTCGAATCTCCAAGTACGTATAAAATCGTACATGCTTGTGTACGGAACAGCAGGCAGAAAGATGTTATATTAAAGTGTTAATAGATTGGTTTTTGGTTTAATGATGTGAGCTTTGGGAGATTTATATAAATTATTGAAATATTTTTAAAAGCGTTTTTATAGTCGTTTCCCTACTCCACGCTCTTTGCGATATCTTTTCAAAGGTTCAGTAATGAGAAAAATGTTTTCAAAGTAAATTTTAAAATATTTCTTTTTTATTGTGGGTTCAGATTTGTAAGTGAACAAAGCTGCTTACCATTGACAACAGATTGTAAATATTTAACCCCCATAAAAAAATAAGAAGGGCATGCAGCCACCTCAATAAACATCTCATAATTCTTAAAATAGGTAAAAGGACGATTTTTAATTTACTTTAGTGCTTCTTTATACAGAAATACACGTGACACATCCCCATTTAATCATAAATTTTCGGTACATATACAGAGAAAATTGCGAAAACTCAAGAATCATCTAATTTAAGTTAAAATTAAAAAATACTTCCACTTCATTATAAAAATTTAATTTAAAATAAAATAAAAATCTCTAGAAAACTTCCCATTATATTGTGAATACAAGAGGCAGGACAAGAGCATTATATATACAAAATATATAAAGAAAAGCAATAATAATAATGGAAAAATTCAAGGAAATTTCTAGAACAAACACATACACGCATACGAAAATGCCATCTAATTAAATATTGCTTTAATAAATTCGGAAAATTCAAAAAATAAAACTTTGTGCTAATGATAATTTAAAATTTTGTTCAATATTCTTTGTTGAGCTTCTTTAGTTAGGAGCAAAGCACCTTTCCTTGTAGACACTAACAACAACAAATTATTATTTTTCTGCTAAAAACAACAATAATGAGATATTCATTAACCGTAAAATATAATTTTTTTTAAACAAATATAAATTTTATTTCCGAATTATTTATAGTTCCAAGAGTTTGTTATTGGCTCTAGAATGTTCTGTTTTGTGTGTTCGTAATGCAACAATAAAAAGAAAATTTGTTATCGGTATTTGGGAGTTACAGTTCTTGAAATCAAAATAAGTACAGGTAATGTTGTATAGTAAATATATCAAGATGCTTTGATAAGGTATTTCGATAGAATTTTTGTCTCGGTTTGACCACTAAGTTGGGCCTATAAAAATGTTAATTCGTTGCAACCCCGAATATGAGAGAAAGAGAGAAATAAAATATGAGAGAGAGAGAGAGAGAGAGAGAGAGAGTATTCTAATGATGAAATGATGAAATGGATATGTTCTGTGGTTTTAAATTCGTCCATAGTGATGCCATCATATTCATTATTAATTATTTTGTGGAAAAGCTATTTTATTCATTTAATTTAAGTATATTTCGATCTTTAAATTTTAAAACTGGGGTTCGTTCATTAATTTTCGGTAATATAACACCTAGATTAGGTTAGGTTAGGTTAGGATAGAGTGGCTGCTATTGCACACTTAGGCCAGTAGTGGCCCCTTGTGATACCACTGGATCTTATCTCCCCTTAACTCCTGCTGAAACCATCCAGAGCTACTTATGAACCGTAAAATATCTCGCATTCCACAGCCCGTGAGTTGCGAAAGGCTGTCCATACTGTACACACCTAAATACTTATGCCTTCTGTATGATAGTGCCGGACACGAGCATAGGAAGTGATCTAACGTCTCTTCCTCCTCTTCGTCTAAACAAATTCTACAAAAGTCATTCGTCTGTCGACCCAGCCTTCTTGCATGTTCCCCAAAAAGGCAGTGTCCTGTCAGTATCCCTACGACCAATCCTACCTCTCGTTTTCCCAGGGATGTTAGTTCCTTGGAGCGCAGCAGGTCCAGTTTCGACCAAACCTCTTTTGCTACCCTGCAGGTCATGGTGTTGGTCCACCTCTCGTTTGTCAAGGCGATTGCATTTTTACTGAGCGCCGATTTAAGCGCTGCTATAGGCCTCCCCATACCGGCCCTTTCCGGCTGCATCTGGAGAGTCGTACCGAAACCTAGCTGGTTCGTCCATCCTGCAGTTTCCCGTGATGTCCGATTGACCAGGGACTCAGATTATCTGGATACTGAAATACTCGCTCATCTCATTAAGATATGATCGGCAATCCAGCGCCACCCGTGACTTCAGACAAACCGCCTCTAGCGATCTGACCGCCGCCTGACTGTCCACATAAATCGCGATATCCCTAACGGATACGCCTATCGCCACCACTTCAGCCTGGTGCACGCTGCAGTAGTCAGGGAGACGAACGGAAATATTAACATTTAGCTTCTCACAGAAGACTCCGGCTCCTACTTTGCCGTCTAGCTTAGAACAAGGATTCTCTCGATGGTTCGGAAAACTTTATCGAAGCACAACGTTTGTTTAATATAATCTAGATTCGCCAGTTCTTCCCTTAGCGATCTAACTATCGTTGAGTGTCCCGCCTGAAGACACTTCCACTGAAAGACAGCCGAGAGCCTTGTAGCCACATTGGCTGCCATCTGCTTACCAAAAAATTCAATTGGAATAAGGTGGAACATAACCTCTAAAGCGTAGTTAGTTCTTTGCACTTTCTCCATCATCTTCCTATACCCTTCCGAGGACTAACTACCGGAATTTTATATTTCTTAGTAAATAGTACCAGCTCTGTCTTTACAAGGGGTTAATCCCTAATCCACATTTGCTGGCCCATTTCGTAACGATCAGGAGTGCATTCTGCATAACATCCCTAATCGTATCCAGATATTTGCCTGAGACAGCTATCGCTACATCATCCGCATACGCTACAACCGCCATCCCTTTTCCCTCCAGTTCCAAGAGCAATCCATTCATCACAACACTCCAAAGAAAGCGGACATTACACCTCCTTGCGGGGTTCCTCTAACCACCCGCCTTCTAATGGTGGCCTCACCCAGTTTCGAGATAATAATTCTGCTTACCAGCATCTGATTTATCAACCAACATATGGGGTAGTCCACGTTCAAAAATAGCAATCCTTCCACGATCGCCTCCGTTTTAACATTATTAAAGGCACCCTCAAGGTCGAGAAATGCTACCATACAGAACTATTGCGAGTAAATTTACTTTTCAATCATGCGTACTAGATCGTGCAGAGCTGTGTCCACCGACTTTCCCTTACAGTACGCATTCTGAGACATTGCCCAACTCCTGGGCTCAATTTTTGATCGAATACCTTTATCTACCAACCTTTCCAAGGTTTTCAACAGAAAGGATGATAGAGTTATAGGCCTCAGATCCTTTGGATAGGCATGTGAGCTTTTTCCTGATTTCGGGATAAAAACCACTCTGACCTTCGTCCATTTCCTGGGAATATAGACCAATTGCAGACATCTCCTGAAGATAACCTCCATCCAGGGCAGGATGACTGCTGAGTTCCTCTGGATCTCTGCTGGTATAATCGGATTCGGGCTCGCCGATTTTTAAGGGTTTAAACCCGTTCAGCGCCCAACGGATTCGCTCCTTATCCGCGATACCCTTCATCTCTATTGAAGGTGTTACTCGATTAGCTCCAGGCTCTGTCGAGTCTTCAAAGCTTCCCGGAAAATGGGTCTCGATGAGAAGCTCCAATGATTTCGCACTTGAAGTTGTCCATGACCCGTCTGGTCTAATTAAATTACTAGGACTGGTTGGGTTAGTGGCTAGAATTTTCCTAAGGCGAGAAGTCTCAGAGACCTTCTCCATTCTACAACAGAAGAGTCTCCAAGACCCCCTCTGTGCCTTCTTCAACTTATTTTTGTACTTTCTGAGGTCCTCCTTATAGGAGTCCCAATCCCGAACCTCCTTTGTGTTCTTAGCTTTATTAAAAGCTCTCCTACAGACACTCCGATATGTTCCCAACTCCTTGGTCCACCATATCGGTTTCTGCCTACCCCTAGGCTTTATTAGGGGGCACGCAGCATTAAATGAAAGATTGCATGCTTTTGTGACAATATAAACCGCATGCAATCTAATTCCTCTACTGTCGCCAGAAGTCCAGGAACCTCTAGCGGCAGTAGTTCCTTCAACACCTCTCCATATTTGTTCCAGTTTGTCCTTCTGGGATTCCTGAAGGATTTCCGGGTAACAGGTTTAATGTCGAAGTTATACATTACATATCGATGATCAGAGAATGAGTGCTCTTTCGCCACACTCCACCCTCTGATCATATGAAAGATCGTTTCTGACACAAAGGGGAAATCTAAAACCTCCTGTCGATTTTTAACAATAAATGTCGGTTGTCGTCCAATATTGCAAACTAAGTATTTAATAAATAATCAAAAAATAACTCACCCCTCTCGTTGATGTCTGTGCTTCCCCAGATTGTGTGATGCGCATTAACATCACATCCGAGTACAACACCTACCCTTCTTTGATCTGCTTCCCGGATCAGTTCCCACAGGTTGTCCGGTGGAACCTCCTTCTCGCGATCCATATAGGCTGAGGCTAGCCATAGCTTCCCACAGCCAACCTCAGCGCTCACCGCTGTAACGTCTCCGCTACTAAATTGTGGAAGAAGAAAAATATTCAAATTATTTTTCGCTAAAATACACGATCTGATTTTCTCAGAGTTGCTTGAGTATAATAATTTATACCCTTTCATTCTGAGGCCACAGATCCTGTTATTGTTAATCCAAGGTTCTTGGATTAACACTAAATCCTCATCTGACTTAGTCAGTCTGAGAACGAGAGCTACCGAGGCAGCCTTCGTGTGATATAGGTTTATTTGTACAATGCTAACCATTGTAGTCGACCGTACTCAATTCTTTCTGCACTTCCTGCATCAGGATAGTGCCATCTACCTCATTGTTCCGGACGCTGTCTTCCTCTCGTCGAGAGCCTTACAGGATGTCCCCATCAGCTCCAGAGAGAGGAGGCTACCTCTCCTAACTATGCTCCCCAGAGCCGAAGCATCATTCTCCTGGCCGTCCTCAGCCCGCTTGACCGTCTCCTGCTGGGTCCGTTCGCCGTCACCCTCAGGCTGGTCTTTGGCAGTTGCATCGGTCTCGTTCTTTTTACATACTTTGAGAGTGATCGACCCGAACCTGAAGTTGATCACTCCCTTTAATTTTGCAAGGGAAGTCAGGGATTCTTTATTGATCAGCATGATTGCTAATCTAAAGCTTCCCTTAGCTTCCTCTCGCTAAGATCCTAAGATCCCTAATGATCTCGAGGATCTCTTCTATTTTATCCGGCTCGGTTGGTAGCCAAACACGTGCCCTCGGCCTGCTCGAGATTTCTTCCCTGCAGACTGCCACAAGCCTCGCGCCCGGCCACACCTCGCCAAATTCGGCAATTGCCTTTTTGTAAAGGTCAACCGATCTCTGATCTGAGCACAAAGTCAACTTCACGCGCCCCTGGTACCATCCCGCATCTCTGCAGGACGGGGGGATCCTGGATTTTCTCTCATGATCCGCAGAAAAATGGAGTTTAGTGCATTAAACTCTACTCTCCATTTCTCTGACGTGATGCTCCCATCTTCCTGACTTCTGTCAATGACGGTTATCACCAGCACGTGCTCCTTTAGGATCTCACTGAAAAACTTCAGTTTTTGATCCCTAGGAGCACCCGACGTCTTTTCTATCTGAACCTTGGCTCGCTTACTCTCGCCCGTTTCCAGCTCTTCCTGGGACCTCTGTCTTTTAGACACAAGGGCCCTCTCCGAGCTGTCACAGCCGACAGTTTTTTTAGCCCATGCCACAGATCCTCGTTATTCTACTGTAAGCTGCCCCTCAGGGGTCGCAGCCAGTTTTCCTAAAATTCTGTACGCCGACCGTCTCTCCCTGTATCGACGCTTCGACTGAGGGATCTCACTCAATCCCCTCTTATTTCCTTTAGCGATTCCGCTTCCACCTGGCTTCGATGCCAAAGTGTCGCTTAACCTTGCCCCTGATGATGAAGGTTAGGGTTGCTACCTTCTTCCGGTTTTTGAAGGGTGCCGGCCCCTTTAATTTTATTTTGTTGTGTTTCCATGTTTCTCCCACGAGTATCGAAGAAATATAGGTCAACCTGCGCATAGATCCGTGTACGCAAGCAAGGCTAAATACAACAGGAGGTCGCCAGGTATCCAGAGGGCTCCGTTCACGACTGGGCTTTGTTAAATGGGCCACCAGTCTAGCCGATCATCAGCACGGGTCGCGTAACACCTTAATCCAGCCCATTGGCTTACCGAGCACCCCACTTCCCGCACCCTCGCCCTTCTCCCATATTCACTCCCCCATTCACCCATTCATATGGATATCCCAAACAAATGAGACCCACTTCATTCATGAGATTACAGTTTATAGGGTTCCCAACTCATTACCTGGAGGCCCGGGAGCACAGGGAGACGAGATACTCAGTTCACCGTGGTTGTGATCGATGGTTTTATGGCGCCATCAGTTCACCTTTCCCTACTAGGTATCCTAGGCACTCAGAATTTAGTGAACAGAGGTTAACCACTCCCCCGTTCTCTGAGACTCTCCTCCCAGCAGAGCTGCGGTTGGGGACGGCTTATTTAATTCACCGCTAACCTACCTATCGATAGATATCCACCACCTGTGGCCCTCCGCCCCCTTCCTCCCAGATAGCTACAGCTCACCACGGGAATATAACACCTAGTTCTTGAATAAAATTTTATCGATTATTTCGTTTCCTGACCATAGTCACATATTTTAGATACATACGAGGGTATATCAAAAAGTCTTGCAATATCATATGAAAAAAACGAGTGAGTGAGACAACAATATATTTTTCAAAACCATTTTTTGTCACGATGAAACTTCTAGAAGAACATTTCGATGTAAATTTTACGGTTCGTTTGTTTTTGTCAATTTAGTAACATGTGTTTTGAATTTTTCTTAAAATGAATGAAATTGAATATCGCGCCGTTACTAAATTTTTCTATAAAGATGGACGAAATGCAATTTATATATTCAACTATATATCAAAAGTTTACGGCGAATCTGCACCATCATATGCCACAGTAACAAAGTGGGTAAAATTATTCAAAAGTGGTTGGGAGTCATTATAAGACGATAACCGCTCGGGTCGGCCAGCAGATGCTATTAGCCATGAAAACGTAATTTTGGCTGATTCTATTGTATTGGAGGACCGGCGTATTTCTGTTCCGCGGTTAGCGTGGAGACTTTCTCTTTCATACGGTACCACATATACTATATTACATGACCACCTTCACATGTCGAAAGTAAGTGCGCGATGGGTTCCCCGTTTGTTGAATGCTGAACAAAAAAAAATGCGTGTTTAAACTTCAAAGGCGATTTTAGATATGTACAAAGCAGATCCAGAAAATTTCTTGGGTAACATAATAACAGGCGATCAAACATGGCTTCATCACTGGGATCTGGAATCCAAACAAGAATCGATGCAATGGATTAAACGTAGTGAACCACCACCAAAGAAATTCAAAACTCAACCATCTGCTGGTAAGGTTTTGGCAACAATTTTTTGGGATGCTGAAGGAATTTTGATAATCGATTATATGCCACCGAAAACCACAATCACAGGCATATATTACGCAGACGTTTTGCGAAAATTGAAAAAAGCGATCCGGGAAAAACGGCCAAGGAAAGTTAGGAAAAAAATCTTGCTTCTTCACGACAATACACCAGTGCGCAAGGCTAATATTGCTCAAGCTGCATTAAAGGACTGCGGCTTCGTGGAAATTCCGCATCCACCGTACAGTCTAGACTTGGCACCCAGTGACTACTTCTCTTTCCCAATTTGAAAAAAACACTAAGGGGCCGGAAATTTTCCAGTGACTATGAAGTACAGTCTGTTGTAAATGAATATTTTATGGAGCAAAAGAAATCTTTTTTTTTAGAGGGTTTAGGTAAGTTAATTGATCGATGTGACAAATGTATAAACCTTAAAGGAGATTATGTCGAAAAATAAAAATATTGCTGTCTCTCTCACTCCTTTTTTTCATATGATATTGCAAGACTTTTTGATTTGCCCTCGTATATGTATATCTTTACTACTGTAGTACTATAAAAAACCTTCATAAAAGTTTAAAAAATTTCAAATGTGTGGCAAGAATGCAGCTTTCCCCAGCCATTATTTAATTGTCTACATACATTGTCTACATATCGCGAACCTAGAATTACAAGGTTCTAGCTCGTTGCAACTAGTTTCGACAATCTCAACGTTATAGTTTCACACTTTTATAACTGTTCTGATTATTGATCAATAAAGGAAATTTAAGAGTAGCCATAGCATGCGAATTTCACCATGGCACCGCGTCGAGAACTACATATTTTATTTATTTCAAATCAGGTTCTAATGGATCTTAGAACCTTATCAATTAAAATGATGGTGCTTAAAAACATAAGCACAATTTACTTTATTTAATTTAGCCGTCGCGGCTACCACAAAAGTTCCTTTTCAACAGATTCAAATTTTATTAACAAAAAAAGTTTCTTGCTTTCGATAAATCAAAATAGAAAAAAATGCAAATAACATCTTTTGATCTGCTAGTAACAAAGACACAACCATTGCATTCTTCTTCTTTACTATGTTGGCCACTCTTTGCATACCGTTCAAATGGCGCAGTGGTTAAAGTTTTGGCGTTTGATTTGGGAGGTACCGGGTTCGAATCCCGATAGTGGCAGGATGCAAAAAGGATTTTTCATCATCTGATTACGATCGGTGATGGAAATGAACACAACTATGGCCACCTGTCGGTACGCCAGTACTATAGGCTGATATGGGAGGTATGCAATGTGCAGATGGTGTTACGTAAATTTGACCTATAGCCGTACGTTCTCGATTAGAACGTAAAAAATGAACCGCGAACGAGTTGTGATTGCTTAGGCCCTAGAAAGATTGCGTTGAACAAAACATAACATAACTTAACACGCTCCGCATATTTTATTTTACCAGTTTTAAATTCGCTTTCTGTATCGTTCTGTATGGCTTCTGTATAGCTCAAAATTTCAGAGAAGGTTCTAATAAGCTTAAGTACACTTACTTTTGAAAAGGGCACTAATTTATAAAGGAAGAACATAGAGGCTGTGCCGTAATCCTTGAAGTCTCTCTTGAGCATTTCTAATAGCATATTATACGGCTGATTCTGCTTTAAAAGTCTTAATAAACGATTTTAGGATATTGGGTAACGTATTTTCGTCTTTCGTATAGATTTCCTAATGCATAAATGCAAATGGTCTATCTAATACAGGAGCGCCCAGGTACCAAGAATTTCATCACTACCTCATTTATATTTGTGTTGTCTTCCAAAAATTCTATTATACATTTAGACAAATACGAATTTCGATTCTGGGTAATGCATGAATCACTCCATAATAGATATTTAAATTAGTATAACATTATCTTTTGCAACGTATTCAATATATTTTTCAATGCATATCGTTTCCAGTTGTACCGGACATAGACTCATCCCAAATCGCGCAATAAACTTGATTTGTAAGAGAAAATGTTTCAGTCAGGTTGTAAACACTAAGCTTACTTGCCACTGTAAAAAATTTATATTTGACACAATTGGGCTTAAATGTAAATTCTTTAGCTGGCTGTACATTTAGTTCCGTTTCACATTCCTTTGTGTTGCTTTCTTGTAGTAGTGCGACTCTGAGGTACTATTTAAATGTGCGAGCATATTTATATAGAGTTCGAGCACTTTTAGCCGATTTCTTTAAATCTCTTTTTTTTGGGGTGATTTGAATTTTAGCGTACGCGTACCTTGAAAACAATAATTTTTATTTATTATACCACTACTTCTCGAAGAAATATTAAGTTGGAGTGTCCGAGTCTTTAAAAAATTCAAAAATTTTAAAAATCACAAACAATTATTTTATTCAAATAATCCAATTGTCAAAAGCAGATCCTTGATAGGTCCTTATTGGTAAAAAAATATCTTAGTGTTTTTCTCTGTTTGCATGTGTTTCTTCAGATTTGTTACTTCAGATGTATGACATAAATCGTGCAATAATGAATTTAACCGAATGAACAAGGAATTCGAAACATTTAAAAAGGTGCTCCCTTACATCTTAAAACTGAATTTTTATTGTACGTTTTTTTGTGCCATCTTACACTTTTAATCTTATTTGGTCTATACTCATTACGAAATGCTATATTTTATCTTCTTAAGCAGCATCCTGATTATCATTATTTCTTTAGCTGTACCAAAAACTTTTTCGATTTTCAATTTTTTTTTATCTTTTTGGCAATGTGTACGTGTAATTTCGCATACTGATTCATTGAATGTCCAAAAATACAAAAATAAATTTGTATTCAGGGAGCAATTAACCTTGACACATCGTTAAAATAAATCATAGAAATTTTATTCGTGTTGTACACAGTACTATGGTTTTAAAAAATATGAAAAATTTTCACGCTTGAACTAAACACAAAAAATAACGGAAAAGTAAGAAACCAAGTATAAAAATAAAAACGTGCAATATATTTTATCGTTTTGGGAAATCAGATAATAATAAAATGATACCCTCCACAAAAAAAAAGAACAAAGTGTCTATTATTTTTCATATACAAAAAAAAATACATTTCTGGTTTATCATCGTTTTCATTTCTACTTTTCACCCATTTTCCTTAAAATTGTACAAACATATCTACCCCATATGAATATTTAGTGTATAAAGAATATTTTCATCTGCAATATCTGTGTAAAATGTACACAAAGAAAAGTAGAAACTCCACAAATTCATTGTTTTTACGTTTTGGTGAAAAAGATTTGTTTATCCCATCGATTTATCGCCGAAGATGGGGAAAAATAAATTTTAAGTGTATTTTTTTTTAAAACAATAAAAATGAATTTTATTTGATTTACGTAATTTTGATGATTTATTGGAAAAATTATATGTATTAGCTATTTATTTCGGAAATACATACTGCATATGAAATATCGGGTTTTCACAATTTCGCGATTATTTCTTTATTCGGAGTCTCTTATGGACCGAATATATTGTATTTTCTTGTAGATTTGCTGAAATATTTATTAACATTGCAATGTTTGTTGTAATAATATTGTTGTAGTGCATAAACTATTTTCAAAATTAAAATTAATATAAATAATACGGAGATTGCACTAAAGTAGTTTAATAGGGTTTCAAAATTTTAAAATTTTGTTATTTTCTTTCTGAAATATGTAATTTAATGGAATGTAAGTTCACCTTTATTGTTTTAGATTTATCAACCGCATAAAAATCTACTCTTAGTAGCAAGAATTAAAACGATTTTTCATCGAATTATTATACAATTTAAATGTAAATATAAACGAGCTGAGATTTTTAAATAATATTTTATGTCTCAGGTGCGATCTTTTCGAAAAATAAAATCTTTCGAAAAGCAGAAAAGATTAGGCCTATCTTGTTCCCCGGATGATACTTTTTTATCATTACAAATTATATGAGATATAAGAATTGGCACCCCTAATTACTATTTCCATTTAATCTCTATTATTCAGCTTGCCCTACAATAAATACTTAAAACAAAAGTTTAGACTTTAATATTGGATGTACCTCAACAGCACGTTGCATGAAATGTAAATATATATTGGTTTATTCCAAAAACAATTATTACATGCACGAAGAGAATATTATTTTTCAATTAGCAAAATTTATTAAATACATATAGTATAT
The DNA here is from genome assembly GCA_947310385.1 of Nephrotoma appendiculata. Classification (NCBI taxonomy): domain Eukaryota; kingdom Metazoa; phylum Arthropoda; class Insecta; order Diptera; family Tipulidae; genus Nephrotoma; species Nephrotoma appendiculata. The sequence continues at coordinate 282,543,134 of OX371224.1, read as the reverse complement.
ACAAAATTAAACATAAATCGAAAACGATGACAAGTGAAAGAGATAGAAGGACACACACACACTTATCATATGTAATATAGAATATGGTCGTATATGGTAATATGGTCGTATATAGAATAAAATGGTCGTATAAAGAATCATATTTACTCGTATATAGAATAAACAGTTGTATATTTATATGACTTTGTTGAGATTGCGGTTTACTTTACATATATTAGAGCAATTTAATAAATACATTTCCTTAAGCATAATTTCAGTAAGGTGAATCAAGCATATTTCCCATCAAGTAAAATTATGGATAATGACAACAATCTCAAAAAGTGGTACGTTAAAGGCGTCGACGAAAATTCATCTAAAAGTTGATAAAGACGGACTAATGAATTTTTGGAATTAAGGAAAATAGTTAATTTATTGAATTAATTAAATTTTTTTTATATGACCTGCCACCCACATTGGGTTAAGTACATTGAGAACGAAAATGGCATTTAAAGTAAGTTATAGTTCAATTTCTCAACAATAGAAGCAAAATGGATCTGAATAATTCTATGGTGAATAAATATTTAAAAAATAGTTTCGTGCACAAAGTGTTCAATAAGCAAAATATAGTAAAATAACCACAGTTACATTTATATTTTTTGTGCAATATTTATACAAATAAAATTTAATTTCTATTTTAACTTTCAGGAAGTAAATCCTTTCGTTGTTATTGTTATTTACGTATATGAGTTAAATTAAAATTGTCATATTGAGTACTTTAATATCATACACATTGTATTAAATCTTAATATTATGTACTGGTTTAATCCAGAAACAATTTTTAACATGCACGAAAATAAAATTTAAATTCACTCGACAAACTTTATTAAATTACCAACAAATTAATAACAAATAATTTTTCATTTAAGTAATTACGTGCAGGAAGTAAGTCTTTTTTTGTAACATGTAAAGGGTTCTTAATTATGCTGCACAATTAAAAAAAAAGTTAAATATTTATTGGTTTATTGAACAATTAAATCTATACATGCACGAAGTGAATATTAACTTTTATAAGCCAAATTTGCTAATAATAAGCCCATGAAGAGTATATGTATAAAATTCCAATCAATAGTTAATTGAAACCTTTTTAGATAAACTATTAATGTGTTTTTGTTTGTATTATATATTATTACATGCAGGAAGAAAATCTTTCTTTTGTTAACGCCATATTAATTTGATTTTAAATTAAAATATAAAATGCATATATTTGATAAATAATCATGCTTATTATGCATTGCAAAAAATCTTAATATTTATTGGTTTTACTGAAACATCAAATTATTACATTCACGAAGTGAATATTAACGTTTATAAGCCAAATTTGCTAATAAAAAGCAAATTAAGAGTTTCTATATTAAAGTTTCAATTAATAGTTAATTGAAACAATTTTACATAAACTTTTCATGTGTATGTTTTGTATTATATATTATTACACGCAGCAAGTTAATTATTTTTTTGTTAACGCCATATTAATTGTGCATTGCACGAAATCTTTATATTCATTTCTTTATTAAACAATCAAATTATTACATGCACGAAGTGAACACTAACGTTTATAAACAAATTTTCCTAATAACAAGCCCATGCATAGTTTACGTATTAAAGTTTCATTCTATAGTTGATTTAAACTTTTTTGCATAAACATTTCATGTATCTGTTTTGTATTATATATTATTATATGCAGGAAATAAATCATTCTTTTGTTAACGCCATATTAATTTGAGTTTAAATTAATATATGAAATGCGTATATTTGATAAATATTCAGGCTTATAATGCATTGCAAAAATTTCTTAGTATTTTTTTTTTTTTGAACAATCAAATCATTACATGCACGAAGTGAATATTAACGTTTATAAGTAAATTTTGCTAATAATAAGCCAATGAAGATTTTATGTAATAAAGTTTTAATTTATAGTTGATTGAAACATTTTTGCATAAACATTTCATGTGTGTGTTTTGTATTATATATTATTACATGCAGGAAGTAAATCATTCTTTTGTTAACTCCATATTAATTTGAGTTTTAATTAAAACATAACATGTATATATTTGATAAATAATCATGATTATTATGCATTTCAAAAAATCTTAATATTTATTGACTTTATTGAACAATCAAATTATTACATGCACGATGTGAATATTAACGTTTATAAGCAAATCTTGCTAATAATAAGCCAATGAAGATTTTATGTAATAAAGTTTTAATTTATAGTTGATTGAAACATTTTTGCATAAACATTTCATGTGTATGTTTTGTATTATATATTATTACATGCAGGAAGTAAATCATTATTTTGTTAACTCCATATTAATTTGAGTTTTAATTAAAACATAACATGTATATATTTGATAAATAATCATGATTATTATGCATTTCAAAAAATCTTAATATTTATTGACTTTATTGAACAATCAAATTATTACATGCACGAAGTGAATATTAACGTTTATAAGCTAAATTTGCTAACAAAAAGCCAATTAAGAGTTTATGTATTAAAGTTTCAATCTATAGTTGATTAAAACATTTTTGCATAAACTTTTCATGTGTATGTTTTGTATTATATATTATTACATGCAGGAAGAAGGTAAATCATTCTTTTGTTAACGCCATATTAATTTGAGTTTAAATTAAAACATAAAGTGCATATGTTTGATAAATTTTCATGCTTATTATGCTGCACATTGCAAAAAATCTTAATATTTAGTATTTTATAGAACAATCAAATTATTACATCCACGAAATGAATATTAGCGTTTATAAGTAAATTTTGCTAATAATATGCCAATGAAAAGTCAATGTAATAAAGTTTTGATCCTTAGTTGATTGCAACATTTGCGTCTGATAATGTCCATCTCCTCTTCCAATCATTTTATAACTGCATTTATTATATTCATAACAATTGTTTACTAACTAAAAAAATAGTTAATTGGAAATCGGCTACCCCATGGTTTAATTGCAATATTGCTAAAAGTATGCTTAATTGCAATAATGCTAAAAGTAAGTACAAAAGAACAGGTGATTTGAGGAACCTAAATATATATCGGAAAGAACGCAATAGGGTAACTAGCTTAATTATGTGCAAACAAAAATATATTTTTGGAAACACTAAATTAACCATGAAACGAATCTGGAGCAATTTCAACCATATTTGATTGGGGACTAGCAAGTCTGGTGTTTCGACTGACTTAAACTCTTCAATTATCAACACTTGTTTTTGCAATGTACCCCATTCATCGGTAGTTATTCCATTGAAAGGGATGGAGCGCATAGTCACGGATTCTCTCCTTCTGCAGTGTAAGTGAACTAGATGTTTCCAAAGCCATGTAAATTATTAAATCAAATTCACCCGGTCATGATAAAATAAACTTAAAATTTCTAAATAGTATTTTACCATACATTTTATCACCTTTTACATTCCTGATTAACAGTTGTATTATGCGATCTGAATTTCTTGAAATCTGGAAAACGAACAATGTGAATCCGATTGTAAAAAAGAAGTTTATCGATTCTTTGGATAATCTTAGACCGCTTAGTTTAGTTTCCATCTTATCTAAAGTATTCGAGATCATTCCTCGTGAGCAAATCAACCAGCATTTGGCTAATGGTAATTATCTAAATAAAATTCAATCCGGATTCTGTAATAACCACAGTACAACAACTACGCTGCTTCATATTGTAGACGATCTATCTTGTCATCTTGATCGAAAAAACTCATTTGTCGTTCTAATACTGTTGGATTACTCCAAAGCATTTGACTCTTTCATGTTTTGTTACTACAGAAGTTGATGCTTTTCTTTAATTTTGACAATAGAGCACTTAAACTTATGTTTAGCTACTTAACAGACAGATATCAAAAAGTCATTGTAAATGGAAAAGAATCAGTTCCTGAGCGTATACCTGTAGGTGTATTTCAAGGTACTATACTTGGCCCAACTGTGTTTTCCCTTTTTATTAATGACTTACCACAAGCAATAAAATACAGCAAATATCACATGTATTCTGATGATTGTCAAATTTATCTTGGTGGTACTAGTGAAAATATACTGGAAACGTTTAACAATATTAATCTGATTCTATCCAATGTATTGGCTTGGTCCAAGTCTAATGAAATCTCACTAAATATCGCTAAAACACAAGCAGTTCTGTTTTCTAAAAGAAGTTTCAAAATGATACCCGATATCTTTATTGATGGTGTGAAGATTAATTTTGCGAATCATATTAATAGTCTGGGAATTTGTATTAATGACAGGTTCTCCTGGGATTCTCAAGTTGTTAATGTTTGTGGTAAGATCAATTCTACTTTGTATGGTTTGAAGCTTTATAAAAATATCTGCCCTAAAAATGCTCGAATTTTGTTGGTTAGATCATTGAAAATTCCCCACGTACTATATCGCGAATTTCTTTTTTTAAGATGTGATTCAACCTCAAGTACCATGCTGCAAGTTACTTTGAATAATGCCGTTAGATATGTTAATGGGCTGAGAAAATTTGATCACATATCAGATAAGTTTAAAGAATTTTTTGGTTGCACTATGATTCAATTCTTTTATTTTCGAGCGTTATTACTTTTATATAAAGCCATTAATAATCGTGCTCCTTCATATTTATATGAGAAAATAAAACTTGGATCTAAGCGAAATGGTAAAATAATGCTGCCTGTTAATCGATCAAACATCTACAACAAATCGCCTCTGTTTACCTCCTTCACAATTTGGAATGAGGTGCCGATTGAGATTAGACTTGTGAAGCCATTTACTAAAATTAAAAAGTCGTTGTTTGATTTTGTTAAGAATACATTTTAATTTATGTTTTAGATAACTTTTTGTATACATTTTTGTATGGATAAAAAAGCTATGCTTTATCCTTTATGCTAAATAAATAAATAAAACAAAATAAACATTTTACATAAGATATCAATGTGTATGTTTTGTATTATATATTATTACATGCAGGAAGTAAATCATTCTTTTGTTAACGCCATATTAATTTGAGTTTAAATTAAAATATAAAATTCATATATTTGATAAATAATCATGCTTATTATGCTGCATATTGCAAAGAATCTTAATATTTATTAGTTTACTGAACAATCAAATTATTACATGCACGAAGTGAATATTAAAGTCCATAATCAAAATTGTACAATATAATAATAAACACATTACAAGTTTAAGTAATAATGTTTCATTTAACTTTTTAATACGATATGTTGACAAATAATAATATTAAAATTATTACATGCAGGAAGTACACAAACAAATTAAAATAAACTATGAAAATTTTAATAATAATAATGATGTGCACTTAGTGATGATAATTGTTAATTATACAAAATTTATTAAAATAACAACTTCTAAGTCATGTAATATAAAATAATGTTACACTGAATCTTCTTTAGTAATATTAGCAAAAATTTAATAATATTAACTAACAAAATCAATTAAATTATAGATATCCAAGAATATTATATCTATAAAGGTAGGAAGTAAATTTTTATTTTATATTAGCGAAATGAATTCGATTGTTGGATAAATAAATTGTAAAGGATTGTGTATACCATCTCACTATTTACGGGTTTATTAAACAAACAGTTAGTTACCTGCAGGAAGTGAATATTAACGATTTTAAGCAAAATTGTGTAATATAAAAACATGCATGGATGATATGATTCAATTAAGTTTGTAATGTAATATTTTTACAAATAAAATTACATTACAATTATTATATACAGGAAGTAAATATGCAAACTAAATGAAACTACAAATATTTAAAAATTAATTACGTTGTAATATTTTGTAAAATAACATGGCTTACTCTAAAACGTAATACCAAAGCTGCTTGTGCAATGTTTACATAAATCGAATTTTATTTGTATTATTATTACATACTAGCTTAACCGGCGAACCTCGTTCCGCCCCAAATCACTTCGTTTCGAGCAAATACTTTTATCCCTCACGAAAATTGAATTTGATGAAAGACCAAATCAAACAACTCAACTCAATTCTAAATAGACGACTGAGTTGAGTGGCCAATCCATTCGTCGTTTCATCGAATTTAACAATAAAGGCAGGTTTATGGATGCGTTCGTTTGGTCATTTTTTCGGCCAATCATCTCGTATGACGTATTGAAATTCGAATGAACTGTTGATTCAAACTCAGGAATCTATTGAAAATTGGATTATTTTTTATCTCAGTGTGGAAATGAATTGGAGTCATTTGGAACTTAAAATAAATCAATGTATTTTATTCCAGTGGAATTAAATGAAACACAGACGCAAATCAATACAATGCATTGTGGTAAACAATACTTTTCGGTTTTTTGTCCGGCGCGTTAATGAACAACGATGATGTTTTGTCAACTCTCGAACACGGGACTTACCACTGATCATTATAAAAATACGGAAATCCCAGATTTATTCCGCACAATTCCAACGATTGACCTTGTGATTTGTTAATCGTCATAGCGAACGCCAAACGAACGTGGAAATGAATGCGCTTGAAATCGAACGGAATGCCAGTTGAAATCTGAGGAATTCTCGGAATTAGAACATCCTCTCCTTTGAATTTGCCCTTGATGATCGTTGCTTGAATCATGTTGATAATCAGTTTCTTCACAGCCAAACGAATTCCGTTGCACCATCTCGGATGGTTTAGATTATGCAGCTTGATTTATCGCTAAATCAAGCGCATTCAAAAACTCGGTCGGATAGTTGGTTATCTCGTCTTGATTGGTCCCACAGTCAACGGATTTGTAACAATGCATTTCCCTAGCGATTTGGTTTGAATCAAGTAATTCAGACTGTCTACAACCTTGTTCTTCACTATCAAATTTGCTCATTAGTGGGTTCATCCCAGATTATTGTTTTGCATTCTTGCAACACCTTGGCAATCTCCGCGTTTTTGGCAATTGAGTTACATGGCATTACTCAACATTGAAGTGTGTTGCGATTGTTTTTGATAGAAGCTTGCAATACAGAACGACATCTTTTCCATTCACCACCATCGAGACTGTTCTGCCACCATCTTCGGGTGAATGACGCCGATATAGTAGTTAACCGTCGTTTCCGCTAATTGTGTATGCCAGCAACGGACGCGGATATGGTTTTGTTCATTTCCCATCGGCCATACACGGTGAATCTGGATTGTGATCTCCATACAGACCGTGAATCATGTTTGTTGTGACTACCGCGAACAACTCCGGTTCTGCTTCTAAATTTGGTATTTCGGCGCTGATGATTAAATCGATTTGATCTGGTTTGATTTTCTCAATTAACCATAGCAGAATGTGTGCATGTAGTAAACTACGCTTCCACCGTTTTGCTGAGTACATCCAACAACGTGGCTGTCTTAAAAACGATAGAGTCCATTAGCTTCTGAGCTTTTGTTTTTTCCGGTAATTTCAGGTAATTTTGGATTGCATGTGAACGTGATGAACAAATCTGGCGATCCGTAATGCCACACATATGCCATAGCATCATACGCATATCTATGCACATGCCATGGGGTGCCGGCATATGTCACTGGGAGAATGGTCAATTGACCAACGTTGGTTGCATCTCCGTTCGAAGCGATGGCATCCCGCAGATGCACGTACAGTGCGGAACGTAGATTTGATTGTTTCAAGCACATGGAATTTAAACGTTCTGTTTCGATCTTGACATACATATCAACGCAAACTCTCATATCAACCATCTCCTGGGAAGTGCAAATACAACAACAAAAACATTGAGCCAAATCGGTTCAGCCGTTCTCAACTGATGCGTTAGAAAAAAAATTAGTTTTCTTCGAGTTTTCCGACAGTTTCAATTTTTTCTCTTCTAAAAGACCGTCTGGATTAGATACGTACAAAAACATCATTTTCGGGTTTTCCGTTTTTCCAAATTTTCCGACTTTTCCGATCGATTTTCCCAAAAAAAATTTCCCTATGAACCGTTTCCTGGAAAGTTGGAATACAGCAAAAAAAAATTGAAGGCAAATCGGTTCAGCCGTTCTCAACTGATGCGCTAGAAAAAAATAAATTTTTTTCGAGTTTTTCCGTAAGTTTGCTAGTTTTTTACTAAGATTTTCAAATTTTTCTCTTCTAAAAGACCGTCTGGATTAAATACGTGCAAAATCTTGTAAAAAACATCATTTTTCGATTTTCCAAATTTTCCGACTTTTCCGGTGGATTTTCCCAAAATTTTGTTTCATACAAACCTTGTCCTGATAATTACGAACACAACAAAAAAATCAGCCAAATCGGCTTAGCCGTTCTCAAGTGATGGTCAGTCATTCATGCGCCAATTGATTTTTATTAATATAGATAGGAAGAATTATCGTCTTTTATCGTCACATTACATGAAATAAAACCATTAGATTATTACATGCACGAAATGAACATTAATGTTCACTAGCTGACCTGTGTGACTAAGTAAATGTTGAATATTTTCTCAAATAAAACTAAATTACAATTATTGCATCCTGTGGTACTATTCTGGTAATTCCCCGGGAATAGGGAACTGGGGAAAGATTTTACGTAGATTTTATCTATAAATCAATTTTTTCTGGCCTACTGAGAAAAAAAGTGTGACGTAAATATTTGTAAATTGGGAATAATTTTTCTATTGCGAAATTATCAGGAAAAGTTATTCCCAATTTTATTTTGTTTTCAAAAAAATTGCCACTATCTTTTTACCTTAGTATGCCAGAAAAAAATTATTTAAATAGAATATATATGTAAATTCTTTCGCCAGTTCCCTATTCCCAGGGAATTGCCAGAATAGTGCCACTGGAAGAGCATATCTAATTAAAAACAAACTATGAAATATTTAAATAACCATTAATAGTACTTAGCTAATTATACACTTTACAGTCTATACATATAAAGTATTTTTTTTTATATATATGAACATACATTGTTTTAATCCACATTCAAATTATTACATGCACGAAGAGAATATAGATATGCACTCTACAAAATTAATTCATTATAAATTTACGAAAATTAAATCTATTTACGTTATGCCCAAGCTTATTTCGCAATATTAACATGAATATTTTTTCAATTAAATTATTACATGCAGGAAGTAAATCAGTCATTAACAAATGCAATGTGCTGTAGCGGTACAATTATTTGAAATCGAAATAATTGTATCCGTACAACAAAACACGATTTTGCTAGATTTTTCGTTTTTATCTGGGCGCGCACCCCTGTTGTTACCAACTACACAAAAAAATCAAAAATAAAAAATAAAAAAACAAAAATTCAATTTACAATTCAGAAACGTCAAGGACTTGGTGGTGAAAATTATAAAATAAATAAAATTGTATAATTAATAATAAAATTGTTTAAATATATCGTTATAATATAATAATAAATATATTGTTATAAATATATTGTTATAATATATATAAATCAACATCTTTTACATCCCAAACGGAGTAAGCATAGATAATACCCATAGTGCATTGGTTCAATAAAGAATTTGCAATGGATCGTAGTCTCAATTAGTATACTTTATTGATTGGTTTGTTAAACAATCAAATAATTACATGCAGGAAGTGAATACGAATGTTTATTAGCAAAATTTCATAATAGTATTTACATCAAGAACTTAAAGTTCAATCAAATTGTAATGCAATATTTTCACATATAATAATGTTTTACTTGTAACGTGTATTTTATACATTGACAAAATTAATGGTCTATAAAAAGGAAATTAAGACATTATAAATGTTCATTTAATAAAATGTATTAAAATTAAAACATTCAATGGCGCTATATCATTTAATGTTGCACTCAATATTTTTGCAAATAAAATTTGATTTCAATTATATTATGCAGGAAGTGAATCTTTTCTTTCTTACAGTCACATATTTAATATACTTTAAATTAAAACATAAAATAAATTAATTAGGTTCTTAATTAAAATTTGTTATTTGTATTCTGTCTAATAAAGTAGTGGTAAGGTTAACTTTATAATGTTTGGTAATAATTATTAACTTTGAGGATAACATTTTTTTTTGCTTCAGGATATTGACAGCAATTTCATTTTGCAGGCTTTGACCTCAAAATGGTTTTTTCCTCCTTCATGCGGGTAATATGCATATCTTCGCAATAACTTTAATCACTCGACTGTTTTTAAGTTTTTAAGTGCACCACTCTTTAACTTATGTATTTACTGAGTTTTGTCATTAACTTCGTCGATTTGTCCAGTGTATCGTTTTAACACCGAGCCTTACTTAAATTTGTTTGGTCTCATTCTGTTTCAATTTTTCAACATAGGCGATTTAATTGCTAATTTGAGATGTCTTTTTTCTATTTTAATATTTGGAATTGGTTTGCCGAGTTATAAGTCTTGACATAATTTAACTTTGGATATCCATTGCGATTTTTTTAATGCTTTCTTTTTCAAGTCCTAGTTATTATAACAGCTAGCAACTCAATCAGTGAAACTGATTATGGGTCACTGCAGAAACTCCATTTGATAGGTTTTCGATCTTCACTTAACCCGTTTCTCCTTGTTTTCAAAGCAATCCCATTTGTCTATCTTGCCAACTGTACCTAACTCATATATGATAAGTACGTATATTGTTAGGGTTGAAAGTTTTCAAATTGTACAATAATCATTAAACGCAAAATATTACGGAAATTAAAAAAAAGATTTTTTTTTTCAAATTGTTTAGCCTAATGGCTGAAATAAATAATAACAACTGGCAAAAAAATTTCAAAATCACAATACTTATCCCTCTAACTACGTTTGTATGGGAAAAGTAAAAATGTAATAAATTTACATTAAATTGATTATATTTGAATCCTTTATTTCAATTTGTCCATTTTTCACAAGAAAATATCTAGAGCACTGATGTTGCCCGTTAGTGTACCCACTAGAAAAAATTTGCATTAAACTTCAACATTCTCGATTGAGAAAAAACATGGTTGGGCTTAATTTATTGCATTCAATTTACTTAAATCGGGGCACCTAATACAATCAATTGTGACAGTGTGTACGAGTACCAATTACTGTAAAAAGAGAAAGTGTGATGGTGGAGCAAAATAGCCTAAATACATTCTTTAGCAATCAGAGTGCCAGAAAACAAAATAAATTAAGTCGATGTACAAAAAAAAAAAGCTTTATGGATAAAAAGCACAGAATAATTCTATGAAATGTTTATTTTTTTTAATAATATTTTCAGTAACGCGTCGTGTTATTCTTGTTGTTGTTGTTTATTAAGAATATCCGCTAATGAGATATGAGAAGCTATTATTATCTTGACATTTCTTTTTCTTTTTTTTCGTTCGTGCGTTGGGAAAATATTTTCATTTTTTTTTTGTTTTGATTCGTTGGCTTTTGTTTGTTTTTTTGCTGTACGTCTTAACAATATCAGATCTAAAAACGCTACAGGGTTTTATTAAGGGAGATTATTGATAAGTCGCAAGAGGATAACATTTTAATGGAGTTAAATGAAATACATTGATTAACTATACGGGGATGAGATAATGTGGTGGTAAATTAATCTTATTTATTTTACTTTTGGGATTTCAATTTAACGATAAAATTAGTCGGTCTGCAAATGCGTTCGTCTATGTCTATTAAAACTATTGGCTGGTAAACATGCGGAATGTATTTGGCATTTAACAAAATTAATTTTATTTTCTGAACGAGTGATGGACAATAGAATGTGTTTTAGAGATGATAAAAATGTAAAATATGCATAGTTGGTGTAGGTTTAGGTGCAGGTAAATGTTATATATTTTGACTGATCGATTTAATACTGGCATGTGCCAATTAAAAATACTCAATATTTACGTACATTATGACATGCCAAATATACAAACTTAATAATTATTTTTATATAGACATAAAGGAAATTTCACATTCCACTTATTTTCTCATCCCATTTCTTGAGTACAACTATGATAAGTTACACTGATCATAGAAATTATAACAATTTTAATATAATGTGATCGAAAGTGCACTTGCGTCATTAAAAGATAGAAAATTCTGTGAAAGTCTAAAAATTTGTCATAATAATTAGCAGCATAATTCGAAACTCTAACACTATTCGTGGCGTAAAAAATCGAAAGTAAACCAAGCTCGATTCTTAGAAGCATCTGCGAGATGGCGGATAAGTGATGCTGGTCCTTCGTTTAGTACTATTAAATATTGGAACAATGGTGCTTCTACCAAATTTTCGCTTTCGTGAATTGCCGAGCTGAAAATATAAGAGAATAGTTGGCATACAATTACCTTCAAAATATGGCGTACCATTGTGTAGTAACCGAACTTCAATAGGCTGATTCTGTGATATGTTCAATGAAGCTCCCAATTGTGTTAATTTTGCTTCAACTAGGGTATACGCTTATGTGTCCGCAAGCAGCAAGAACTAAATAATAATTATTATTAAACTCTTAGAAGTTCAAGTCATCATTGGTATCAAGGTTAAACATTTTCTTGTCAATATTTTGGAAACATTGAGTAACTTGTGAACTCTCTATCATTTTACAATTGCATTCTCTAGGCTGCCGTTTTCATGATGATATTTCACAAAAATCATTAAGTTTATCATAGAGCTTTAAGCAATGGCAACAACTGCCAGCCACAAAAAATTCGTCATTTTAGTACTTTAAATTTAATGACAGTAGTGATTCGGCATAAGGAATAGTTTATTTAAATACCAGAAAGCATTTCAATTTAAATTGTTATAGTTGTTGTGTATTGCTATGCTTAGCTAAAGTGATCATATAGTGCGCCTCGTGATTATTTGTAACGTATAATTTAACATTAATAGTTCCGTTATTTGCAGATTTTGCTTATATATGTGCGAAATACTGGATTTTTGTAGCTGTCACTCGGACTTCAAATTCTTAGCAGCATTTTCTGAATACAGCTATTTATAAAACTACATTTTCAGAATGGGTTGTAGTAGTTTTGTAATAGTGTATATGTACTCTCCTGCATTTAAAATTTTATTTTTGAACTTTTACGGGTTAATACAAAATTGTTAAGAAAATGTTTAAATGCTGAATTGCCTATATGCCAAAACACTTTAATTCGGCCAACTATTTACAGATAGTTTATGCTTGTTCGTTCAACTGGTTTTGAACCACCAAAAAATTGTGGTTAAATTTTTTTTTTTTTATCTGCTCTGTGGCCAAAGTTACGGCTACAGGTACGATTTTTATCACCATCTGCACATTGCAGCTCCATACCAGCCTATACGGGCATGGAAGCTGGGACGTTCCATGAGCTTTGCACTCCAACAGGGGGTCATAGATGTGTTTAATTTCTTCACAGATCGTAATTTGTTGACGAAAATTCACTTTGCATCCTGCCCTATCGGGATTCGAATCCGGTACCTTCCGATCCAAATGCCAAAGCGTTTACCGCTGTGCCATTAGTTTGGTTGATAAAATATTTATTTGAATTGAAGCAAGTGATGCGTTTGAAAATTTATTAGATTTCTGGAGAGGTACAAATAGGTGCACATTCCTAGGTAATTTAACACACCATCCCGTATCCTATCCCCCGTATCCGAGGATAACGCATTTAGTTAGAAGTAGTTGGTACACATTGAGGAAATCTCTAGTGGTAATCGGCGTATTATAAATATAAATTGATAGGAACTCAAATTGTTCAGCCTTCATTAACATGAGATGTCTAACATGACGTTACGCTTGCCACTCTCACGGTTATGTATAAGGAGATGAGCCTAGCCGGATAGAAATTTGTTTTTTTTTTGCTCGGTTTAGTGAAGGAATAGGAGACGCATGATTGCCCTAGAATTCGCCGATGAAGGTTTTAAAAAGATATAAGCACGTGGTTGAAATAACCATGCATGACAACTTTTTGAAGTAGTATACTAAATCACGTAGCTAGGATCCGTATATTTCTTTTCAACCCGGCCAAAACACATTGTAAGAATAAGAAATAAAGACGTTAAAAAAAATCATACGAGTGTTAAAAACTGACCCTTACAATGGAGACATGACTAAAAGTCACGGTGCCGTGAAAAATCGCCAAATTATAAGGGTGTGCAACATAAAAAGAAAATGCAAGACAAAATCGTCCAATTTACCCAGTTGACCAACCTTAAAGGATGTCCAACTTGAGAGGTTTGACTGTGTAATATAAAAATACTGGGCCAGGTGTTAAAATTGTGAGCTTAATATTTAAGATGTAGGGCCAAGAAAATAACGTTATCGTATATTTACATATATTTATTCGAGTCTCGTTGAAATTAAATTTTTTTAATACCCATTGGCCAGATTCTGAACATTCGTACAATTATGAGTGCTGGTCTATTATTAGTTACAAAAATTAATGCAAGATAATATTTCAGTTGTATTTTATTTAAATAAAATTCACTTAAAATTATAAAAGAGAAAAATCTTATATTATTGTACATGAAGCATTTGCACAGGCGAGGTCGATCATTTGTGGGGTAACTTAGAGAGTCCACTTTTTTGTTTTTAAGAATGCTCGGCAATATTCGTGCATTTGGTCACAAATGGCTACACCACCCATATACTTGTTGGAAAGCTGTGAGTGGATGCCAGGCTGTGTATTTTCCACGGCGTAAAATTGTGTCATCGTGTCAATCCAGAGGCTAACATTACCTTCCGTTGGTGGCGAGCGGAGATTTTGAATAAAGCGGATAACATTTGCCATAATTCTCTTCATCTTTTGAAACATGCTATATTTAGTTACGAGATCCTAGAATATATCGCTGCTGACACTGATTTTTAATGATAATTCACTATGTTAAGCTTCTGTATTTGTCCCAAATGAAGCTTCTTGAGCTGGTCACTCCGTCTCCTATTCTATTTACTACCCATTTGGGTCCATGCCACCATAACTCGAATTTGATCAACTCCTCGGCAGCCATACCTTTGGACGCACAATCAGCTGGATTATCGGATGATGAAACATGCGTTCATTTCTCTCGGCTGTACAAACTTAATATTTCGGATGTTCGATTGGCAATAAATGTAGGCCATCGTCGAGGATGCGCTGCCAACCAATCTAACACGATCTTAGGGTAGGTCCATAGCGTTATTCGATCTATGTTTTGATTAACTGCTGAGCGTACCTTATTCATCAGATTTGCCAATAGCAGAGTACCCATGAGCTCTAATCTTGGAATGCTTATCGTCTTCAGTGGTGTTACCTTTGTTTTAGCCATCGTTAGGTACACCTCAACTCCATACTCGGTTTTCACTCTCCTAAGAAACGCCGCTGCATAAGCCTTTTTGCTAGCATCGCAAAATCCATGTAGTTGGATGCTGCCATTAGTCCTAAACCAACGTGGAATTTGAATTTGGTTCACCCACACAATATCCGAGTGCATATTAACCCATTTGGATGTTATTTCGGATGGTAATAGACCGTCCCACTCTAACTTCTGTAACCATAAACTTTGGAACAGTATCTTTACTCGAACAATTACAGGAGCCAGCCATCCAATCGGATCGAAAATTCTACTAGCTTCGGATTATAGTGATCTCTTTGTATGTTTCTCGCGATCCTCTAGCTGAACCTGAAACGACAAATGGTCAATTACGGGATCCCAAACTACGCTAAGCAATTTTGTCATTGCTGGTTTTTCATTAATTTCGTTTACAGTCTCTACCATGATTCCCAATCGTTTACGTAGCTCACTGTTATTAGTAGAGAACTTGCGCAAATGGAAACCCGCAGTATCTAGGATGGCCACTGTTTCATCATTCAGCTGAAATAATTCCGCTTCGGTGTCTGCCCCAGTCATGAGGTCGTCCACATACATATTGGTCAGGATTGCTTCTGCTGCGATTGGTGATCGTTCTCTGGACTAAATTGCTAATTCATTTATGCATCGGGTTGCTAGAAATGATGCCGGCGCTGTACCGTATGTCAGGGTTTTTAGGCGGAAGGTTTTTGGCCGACTTCTAGGGTTTTGTCTCCATAAAACCATTTGATGTTTTGTAACTGCATCGCTTACCCATATTTGACGTACATTTTTTCAACGTCACCAATAAACACGAATCGATGCTGATGAAATCTCGATATTATGTCGACTAAGGTGGATTGAATGGTCGCTTCTATACAGAGCTGATTATTTAAGGATAATCACGTCGAAGATGTTGCAGATGCTTCGAATACTACGTGAAGCTTTGTCGTGGAAGATAGTACGAGCTGACATCAGTGGGATTTTCAGACATGTGCCCCAACCTTTCATAGTCCGCCATAAATTAGCTATAAAGTTTGTGAAAGATTGGATCTCGCTTAAATCTTTTCTCCATGGCAACCAATCTGGACATTGCTAAATGATATGTCGATCCCAAGTGGCCCTCGGTTTCTCGAAATGGAAGTTGCACTACGAATTTACCACCATTAGCTCGCTTGGTCGTTGCCACGAATAGTTCCCTGCATTTTGCTTCTTCTGCTGTAAAGGTTGATGCTGTTTCTATTGACTCAATTTCCCAGAACTTCCTTAGGCTATCGTCAACGTTCATTAGAATGCTGAAACAAGCTGACTGTTTGGTACTCTCTATCTCATGACTTCTATCCGATACAATCCAGCTCAATGTAATTTTCTCAGCCACCAAACGATCTCCCAATTTTATTTTGTCGCATTGAGTAACTTGATAATAGATTTCAGTACCAAGTAGTACATCGACCGCGCTGCGCTGATTAAATTTAGGATCAGCTAATGAGACATTTATTAATTCGTGCCAGTCAGCTATATCGAATTCGTATGATGGGAGCTTGGCCGAAATTTTAGGAATTACGAATGCCCATGAATTGAACTCTTCTCCACCGCTCGTTCTTATGGCTAATTCAACCTTTCCCTTTAAACTGCCCAGTGGGGCATCACCAAAGCCTTTCATCGAAAGCCTTCCGTTACTACGAGGAAGATCTAAATTTTGAGCATAATCTTCCGTAATTAATAACTCATTCGATGTTGAATCTAGAAGTACTCGACATGTTCGGGAGCCCCCAAATCGGTCCTTTATTTTTACCTTTTCCGTTCGTGAAATCACCTGGGATTCTTCAGAGGAGACTTGCATAATCTTGGATTCGTGGATGGTGCTGGATGTAGATTGATCAGGTTGTGCCTCGACTGATTTATCGCATGTAGAAAAGTATGGTGTTTCTTGGACTAAAATTAAGGAAATTAAAACACCGTTTTTCTTGGAGTATTAGGTCACATCCATTTCCTTGAAACTATAGCACATTCAAAAAGCTTATGGTCATCTGAATTGCAAATTGGGCAAGACGGCTTTCTAATTGTTGCGAATGCTCTGGAACTTTCAAGCTTTAAATTTTGAGAAAGACTTGATTTTTTCACGACGCTTCTGCTAATGGATTCCAATGCATAAGTTGTTTTTCCCAAAAAATCAAAGAACTCCTTTAACGTAGGAAAATCTTTTTCTGCAGAATGTGGGACCCACAAGTTTTTGGATTCAGAATCCAATTTGTTCACAATTATGTGCATCAGCCACGGATCCCGGTGCTCAGCCTTTGATCGGAGAGTTTTAAGTCCTCTAACGATTGCATCTGACGTATCCCACAGTTTTCGAATTAATGCAGCGTAAACATGATTTACATGAGGCTGCTCCAAAAAAGTTTTAATAAATGCGTTAACCGTGTGTCACTTTCTATCATAACGCTGGATCAATTTCTGCAAAGCTTCGACGCAGTATATAAAATTTATATTTTATAGTGTTTAATTCTCCATGCGTTAATCTTTGATTACTAAAAGACGTGGTTATTTTCTTGTCCAAGTTAAACCCAGCATAGAAAAAAAATATTTCAAAATAAAATAAACTCATTTTTATTTACACAGTATTTTAATAATATGTATGGTTTATTTTATTGAACCTGGATTTATAAAATAATTTAATTTTATTCCACGGACTATGGTATACTGATGGTTGTACTAATATCGAAGACAATGATAAACCAAGATATTCGAATTTCACCAATTTCTTTTATAAAACTTGTATTTTAAATTCAAAATATAGGTAAACCACAATTTGAACTAGAAAACCATATAATGACAATTTCAAACCGAAAAGCAGTGGGAAAAGGAACAAACAGCAGTAATCTGCATTGTCTATACGAGTTCTCTACATGCTTCACCTATTCTCGAAATTTTCCACTCAAAAATCAATTCTTTCCAGACCATTATGTAAACAATTCGGAAATGCGCGTAGCCGCACAAATCAAACGAAAAAACAATAATTAATTAGTGGTTGTGACGCAGCACATCGGAAATTCCAAGAAATTTCATTATTTTATTCTCCAGTTCCAAGAAAGTTATGTGCCAGGCTATTTATGAAACAGGAAAGAAACCAAAGAAATCAGTACGGTTGTCGTATCAGTTTTACTAGTATTTAAATATTTTAATAAGGACATTAAGCAAACGCTACAAAGTATAAATTGTATTACTTGTTAAAATTTGCCCACATTGCGCAGATTACGCGAATAAATTGTGTCTTTTGTCATTAAATTAACCATCAATCACGCTTCAAAAAACACTTTGCAATAACCGGCTTAGCATGCTTTACCAATTTTTCGTTTTATCACATTTTCAATTTCACATAATTTAATTCAAATTATTTTTCAAACCCCATCTGAAGATGTTTATAATAAGCATGTTGATTTTAATATCGTATCCTCCTATGTATATGGAGGTATATACAAAATATATGCGAAATATATTATTCCTATACTCGAATATGCTTCAATGCTGTGAAGTGTGTAGTACTGTATTCTCTCGTCTTGGCAACAAATTAAATTCTCATTATCAGAGACAACATTTGTTCGAATTTGATTTTATTTTTCGTTTATTTATGTCACATGAATTGGTGTATCGTTCATACTCCGTCCTTATTATTAAAAATAATAAAGCGAAAAATCTCTTTTCAATCGTTACTGTTTTTGTGATGGGGTGTTTCAGAATTAAAGATACTTGAACGAAGAAATTGAATTCAATTACAACAACAACAACAGCACACTCGTCTTTATTGTGTAGGAAAATTGTAATTGTCGTTCAACAATGGAAAATAATGTATATGCAAAGTGGTTTTTCCGTATTATGATTTGTTACATTAGCAGTGAACATTAAAAGCATTTTGCGCCATGTCTTATGTTATTTAAGGCAAAATATGTGTTTACGCACATATAAATAATTTTCCAAATGATGAATCATAAATTTAATCATTTCTGTATACTTTATAAAAATACTGTACAAAAATCTTTGAACTATAGGGTAATCTGTAAATCCGTATTTGTTGTGGTTTGACTTATGCACGGATATGCACGGAGGGGGTATATAGTATTTTTTTCTTAGTTGATTGGTCTGTTTAGCTGTGCGTAACATATCAAAAGGATAACCGAGGAAATCAGATGCAGATTTTCATTAACATTCTAAATAGAATAATATATTTAGGATAGTGACGTATTTAATTGAGATAACATATTTATGTGACAATAAAGGGATGTAGAAAAAAGTTTGCATCTTAAGACCATATATCGATCAATCATTTCAATAGACGTTCACATACATACATATTATTTTAATTATAATAGAACCCACACCCCTTAAATTTAAAAGTCATGAAACTACCAATGAAAAATTTTGCAAAGCCAACACAAATCGCAATAGGATATCGTTGGGAATTACGGTTTAATAAGCAATCAAGTGTCTTTAGAAAAAAGTTTTAGTATACAATTTTTTTTTCTATTTATTCCGATTTCTTTAACTATTAAAAATTTTGTTTTTACTTTGGTTTTTATCAATTGTAATGGTGTATTGTGATTGTTCCGTATATTGGTCTGTTTCAGCACTCTCGAATTAATTACACAACCGTAGGAAATTCTTCCATTTGCGTCAATCTGTATGACAACGACCATGATAATCGACACCTACTTATACACATTCAACTTCACAACCACCCCATACATTTTTTCTTTTCCTTTAACGCTGGATCGCGGATAAATTTGAATTGTGAAAGAAACAAAAAAAATGTGAAAAAATGTGAAAGAATCAAAATTTCGTACGCTACGCAGTAATTCGCTAGTAGTACAACTACATGGTATTGCTCTATATATTTATATAGACAATATTTCAATGTAATAAACAACACCAGTCGTCGCGACCTGATGAGAAGACTGATTTTTTCAAATCATTAGTCTCATCTGTTCGAAACTGATTGTTGTGATTCTTACACGTAGCCATCTATAAGTCAAAAAATTCAAAAAAAAATATTAAAAAAATGTTCAAGAATATTCATTTCGCTAGTTTATTTAAAGATTTTAATAACACTCTCACCCTGGAAGGGTATTCCTTGCATTAAATTCTGAATATCGATTTAAGAACCCTGTGATCATTCAAATATATTACGATGATTTTGAGGTAGCCAAAATTTTCGGCAGTAAACCATTGATTCATAAAATTGGAGCTATCTAATTTACAATAGTTAATTGTCCGTTGTATTTAAAATCAAATTTGCAACATATTTTCTTGGTTTCTCTGTTTTTTGTCAATGATTTGCATGGTGATTTTGATTTAAATTCAATTCTTAAACCGATCATTGACGGTATTAAACTTTTAAGGATTTTGTTATTGTGGAAAATATTGGTTTAATAAACTGCATCCTAATATCTTTGGCCCATGATAATCTCGCTGCCAATGATTTACTTGGTTTAACCAAATCGTTCTCCGCCAACTATTTCTGCCGTATTTGCATCATGCCTCGTAACAAAAATTGAAACTACCAAAAATCCTGAGTTATTACGAATTTCTCATTGCTATGATATATTGGGAGATCTACAGCCGAAGAAAAAAATTAATTTGAATGAAACACAAGGAGTTAGTCGAACATCAGTACTCAACGATCTTTGTTTTTTTAATACCATCAAAAATGATAGCGTAGATCTGATGCATGATGGCCTTGAAGGTTTTATTGCACTAATTTTAAAATATCAGTTAGAATATTTGTTTTTCAAAAAGTGTTTTAAAAATAGTGAAGAATTAAATCAGTGTATATCACCATACAATTTCAGTTAATTAGACAAGAAATCGAAACCATCTAACATAAATTTAGATATAGTAGTAAATTAAGCCAAAATGCTGCTTCTTTCATGATGAAAATTTGGGAGACACAATAAGAATGCTTCAAATTTTAGCAATATTATTCTCTTATGAAATCATAGAATCACATATTTAGCTATTATTCAAAATATTTTTAATAAAACCGTTACTCCTAAACAACATTTGTTAACTCACTATCCCAAAGTAATCCGATAGATGGGTGCCGTAATTCACTTGTGGACTATGCTTTACGAGGCCAAACACAGATATTTTACTTAAAATGTAAGTCAAAATTTTATAAACTTATGCCACACTTTCGCCAAAAGACATCTTTAAATGATAGCAACCTGTTTGGAAAATTTTGACTCGGTACTTCATTATAAAACTGGAAAGAAAACTCATGTAGTATTACTGAATATATACTAGGTACAGACCTTTATTGGCTCCAGTTATTAGTCTTGCATTTGTAGATAATGAATTTCATTAAACTTGATAAAAGAATTTTCATCCTCAGAGAAAAATATAATAATCGGGAAGTGGTCCAGTTTCAAAAATTTACTCGCAATTTTAGAAGACCAAACGGAACTTCATTTTTTAGTTGACGAATATTAAGGCATTTATAATGAATTTTACTGTAGTTTGATGCTCGTCAAGAAAAAAGACAACCCCAGTATGTGTGAAATATAACAACGTAAAATATAAAAAAGCTATATAATTCGTATATATTAAGATATAATATACATAATATTTAAATATAAATATTCAAATATTAATAGTAAAAATTACAATAATTTATTATAGTTTTTGTTTTTGTAACTGTAGAAATTATAAATGTATTAAATTTTACCGGTTTTATTAATTAGAAATTCCGCATTATTGTCCTTTTTGCAGCCTATAACCCATTGCTTCAGATTCAGAATCAAAAATGTCGATATAGTTTCGCTTCGCTTCTTTAACAAAATATTTGCGATTGATCCATTGTACCATTATTTTGATTTCACCGATACAAGCTTCGAAACTTTTCTGAATCAATTTAGTTTATATAGCTTATTTGAATGTTTGCACCATCGTCGTTTCTTCAAATCATTTTAGCATCTTTTCTTACATTTTGAAGCAACTTTAATTGAAATTAGCTTCGATATAAAATCTGCTCCGAATTTTTATTTTCAATAATTCTATTAATCGAAATCATTTCCGATGTAATTCGCTTTAAGTCGCTTTTGTCAATGTATATAAAATCGTCTTTTATTTCAATGCAATTTTTAATCTCACTTAACTTTACAATGCAAATTATATCGGAACCAAATTCGATGTGACTCCTACTTCGAAGCTCTCATTTTGACGTAAATAGATTTGGGTTTAATTTCGCAGCAAAGGTTATATCAAATTTCGATACAACGAAATGTCGGACGTATATGCGATGCTATTTGCATTTCATATCAAAAAAAAATTCAACTGTGTAATTGATTCCATACTCTCTGATTTAGGTGTCGGTTTTTGTAATTTTCATTAGACGATTGCCACAAAATCGGTAAACTTTTATATAATTTGAAAAAATTGCACCAATTTTCGATGTCTAAACGTTGACTCCACTGATTTTTCATGCACAGACCCGACTCTACGACAGATGGATAGCATAGATCTGGAAAAAGAATTTCAAATTTTTAGGAATTAAAAACTTTGTTTTTCATTTTTACAAATCAAAATTTTTCTGAGTGCACAAGCTACGACTTTAGTATAACTCGACTCAATTGAAGGATTAGTCGTAGCTTGTATGGGCCAATTAAGACATATTTTTACATTAAGAAAAATTTCATCTTCCTATATAGATTTATGGATCTCAAAAGTCCACATAACAATAAAAAAAATAAAAATCTTAAATTGATTTTTATTCTTTTCGCTTTATTTAACAATTTTGATTACACTCATTCAAATTCTTTTTAAGACTAACTTAATTATCTTTCAGCACTATTTATCTATTCATTTTGAAAGAATCGAATTACAAGCCAAGCGTGTGGAAAATTACTGATAGTTTGCTTGTTATGCATTTCTCACAATTTATTGAATGACAAGTTGAGTTGTTGACCCGCCTGTTATGCTGATGTTGTGTCATTCTATGTTGCAATATCTCTTGTTAAATGATCTTAAGAATTTATAACTTCTACCGGGGTGGAGAAAGGGCGTCCACGACCTTTGATCCAATGCCTGCTTTTCTTAGTAGATCTTGATATGACTAGGTGTGACATTTTATTTGTACTACTGTCTGATTGCTGTGAATGTAAATGTAAACAATTAGTACAATTATGGTGACAGTAGAGAGTGATATTCCTCTCGAAAGCGTCCATATCCATGTTTGATGGTTGAACATTGTTTAGCCATTTTCTATTCCTGATATTTTCTTGGTTGATTGTTGCAATGTCTGGTGCTATTATTATGTGACGTGTTATTTGAAGATTATGGAGTGCTCCCTGGATTACTTCGTCTGCGCCTATCCATTTGTATGACTGGAATTCTTCGGTGTTAACTGTAATTGTACAATTCCAGCATGTTACGATGAAGTTTACTGTAACCGTTCGATTATCTGGACCGCAATTGGATGAAAGATGTGTGTTGTTTGTGTTATTTAATAATAACTATTGTCTTCTGATTTGAATTGCACTGTAGTTTCAGCTTCTGGTGTAACATTGCATTGAGCTTGACTCCCCATTATAAAAGGTTTAATTCATTCATCCTTCAATTCTCTTATTTCCGTGTGTCTTTGTATTGTTATGATCGGAGGTTGTGAATAATTTTGACTTGATTTGATCAGATATTGTGGATATTTTTGAATAATACTAACGTTGACTACTAATCGTGCCCTAGGTTGTGTTTTACTTCTAATATTTGGTTTTAAAAATATTGATTGTTGATCGGTTAACTCAGGGGGCTCTTCTTTAGTTTTATTTTATTTTTTCATCATATTTATACAACCTTCTAATTTTTTATTTACTTCTTTATAAATTGTTTTTGCTTTTTCACTTATAACTCTTGTGTTTTTTATATCAGATTAATTGGAGATGACTTCATTGCGGGTGAACTCACACTTATTCAACTGAATTTTGAGGTTGTATTCCGCAAGTCGTTTTAAGACTTTGCAAAGGTTTGCGATGTTGTTTTCCAGATTGCAACCCAATATTACGATATCATCCAGAAAAACATAGCAAATTTTTCCAACTAGACCACTCAATACGTGGTTCATTGCACGTTGTAAAGTTGCTGGGCCATTTTTTAACCGAAAGGGCATCCAAGTAAACTCAAAATGGCCCTTTTCTGTGGAAAATGCAGTTTTTGGTTGATCTTTATTGTCCATCTCGATTTGATGGAATCTAGATTTGAAGTCGAAGGTTGTGAAATACACAGAATTATACCAAGACTATCGAGAATTTCCGCAATTTGAGGAATGGGAAATTTATCGTTAATTGTCTTTTCATATAAGTTTCTGTAATCGACGAAAATTCTTACTCTTTGGCTTCCAGAGGCGTCAGCCTTTTTTGGCACTACCCAAATAGGATATCAGTATGAGCTATTTAAATTTTGTATAATCCCACTATCTAACAATTCTTGAGTTTGTTCAGTTACGTCCTTCTTGTAATGGTGGGGGTATCTGTATGTTTTCGTATGAACTGGGTTTTCGTCCTTTGCTACTATTTTGTGCTTGATTACAGTTGAGGATGAAATTTTTTGTGCTTGTCTCAACAGTATCACTTGATTTTTGTGAATTGCTTCTATGAGCATTTCTCTTTCGATTTTACTTAAATGCTTCGTTCGAATTAGATTTTCAATTGCGTTTTTCCACTGGTGTATTCACGTTGATTGGAATTGGTTCGATTGCTTCGAAATTATTTACTATTAACCCTAATTTACATAATTTTGGAGGTGATTCCGGACTGTCTGTTGTTATTTTGACAGTAGTTTGAAAATTTTCGGCCCTGTAGATACCTGGCAATATTGTAATTTCGTCATTTAGTGCTTTATTTTCATAAGCTACCCAATCGCCATTTGTTTTCGTATTAAACGTTATTGTGTGGTTACAGAAGTTTTTTGTAGGGGAATAATGGTAAAATTTGCATTTTTTATTATTTAGGGATATCGTATTTGATTTATAATCGATTTTTGCGTTCATTGCCGCCATGGATTGGGACCTTAGAATGCCGTGAAATTTTTATTGAAAATAGAGTTCATAATTAGTTTATTTTGGTAAGTTGAAGTCAAGAAAATTTATCTTCCCTTTTTTTGATAGGTTATGTGTCCCTATAAAATTTTTTACTGTTGCTGTTTCAGATTCCAAGAGATTTTTTGGGATGGTGTTAGCCCTTATTATGTTTTTGTTGGCCCCAGTGTCAATTAATAATAATATTGTTTTGTTATTTAATTTATTATAGCATATAGCATTTGAGGTAGGGTAAGAAGTTTAATTTTCTTTATCTGATCCCTGTTCTTCTCAAAAATTTTCCTCTTCCAAATTTATATTAGTCGGTTCTACAGCTGCTTCTGCGATTTCGTGATATAATTCTGCTGTTCGAAGCTTTCTACGATCTGAGTGTTGGCTCTATGTCCATTGGAATTAGTTTGGGATTATCTTGAACTGATCCCAGAGGTTTCTTTTCCGTGAAGGACTATTGCTGTTTTCTATTTTGACTCTGAGTTTTTATCTCAGTTTTTTTTTTTTCAATTATTTGTGATTGTCTCATTTGCGCTTGACTTGCACAGAAACGCGTATGCGTTCTCTAGAGTTTTGAGTCTTGCTGCTTGAGTGTACCCGAAATGAGGCTTTTTAATCCTGCACTGAATGGTGCAAGAGCATTCTCTTCAATAAATGCACTGAATGCTACCCATGACATATTTTAAATTAGGTTTTGTTTGGCCAAGGTTTTAATATTCTGTAAAATCTCTTTTGTTTTTTCGTTGTATGCATGAATTGACATGTTGTCTGACTGTTGTGTTGCCCAAAGTTGGAACATATAAAAGGATAGCTCTTGTTTATCACCAAGAGCTTCCGATAATATTTGCTTGATTTCCAGAAAAATTTGAGGGTTTCCGGCTAAGCAAAGAATATCTTTGGCTTTGCCTTTGATTTTGTTTTGTACTGCTTGCCAGTAAATTTTAAATGGCTGTTCTTGGACCATTGGTTCGAAGGACGCTGAGAGAAGGACAGTCGAAGAGTGACATTAGCTGTTTTCGATTTCCATCGAAATTGGGAATTGATTTTATCATATCTGGAATCCGGTATAAATCAACCGATGACTGAGTTGGAATTTTTCTTGTTCAGTTTTATTTAAATAAGTTAAAGCTTGCTCGTGCTCATTCTGCTTTAGCGGAATTGCGCTAAGTTGTCCTTGAATCTGATTTAGTTGGTTAGTTACTTGTTCTAAATTTGACATTTTTTCTAAGGCTTTATCGTCAATATTTCGATTTGCTATATAATTTGTTTGTGATTTTTTGGTCATTCAATAATAAATAATTCACTGATTAGCTTTTCGAAGTTATGAGATAACAACTTAGTTAAATAATAATAATTATTTATTCCGAAAACTGCCAAAAATCGTTCGTGTCTTCTTCTTCTCACGATTTGATGAATGACACGTTGAGTTGTTGACCCGCCTATTATGCTGATATTGTGTCTTTCTATGTTGCAATATCTCTTGTTAGATGATCTTAGGAATTTATAACTATAGACTTTTAAAATTAATATGCACCTAAAACTTACGAACCATTGTACATGAACTGAAAAGTCTGAAAAGTTTGACTTAAAAGTTTAAAATGCTACTGCTCGCTCCATCTCGTTACCCAAAAAGATACACCGCGGTATTAAACTGTAATAAAGAATCGTAATGGTAACGGTTGTTGCTCGCTATTTAAACTTGATTTGATCAAAATGATCTGGCACAACTAGACAAAAGTTCCTAATTTATTTGGGATGTAATTTGTGATAAAGACAGATCGTTCAGTTTAAAATTTGATAGTTGAAGCACAGTTTTGGTATAGTATGCAATTTGATTTAAATTGTAATGTTGTCAAAAACTTCATTCTTATTTCAACCCCCCCCCCCACCCCCTTCCACCCCCACGCCCCCACCCCCTCCCCTTAGAAAACGTTAATCAAAAAATTGACAGAATAAAATCATACCAAAAAATTTAAAAAATCTATTCGCCTTCGTTATTGGGTTAGGTAGAGTGTTTGCTTTGCTTAATTAAGGGCCACGAGTTTGTTTCTCAACCGTTACCAATAAAAAAGTGATAGAATGTTTTTAATTGATCATTATTTTATTTTCTATTCTTTAAAACAAATTAGTTCTGGATACCAACATAAATTTAATAAATTTTCTAAATAGCCACATTTGATATGCAAATTGCTATAAATTTATCTATTTATTTAAAACCTCAATCTCTATGCAGGTACATTATGCAAACTATTTCTCTTCGATTTAGTCAATAGTTACGTAAATTATCAGCTTCCCAACCAAATAATGCTAATAAATAGAAGCAAATGATCCAAAGCAAGACAAATTTTATTCTCGTTTCAAAATCGACGAAGAATGTAGCAAGACAACAACAGATAAAATAGAAAACCAAACAATTGTGGTTCTCTCCTCTTAATCTCTCCAATAAAATGTATATAGTATCGAGTTAGTAATAAAAGGACACTATTATTTTATCTTAAATTTTCTATCTAATAACTATAAAAACCTTATATAAAAACCATAATAAGTGTTTCGTTCTTACTGTTGTTGTTGTTGTTGTTGCGGTAAAGAAGCGCTGCTGCAAAAATATAAACAAAATCCGGGTGAAAAAAAAAAAAAAATAAAAGTTTAGTGACATAATTTAGCAACGGATATAGCTCGTCGTAATATAAAGAGCAGGGCGCACCAACAAAATTGGAATAAAGAAAAGCGATATAATAAATAAAAAGTTTTCCATGTTGGTCCTTCTTACAAAATAATATTCTTATATGAGTGTGCGTATATAATGTGAGAGGTCCATTTCCCCCTCCCCTCGCCTCAAGTGTTAAAGTTCAAGTTGTTAAGAAAATTTAAGATACATAAACTAATTTTGTTTTGGTTCATTCTTCACCGCACACACTTTTCTATCTCAGGAACATGCTTTCGATTTTTGTTGTTGTTGTTGTTCCTTTTGTATTTCTTGTACCATGTAGATGATTTATGATAATGATACGTGAAGGTTAATAGTTCCCTTAACACCAATTTTTATGTAATTTTAGTTTTCTTTTGTTTTTTTGTTGCTTCATTATTTATTTATGATATTACGACAAAAATTTGTTATTGTTTGTTGCCATATTACTGTTGTATGTTTGTGAAATATTATAGGTATAAAGAGGGTTTGTGGGTACACCACTATAACAAAGTGGACAACAAGTTCAAATTGAAATTAATATTTTATTCGCTCTCATAAGACTTTGTTAGAATGGAGATAATGGAAATACATTGTGTTTAGATACAATACTGGCGATGTTTATACTAATTAATTTTTGTTTTTTTTAAGGTAAAATTGGTCTTTAATCGAAATCTTGGAAAATTGTCGTACATAATAATAATTAACCTTCGTTAATTCGTTTGATGCGATGGAAGTCTGCGATACAATTGCCAACCCGACAACAATAAAGCTTACTAATAATGATAATTAAACATTTATCCGCTACCCGGAGATCCTTACATCTTTGTAATGTTTGGTTCTATCTTTCAGTGTTAAAACTAATAACCGATGAATTTTGTACAATTGATTGATTGATTGGACTGTAGAACCAAGTGCTAGCCAAGAGTCCCGGATAACGCCGGGCCTATTCCTACAGCCTGTTTACATATAACAATAGGAAGGATAAGAAAGGTTTTTTTTTTTTTTTTTTGGGACGGAACGATCCGGTTGCAGACACCTAGCGATCGTACGGCACAACACAATTCTAATCTACTTCTTATCTACTAGGAAGGACAAAGGCTTAATAGGTTTAATGGATAACGATGGTATTGCTTTGATCTTCAACAATTGCCTCACTAAATCAGCAACCTGAGAACAAATAATATTATTTCACGTGTATCTGGAAATTTCCTGTAATATAATTCTATATTAATATTTTTCAGCTATCTAACAAAATTGATTAATTAGATCAGTCCGGTTCCAAATACCTAGGTAAAGCTAATAGTTAATAACATAATGAAAGCACAATTCTAATGTACACAACCAGCAATTAATATTTCAAAGAAGTATTACTTCATAACATCTAAAGATTCCTGAAATTAATTCTTAATTAATCTACCCTACCGGTTTCCTAAATAATATATATATTTATTAATTTAATCCTCTACAACTCCACAACTTACAATAAAATTTCCTGAAATCATAGTAATTTGAATTATATTAACAACAAAGTTATTATAGCTTAATTAAATTGAGTTTTTTTATTAAGATAAAATGAATTTCTCTCTCTCTCTCTCTGGCACTATACCCCATCAAGAGATTTGGCTGCCTTAAATGAGGTTTAATAATCATATTTTCATTTCGGATAATGACTAATGAGTGATTATTTCATTGATCCTAAACCAGCCGTGCAATTTTTTCCTTGTCACTACCGGGAATTGAACCCGAGACCTCCGGGGCGGATAAAATGAATACTCCAAATTAATTAAATTCAATAAAATGAAATATATTTTAATTAAATTGAAATGAATGTAATTCACGTGGCAGCAAGGCTTTCGTTTTATTGAATTGATTCGAAATGATTCGCGTAGCATTGTTGCACTACTTCCTTTTCAACTGTTTCTTGAGTAGGTTGCAATAGGGTCGATTCCCTTCAGTAAAACATCTTGTGATATACGACATTTTTTGTTTTATTGTCAGGTGCGAGAACGAACAAAGCGGATGGTTTACGGACACGTGAACATGCTCCGTACAATTGGCCGTGAGAGAAACATTCATTTTCTAGATTCAGGCCACAAACACTCAAGGATGGGCCTTGTGATTTGTTGATCGTCATGGCGAATGCAAGACGAATCGGAAATTGAATTCGTTTAAACTCGAATGGCATATCGGTTGGGATCATCAGAATTCTCGGAATGAGAACTTCCTCACCTTTGAACTTTCCTTGAGATTTCTCAAAATAAAACGCGTTCCGTTACATATAGTTTTAGTTCATTCAGGTTTCGTAGCATGATGATTACCGGCAACACACCAACTTTCAGTTGTAAATTGTGCGGTGGCAAGCCAGCCAGATCCAATGAGGTTAAAAATTCAGTTGCACAGTTGGTTGATTCGTCTTTGTTTGTCACACAGTCGATAGATTTGAAGGAATGAAGTGGACCGACGATTAGATTTTGATTTGTGAAATTTAAGTGATCCCCATTTTTGTTCTTTGCCGCAAGAATTACTCGTTCACTCACCCAATTGTGATTTTTGTGGTTAGTAATATTATTCGGGAACACTTTATTGATGAGCTCGTTCTTCGTTGAGACAAAATTGCAAAAGTTCAGAGGAAACGAAATCAATCTGTTCGATTCGTCGACGGAACATGGCCATTACCGATAGTCAGCAATTGCTTGGAGAAATCTTTGGCAGATAGATCATTTAACCACAGACAATCAAATTAAATTTTTCGTTCGAGCTAAAAAATGAAAACAAAATATATTTCTGACAATTCCAATGTCATCGTTGTATCTGTCATTTTTCGTTAAACTGCGTATACGTTTACGCAAAAAAACAAAATATTTTTGGTGGTTTGCGGCTGTTTACAGAAAATAAACTCGCAGTTTAAATTTTTACGTTTACATAGAATGAAATATCTCTGTTAGGTTGTCTCTGGTTTAACAACGCAACTCGCATGTTTGTCGTCAGCTGAAGTTTCATCACATAGCTTTGGGGCTTCCCTTTTGAGTTTTTCCGACTTTTCTTTTTTCCTAAACCACCACTGTATTGAGACGAACAAAATAAAAAAAACAAAATGTACTAAATATATGAGAAAATGAATTTTCTTGATAACTTTTTTTTTGGTGAATTTTTCCGATGTTTTAATAGTTATTGTGCTATTCGGAACGGAGTCAAATCCAACAAAACAAAAATCATAAAAATCGGTCCAGCCGTTCTTGAGTTATAAATGGTGTAACTAACACGACTTTGTTTTATTTATATAGATTAATATTAAATTATTAATAATTTCTCTAAAACCATTAGCATTTAATAAATTCACTGCAAACTGGCCATTAAAATAACTCAGTAAACATATATTAATTATTAAACCTGAAAACAAACTGTATGCTTATTACTGACTACTTAATTTATTTAATATATTCAACCTTAAAAAATAATGAAGCGAGACTCACGGATGACGCCGGGATCGCCATACACCTTTATTACATTTAACAAGATGGAAGAATAGGATAGGATAGGCAAGTTAAATATGACGGAATCGACCCGGTTACAGACACCTAAGTAGTCGATAGTTAGTAAATTGTTAGTGTTGAAAATATAATGTAAAGCGGTTAGCACAAGACAGCACAATTATTTTTAATTTTTTTTTTTAGATATAAATAATCAGCATCCTAAAACAAAATTATAATTAATAATGTTGCCATCTAAATTCTAAATGGTAAATTTCTTGAACAAAATGTCATTATTAAAGATTCATTATTTAGAACAGTATAAGATTTAATTAAATTATACTTGAATAAAATAAATGTAGTGTAATGATTAGTACCTATTACCTAAAATAATTTGTTTCTCTTAAAATAAATAAAATAAATCGAATTCAAATATTGTAGAATCAGGAAAAGAACCCACAACCTTTCTATCATCAACGGATATAATCTTTTTGAATCTGTTAATTTAATAGACTTATTTATAAAAAAAATTAAATTAAAAAAAAAATACATACTATATAATGTAAAAGTCACTTGCGTCCTTGCCATCCCTAATCTAATTCAAATATTATGTTTATTTATAAAAATAAAAAATAAAATATCTTGTTTCAACGATAGCTAATCTGGAATCTATAAGGTAATTTATCAATAATGAATGTGTGACAATTATTCCCAATCAGAATTAAATAAAACTATTAAGCTAATCAGGGATCTGCAAAGTGACAAAATTAATAATAAGTAGGTGCTAGTACAGTTGTAGAATCCATTGAAATCAAATAACTCATCCGATTGTTGAGCGCCCCAATTATTAAATAAATGATTAACTAAATATTGAAATAAGAAATTCAAAATTAATCTCTCATTAAATAAATTATAATATTATTAACAACAATTACATAGATAATCAATCATATAATTGATAACCAGTGAGAATTATTTATCCAACCTAGAACAAGCTAACAAAACCTTTATATATTTACAGTCTCCCGAAGTAAGCTAGAAAAAAAGTTTAATTAAAGAAATTCCATGAACCCCTAAAATAAAAACCTTTGTATCTAAGTATAGCAATATTTGTCTGCATTTAAATTTTATTCTGTGCTTCCACACTATATCTGTAACTTTAAAAATTCAATATCAAATTTATTAGCAAACCCGATAGTCATTATACGATTCCTACCTTGTCTGCTTCCTAAAAAAAATCATGAAAATTTGCAAGCTTCTTAAGAAAAATACTAATTAAAATTAAAATTTAATTTAAACAAGAAACTGGTAACACTGTTTTGTAACTTTATAGAATTTCCCTCCTCCAACACTTTAATGTTCCATATAACTGTAGTTTTATTGATCTAATAATAATTGATTTAATAATATTAGTAATATATTATTAAGAATTAAATTGAAATTAGAATTCGACCTATAATTAAAAATTTCTAATTTGGTTAATCATTGAAATAAAATATAATCCTGGCGACGGAAATTGTCTCTTCAATGTAGTTCTTGAAACAAACTAACTTCTTGAAAAAATTTGGAAGCTTTTATACCCAGTCAAATCTATTGAAAGAGCTTATAAGGAAACAAATACTTTATTACAAAATATTTATCTAAATCAACTTAACCCGAAATTAAAATTTGTTCTGGTTATGTGCAAATTATAATTTATTAATTTCTAATAATAAAACTCAGTATTGATAACTGTCCAATCAGAAAACTTTAAAGAAATATAGTATAATTATTAAATATCTCGGATGGTCAAGAATCTTAAATTCTTAAATAAATTAAATCAGTAAGAATTAGAGATACCAACCAACCAAACAGACTGCAACACATTAATTAATTCCTAAAAAGTGATCTCCTGCTAACATCATTAATCAACTAAAGTTATGCTTTACAAAACCGATATGATATATGACAGATTTGAAACGTATTGTGGTGACCCTATAGTTCAAAATTTTCAGCGTTCGACCGATCATCCTAAAATTACTAAAATAATTTTCCCCACGAAAGTGACAGCAAACTTCAACAGAAACATCAATAACATTCATCAAAAGACTAATTTGCAATACAATTCGAAACCTCATGCAATGGTTTTATGTAAGATTGTAAATTTGCCTTATAATATTAATAATTTATAACTACGTCAACTCCTTAACAAAACAATTTTAAATAGCCGATAACTTATTATTAAGCATTTTGGTCTTTCAACACATCGCACAATGGGAAACCATTACGTCGATCGACACTTCACAGCCAAAAACGCTTAAAGGCGGTGATTCATGTACAAATCCTATCCGACAGACACAAATAACAATCACTCTGATTGGTTGAATGTCGGCCATATTTTTTTATCGTACGACAAAAATTAAAAAATTGAACATTGCTCAATTTTGTATAAGAATTGAGAACAAAAGAATACATAATAAAAAAAAATCTAAACGAACAAAAGTAAAAACACTTTTTAGGTTGCTTGCTTTATAAAATGTCAAAATATATCCATACGACAAAATTTTGTACATGTATCACTTACGTGTGAATTTCATTTTGATCGTATAAGACAAAAAAATATTAACCAATCAGAGTGATCACTACTTACGTCAGCCAGACAAAACCTATACATGAATCACCACCTTTATAATGAACATAAATATAGCTAACGATAGAGCATATGTGAAGAATACCTTCCGTACGATGAGAAACATAATGTTCAATGAACAGCCATCACAACCGCAGACACCGACCTATCACATACTCAAAATGAACGAACTCCATTCAAATTACTCTAAACATCAAAAAAACATTTATTGTAATACAGTTCCACCATATCCTCGCAGCCACTGTGTATATTGATCACACATCTCGTCAAAACCCAATGCAGTTCTCTATAGCATAGAGAAAAAGTGTATCTCAACCCCAATCGCTAAAGACATAAATTTAGCAAATATGTATCTATATAAAAAAATAAGCTGATGAATTTGAATAAATCCAAATAAAACGTAAAAACTATCAAAACGCAAAAACACTCTCAAAAGATCGGTCCTGGTTGATACATATCATCCATCCACGATCCCAAACAAAAACGCAGAGAGATCTAAAACAGAAATTTTAAAACTACTACTACTACTAAAACTATTAAATCAAACTTGACACATAAAACCAGCAAAACACCAAAGAAAAAAAAACGCATACAATAATGAAAAAGCCAAAAAATATCTGAATAGCGAATCCGTTAAGAAAACAACAACAGAAATCCATGATTCGATCGCTTTTTTTTAATATTCCTTCGTATAAAAAAACATTTACACACACAAGCACAAAAAGTTAATACATATATAATATAACAATGCAAAATGAAACATGTAAATAAATAAGGTTAAAACAAAAACTCCTATGATCATGAACATTGTCCCTTCGTACACCCACACATACACAGCTAAAAGCATATCCAAAGCATACTGAAATGCATATCCCGTCGGCCGCCACACACCTCCAATACCAATCTCCATATAAAACATAATATGCTAGCAAATAAACCATATACCTACATAATTATATACAAAATACTAAATACAAAATATACATACATATGCGCAAAACAAAATATGGCCCATGCCACACGTAAAAAAAAAAAAAAAAAAAAAAAAAAAAAATTCCGGTGTTTTCTTCGTTTCTTTCCCCGTTTACCTATGATACATAATAACCGATGAATTTTGTACAAGTAACAAAATTTTTTTAAGGAAATCATTAGTTTATTTAGGTAGGTACATATCAGAATTTCTAGAAACATTAAAATTGTTCTGCAAATTTTCTGTATAAATGTTCAAATGGCCAAGAGTTTATGTGCCTTTTGTTCAACAGATTTATTCATTTTCAAATTATCCATAAATATGTCAAGATCCTTTCAAAGTATTTCGTATAATTTTAGGAAAATCGAGGGGTCTATATCCATGGCCAACACAAGAGTTTGTTTCACTTATAGAATGTACACGAACTAACTTTGAATACACCACACTTGATTTCTTAGGCGAAAAATACAACTTAGCATACTTTTGGTAAAATTGACTTTTATAATCAAAGAAGATCACCTACCTTAAAATTAAGAAAACCATAAAGGTTCTTACGATTTGGTTGAAAATTTAATTTTTATTATTATTAATCTGTTAATTCTTTGTCGGTTTTTGTAAATACTAAACTTTTAAAATTCATTGCAAAAATTTAAAA
Organism: Nephrotoma appendiculata; assembly: GCA_947310385.1. NCBI lineage: Eukaryota > Metazoa > Arthropoda > Insecta > Diptera > Tipulidae > Nephrotoma > Nephrotoma appendiculata. The sequence goes on along the minus strand of OX371224.1, from coordinate 282,507,418 downwards.
GCTCCTATTAAAGCTAACACTTCTAGTACACAATCATCTAATGAAAAATGTTTTAGAATCCGCCTAGACTGTAGTGATTTGGAATGTTGATGAAATAAGGTTTTTTTTCATCAAAATTTGACATCTCCTGTAAAATTTATATTAAAATTTTCTTGTTTTTAATCGATTTTCATAAATAATATCTACTTTTAAAAGTATATGTAAAAATATGGAGCTCCTATAAAAGGTGACCGGTAAAACGATGTTTGCTAAAATAGGTAGGTTCTCCCAATTTTTAGAAAAGGCTTAAGTATAAAGTTTTAGTTTTAATAGTTTAAAATTTTCTGGTTCGTGGATGTTTCTCTCGAAAACTTTATATTTTCAAAATACTTGTAAAAAACAAAAAAAACCTCCTATAAAAGCTGTTACTTCCTGTGAACTGAGCTTAAGTATGAAGTTATGTCCCAATCAATTAATCCGTTTGGGCTGTGCAGGGCCAATTTCTGGTTGAAAAATTGTTGTTTATTATGAAACACCAGTTCCGCATAAATTTTTGAAAAAATATTGTAGATTTTATGGAGTCTGTCGCATTTGGTCGATTAATGTTCGCCAAAGGTTTCTCCGAATTTATGAGAACGACTTATATTTGAAACTTTATCAAGATTAGTCTATTCTCCTGGGCTGTAACGAACAGACAGACAATTAGTTGGCATCGGTATCACATTCGCACATACGCACACACAGCAGTGTTTAAAACCTACTTTTGTCTTCAGGAATATAGGGAATATTAAATCTGAAAAATCTCTAAGTTAAATTTTTTTCATGATTATTATACCTACTTCTACTACGTTAAATAAAATAAAATTTTAAATACACCAAAGTGAGGTTATCAAGACGATGGAAGTTTGGTTTTGAACTAATGAAACATTGAATTCTTTGGATTAAAAAAATCGGTAGTCTCATCAGACTTCAGTGACCAAACTACAAAAATATTGAAAATACTTTGAACTAATCAAAGTATAATCACAATGTCTTAGCAAATTTTAATGATTTGCTACGCAATTGCCAACCCCTTGGTATAAACTCGAATTTTATTGTATTTAACGCATACATGCAATTTCTGTATACAATTTCGGGTTATTCTGGATTGATAGCGATATAGTATTTTCAAATCAAGGATATCTTGATTTTTAAATCAAGGATCTAGACCGGCACAGTATTAACCAAGAACCCGTGCATGGGCGTACGCAAGGGGGGGGGGGGGGGTTACTAGGGGTAAACCCCCAAGGGCCTAGCAAATGTTTTAATGCAAACTATGCGTAATCTGGAAATAGATTCAAAATTCATGATTGGACAAAGTTATGATGGAGCTTGAGCAATGATTGGACGATTTAAGCAAGATTATACCCGTCGCAGACGGCAGGAAAACGCAAGTCGAGTCTGCTTAGTACAAACAGATTTGATAGATTAAAAAAAATTTAAATAGATAAAAGATAAAGTCAAGCAAAATAAAATGACAAAAAAAAAACAAAAAACAAATAAGTTAAATAAAATATCAAACTATAGTCAAGAAAAATAAAGACGTTTTTTCAACGTACGTTTTGTCATATTGTAATCGATAAGATGGCAGTGCTGATTAGCTTCGTACAACATTCTAGAGACGGGCTCATTCTTTCCGTAATCAGTTCGATGAGGGTCGTTTCTAAACATAGGTACTGATCTTAAATCCCGAGAATTTATATTTAGGTTGATTTTACCTAACAGAACAGGAGAATCGATACCCCCAGTTAGTATTTGATGGATGAAAGCCACGTCCGCAACAACTCGGCGCTTACTAAGTGATTGTAAATTAATTAGCTGCAGACGATCTTGATATGGAGGCAGGTTAAACATGTCCACCCATGGTAATCCGCGTAAAGCAAAGCGAAGAAATCTACGCTGGACTGCTTCAATCCTCTTAATGTGAACCTCATGATAAGGCGACCACACCTGACTAGCATATTCGAGCAGGGGACGAACGAATGTTGAATAGAGAGCCTTCGTAACATAAGGATCGTCGAATTCTTTCGACCAACGCTTGATGAAACCGAGCGCAGAATTGGCTTGGCTGATAATACGATCGATGTGATGTCTAAAATTCAATTGTCGCAAATGACCCCCAAATCTCGAACAGAACTGGCTCTGGTAACGGCGTCGCTGTTAATGTAATAGTCGCGAGAGATAGACTGTGCACGTTTTCGAGAGTAGGTGATTGTTTTGCATTTACCCACGTTCAAATCGAGGTTGTTCTTAGCACACCAAGTGGAGAAGTTGTTGAGGTCGCATTGTAATAGGCTCTTATCCGTTGTGTTTGAAATCAGTTTGTAAATCTTCATGTCATCGGCGTATATAGATATAGATGAATTTTTAATCAAACATTCAATGTCGTTAATTGACAAAATAAAAAAAATTGGACCCAGATGGCTGCCCTGGGGCACTCCAGATGTTGCTGAGATACGAGAAGATACTGATGACCTGAACAGTACATGGTATAAAATCAGTTTGTAAATCAGTTTGTTTTTTTTATACGCTCTTTTAGATAAGAGCCGATCCAACGGAGAATTTGGGGAGGAAAACCAAGGGCCTTAAGCTTGAACAAGATGACTTCATGAGAAATCCTGTCGAACGCCTTGCTAAAATCCGTGAAAATGACATCAACCTCATTCCCTGCCTCCATCGTATCTAAAGTTTGTGATGTGAATTCAATAAGGTTTGTTGTCGTGGACCGTGCTTTGAGAAAGCCATGCTGTTTGTCGGAAAACAACGGTTTACAATGAAAGTACAGTGAGTCATACACAATACTTTCAAACAGCTTAGGAATACTAGATAATTTCGCAATCGGTCTGTAATTACAAATGTCTGACTTGCAACCGTTCTTATGAATGGGAACTATAAACGAACTTTTCCAAATAGATGGAAAAATGCCAAGTGAAAGCGACTTTTGGAAAAGTGTAGTCAGTGGCTGAGCAAGAAAATCACTGCAGTTTTTTAGGACGATGGATGGTAGTCCGTCAGGACCGGATGAAAAATCATCTTTAAGTTTGGAAATCATATGTACCACGGATTCATAATGGATTTGAATAGAAGTTAAGGTTGTTTGAGTACAGTTATTCATATGTGTAAAGTAACCTTCATCGGGCTCAAAACCGCTATTTGTGAAAGCCAAACTGAAGAAGATAGCAAAATGATTTGCTATGACTTTGGGATCATTAGAGGAATGATCCTTATATTTGAAAGTGGAAGGTTATCCGTCAGACTTTTTTTTCATATTGATAAAGCGCCAGAAACACTTAGGCTCAGCGATTAGATTGGATTGCATGAGTCTGATATAATTCCCATAAAGTTCGTCAGACAAACTACAGAAATCATTATAACTATTTAAATAGTTAGAGTAATCAGAGTCAGATTTAGTTTTCAGGAATCTTTGCCAACGTTTGTTCCTAAGGTTACGTAACGTTCGTAATTCATTATTATACCACGGAGGGGATGGCGATACAGTTTTTTGGCGGGTATACGGAATGGAATGTTTAAAACATTCAAAAACTGCAGAGTAAAAATTGATTGTTTGTGTTTCTATATCGTTATGATTATTTAAAATAATGTTAAAGTCAACGTTAGCCAATAATTGTTTAAGCTTCACAAAGTCGGCCTTACGAAAATTGAAACGTAATGGAGTCATAGAGTTGACATTGGGATTGTCTTGTTCCAGACCAAAAGTGATCAAAATGGGAGGGTGGTATACATCTATGGCACAGAGGATTACATTGGATTCAGAAGCGACGCTATTGTCGATAACAGAAAAAAACACCAAATCGAGCTGCCTGTTCAAACTTTTCTTAACATTACTAATCTGTAATAGCCCAGAGTTCAACATATTGTCAGTGTCAAAGTTTCTTTGGCGGTTAGTGCATTCGGAGCAACATAATGAGTGTTATCGTCTGAATAATTCCACTTAAGCCCGGGGAGATTAAAATCACCAACAACAAAGATATCATCTTGAGTATTCATCAGGTCAATGACAAAGTCAACAGCATTAGTATGATGCTGATAGCTTACAATCTGACTTGGTGGGCGAATATAGCAACATAAAATAAAAATATTATTTTTATTATTTTTAATTTTGACACACACTAGTTCGATATTATCAGTGTTGGGAATGATAACAATTTGACTATCAAAATTGATGTGCACTGCAATAAGAACCCCTCTACCTGTTAAACTCGTGTCTGGACAATAAGAACCATCTTTCCGGAAGACGTTAAAATCCGAGGTAAAAACGGGTTTAGATAAGAGGGTTTAAGATTAAGGGGGGGGGGGGGGGGTTTAAGATTTCATGGGGCACAAAAATATGTAAGCGATGAAAATCAGCTAGCTTTATATGTACACTGTGCATCTCATAGTTTAAACCTCTCTATTTCTGATGCTTGTGAAATTTCATTTATAGGATCATTTCATTTATAGGATGTATAGGATCACTCGGAAATGTGTATACAATTTCTTTAACACCCCAAAGGGCCAAGCCGTGCTAAAAAATTGTATAGACGAAAAGGCACCTGAATCAACAGCAACGCGACTCAAACATATATGTCCCACCCGATGGATTCAACGCCACTAGTATTTCTGGAGCTCAAAAGCTGCAATCTTTGCGATGGAAATTTATTCTGATTGGGATGACAAAACCACTTCTTCTTCTGCGATTCAGCTTCTATTTGTTATTAGGAGTATTGAATTTATAAGTATCTCTTCATGTGCTTGCCAAGGTTTTTGGTATAATGTCGTTCACTACAAATAATAAATCTGGATCTGGCCACTGCAATTGAACTGGCAAAAGATGTTGAAGCGAATTCTTCGTCTAGCCGGAAGAAAAATTCATCGCTGCAACATTGCAGTTTCGTATTGCCATCTTTATACCTTTTCTAGATTCTACAAAGATGCAAGTTCACGATCAGTTTCTGAAACATAAAAATATATTGCAAAGTTTTATGTGTCTTTTGCCAAATGAACAAAATTTTTCATTGGAGCACGAAAAATCTGCAAAAATCCTTTTGGAAAAATATAAAAGTATTACGAACTGCAGCATATAGTTGAGGGCATTGGTGAACTGAAGCTATGGTGGCGCCATGCTATAAATTCTTTGAATACACCAAAAAATGCTCATATTGCATTTTTATCATGCGACGAATCATTTTTCCCAACGGTTCGAAAATTACTTCAAATATTTGTAACACTACCGGTTACAACATCAAGCAGTGAACGATATTTTTCAACATTGAGACGACTCAAAACGTATTTACGCAACACAACAAATGAAGATAGGCTAAATGGATTAGCGTTACTTAATATTCATCGTAATGTCGCGGTTTATGTTGATGTAGCTCTAGATGAACTAGCAAAAAGTTCACGTAAATTAGAAATTCGCTTGTAGTAGGTAATTATAAAAAGAGAAAATCTTTGAACTTCAGTATTAACTTCTATTGCTCGTTAATTGTTTCAGAAAATTGTCTTTTGCTGAATCTGCCATTTTATTCTATTTTATAAGAAAAAATATATAATTTTTAATATTTGTATTAATTTTCTTGTACATACATCATATTATAATTTTTTATTAACTTTTCTTGATGAATTTTTTATCAATTTTTGTTATATAATTTTTAATATATTAATTTTTCTTTAATAGTTAAGTTTTTCTTGTATAGTTTATGTTTTTATAGTGAGACAAAATAAAATATAATATGTATATCCCTTTAGTGTTTTACTAACACAATGGTGCGGGTAGGGCAAAAGTACAATGTCAAAAATTTATTTTGGTATGTGTTTTCACCCAACTTACACATTTGTGAATTCTGAATTTTTAACTTTTTTTCGTCCGAAAAAAAAAACACTAACTATACACACAATTGTGTTGCTTGTACTTCAAATAAAGCGAAATTTTTTATCAAAAACGCCATTACATACTATGATTTTTACTCACACATTTGTGTGGTTTGGACTTAACTTGAGCTAATTTTCTCTTTTCCTTGGTTGAAAAAGGGATATATTAGCTAATTTTATCACGTTAAAAAAAAAAAATTATATGAAATATGTTTTCTGCAACCCCCCCATGGCTTCATCCCGCGTACGCGCCTGCTGTGCTTAACTTCCAGAAGCAAAGACTACGCATAACTACCTCAGTGAAAAATACTACTATCCTAAAACCACCGAGAACGTTTGATTCACTGATCAGTGTCGCATAGCCTTCAAAAATAAACTAGAGCAACGTGAAAAATGTTTGACTAGCAACACTATACGCGGTCTAGCAGAATATCTCAGGATGCCAACGAGATTCCTACAGAATTTATTAAATTCGGAGGTGCTACTCTTGCATCCAATTTCTACAATTTCATCGTCTCTATAGTGAGCACAAACAGTTGCCGGAAATTTGGTAGACCATACCCTCATATACCCGCAGCATTAAAAAGGCTACCATTTTAAATTTGAAAAATATATTGTCAAAGCTGTAGGGAACAGCTTAAAAAGTATTAGGTGAACAAATAAATTTTCGACATTTTTAGATAGGTGTCGTTAGTATCACTGCTTGCATATTATTCAATCGGGCAATACATGTTTTTTGGAGGTTAGATGTCAAGCTTGAATAATTACTAGTGACATTTGTCCAAAGCGTAAACAACAATTATTTTCATGTAATTGAAGATGTCGAATTTTGTGCCATAAAAAAAACATTTGCGGGAACTTTTATTTCATTATTTTTTGTTGAAGAAAAGTGCAGCGGAAACAAATGGTTTGCTTGTGGAAGTTTACGGTGAACATGCGCCATCGAAAACAACATTCAAAGAGTAGTTTCAACGATTCATAGTTCGTGATTTTGACGTAAGAGACAAAGAACGTGAAGGCAGAACAAGAAAATTTGAAGATACAGATTTGGAAGAATTGCTTGATGTGGACCCTTGTCAGACTGAAAAACAACGTGTTTCGCAACGTATACATGCAATGGGATTAGTTCAGAAGCTGGGAAATTGGGTGCCACATAAATCGAAAGAACGGGACATGGAACGTCGGAAAACCATGTGCGAATTGTTGCTTCAACGACAACAAAGGAAAGAGTTTTTGAATCGGATCATCACTAGGGATGAAAAATGGTTCCATTATGACAGTCCAAAGCGAGAACCAGCGTGGTTCAAGCCAGATGAACCAGGCCCGTCGACGCCAAAAGCAAATATCCATGGTTCGAAGGCGATGCTTGGTATTTGGTGGGATATGAAGGATGTCGTCTATTATGAGCTGCTGAAAGAGCGTGAAACCATTACGGGATAGGTTTATCGGCGACAACTGATGTCTTTAAAGCAAGCTTTAGCTGAAAAACGACCGGAATGGGATAAAAGGCACAATAAGATTATTTTGCAACATGACAACGCTAGGCCACATGTTGCTAAATCTGTTAAAAATTACTTGGGCAGGTAGAACTGGGAAATTCTACTCCACCCGCTGTATTTACCAGACATTGTTCCCTCTGATTACCACTTATTTCGGTCGATGCAATCAGCTCTGGCACAGCAGCACTTCACTTCAAATGAAAACGTCAAAAAATGGGTCGATGACTGGATCGCCTCGAAACCACCAGACTTCTTCCTTCGGGGAATCCGTTTCTTGCCTGAACGATGGGCGAAGGTTATAGCTTCCGAAAGAGCATACTTTGAATAAAACATTCTTTCATTCTCTACAAAATCTAATCTCTTTTATTTCAGTATAAAAGGTCGGAAATTTATTTGTAGACCCAATAACACGTGATTCTCTATGTTCATTCAAATATCGGACCAATTAAAGAATTTAATTGGTATTTTTAGAAATCTAAACTATCAAAATATGACCAATTTATATCACGATTCCCACATCAGAGTTGCTTTACAATTTTGCTAGAGGTAACTAGAATCATGGCATATCGAATGGCCATAGTATCATCAATGCGTTATCAGGTTAATCTAAAGTGCAAGACCATTCCATGAATATCTCATAGCCATTAAATATATCTAATTTTCAAAATAAAATCAACACGCGTCGTATCCTCGTCAGAATTTTTCTGCAAATAAGCTGTAGTTAACAGGTATTATGGCCTACAAAAATGTCTAAATAGCACCAATGTGCACATTTGTTTTCCAAGAAATTAAAATAACGTAATAATGTCATATCTTACACATCATATGGTTATAGTGGAATCAAATCATAATTAGCTAACGCTTAATCGCCAGACCCTTTAACTATGAAAATATAGAGAAAAAGATTTATCGCCAGTTATAAGGATTTTTGATATTCTCTAAGGTAGAATTTTTAAAAACCTTGTGGTAGAAAAATGTTTTTTTTTTCTAACAGTTTCTCTTTTTACAGAATAAAAACTAAATATTTTACCAAATTTGTCAATAAATGCTCAATTCAGTTGATAATAAATTGTTCGGCGATATAAATTATTTTAATGATGTGGAAAAATGAAGTTTTCTGAATTGAAACTTTTCTGGCATATGCCAAAGTATTTGCATTATAATGATTGTGGTCGATTTGGAGCAGATTTGGAAAACCTTAAATATGCACACATATGCAGTTTAAAATTTACATATTTTCATGTTTAAGACATCAATTTTTTATAAATTATCTGCTGACAATTGTAAATTTGTTAAAATGTTTCAAAAACTTTCTGCTGCTTTCTAAAGATACAAAAAAAAATCTTTTGTGATAATCTGCTCGTAGCGGCCACAAAGTTGTAGAAGTAGATGTCAAAGCAGTTTAACGCTTTTTGTTGCAATTACAGACCAAATTTTGTCTATGCACATCCATTAGGTTAGCCACCATAGTCTAACCTAGCCTAGTATTTAATTAACAAGCCTAAACAAATTTATTATTTCACATTTTGTTTCAGAGTTTCAGATAAATTTTGCTTAAATAATATAACAAAATCTTTTATAAAAGGAAATAAAATTGAATTTATCTGTTAAAAATAAAAACTTTGTGTAATTCACAATTCGTGATTATGTACAATTTTGTTTTGTTCGGTATTTTTTCCAATTTTCTTCGAAAACAGTTCACCTGGCGTAAAATTGAAAATTGTAAAAAGTAAGAAATTCAATCAAGGTATAATAAAATAACGAAACGACGAGAAACAGGAAATGTTCTTCGTACAGTTTGCTACAATTAAATTTTTTTCAATCATGTAGTACCAGAGTTGTTCTCATTTTTTTTAAATTTAAGTCAGAAATCACGTGCATCCTGAAATATGTTACTTTTGTAAATCACAAATAATAGAAAAATCCTGTAGAATTTATTTATTTCATTTTTTTCTACTGTTGATAAGATTTGATAATGCAAAAAATTACCTTTAATACGATTTTATTTCGAATTTATTTTTTATATAAATGCAACAGAGTCCTTATTAGTTTTTATCATTCGCTTAGATTTAGATCCTTATTAAAATTGATTGCTCTTTATATGTTTTTATCAATATATATAGTTATACAATTTAAGGATCTACGACAGAACATAAATACATTGTATACGAACTTGTACAATTATTTTAAAATTCAATGTTGTCACAAATAATTTTTTTAGGTCAATTCAAATCGGTCCAATCATTTTCGAATTAGGTGCAGGATTTAAAAATAACAAGATATAATATTTGAAATATCACGTATTTATTAAAATTAAATTATCACACAAATTATTATTTCCCAAAACTTAAAATATTTACCTAACCAAAAATAATCCCTAAAACTTTACGAAAGTTGAGAAGAAACGACTTTGAGAAGTTTTAATTTTTTCCATCCCTTGTACCATATTTATTTTTTGCCTCATTTTTACCGAAAACGTGAGTATTAACACATTAATTTTTTTTTAGAACAGAAAACCTTTTGATTTTTGAGCTTTGTGCTATATTTGATTTATAGAATATAAGGGTTGAGTTTGATAAACTTTTTCTCTAGTTTGGTTAAATTTGTGAAATACGAAAGAAATGAGAAATGAACCAACAACGTATTCTTTTTCTTTTAAACTTTGTAACATTTGATATAAACGGGACGTATTGTCTTAAAAATTCTTAAGTGGCTTTTGTTGATAAAATTATTGCAGCAATTTAAACGCTGATCAACTCAAAATTAAATCAACAATCCAACATAACCGAAACATACAGAATCTGTGACAATAAATTTTATCCGTTCAAAACAAGTAAGGCTAACCATCAGGGATATTCGCAAAAAAATTAAAAATATTTTACAGTTGAAATTACGGTTCAGAATGATTATAGGTAATGAAAATAATAAATCCCTTTAGTGATTTACTAACACAATTGTGCGAGTTGGGCAAAAGTACCATGTCAAAAATTTATTTTGGTATGTGTTTTCAACCAACTTACACATTTGGGCATACCTGTCAAACATATTTTCGTCCGAAAAAAACACTATAACTATAGTTCAAGTAACACAATTGTGCATCTTTATAGAAAGGTTCAACAAATTTTTATGTTATCAAATTATTATTATTTTTTTTTTTCAAAAACGATTCCAAATCAACTAAAAAATAATATTTTTTAATATTTTTAGAAAAAAAATATTTTTTAAAGAAAAAGAGCACATACACATTTGTGTTAGTTTTACTGAAAATGATTCCATATTAAATAAAATGTAAAACCCTTTTTAGTAAAAAAAATCATTTTTTATTTCATAGTAATTCACAAATTTCATAGAAATTCACTGATTTCATTCTCATTTTGTATTTTCATAGTAATTTCATAGTAATTCAAAAAAAAAAATCTTAATTTTACGCACGAGTTATCACTTTTTCATAACATGAAACTGTTTAAAACAGTTTTTTTTTTTTTGATGAAAGACACAAATAAATATTGCATTTCTCGCAACGGCAGTGAGTTCGAGCTTGACATGTTTCTAACCTGCAAGATCAGGCACTACCTAATGAACCGAAAACCGGCCTATGGTCGCATCTATCCGATCTTTTTACCATGCATGGTAGAGGCGAACACAACAGTGATTGTTTTGCGTTTGTTGCCTCGTCTTCCTCACAGCTTTCTCTTCTCTTTCGTATTACACTGCCTCGGCCACTTCTAATTTGAATTTTAAAAAATCCATTATACGATTTTTGGGTACATTTAAATCAACACAATCTTGGCGGTACTCCATCCATGAATTAAGTACTACCAAATCTATTATATGATTAATCACTTTTGTCCATTTTCTTGTCTTAATGTTAGTTCTATAATAAGATAACATTTGGTCGACTAAGTCGACGCCACCCATATTTTGATTATATTGGTGTATTATATTAGGACAATTGACAGATTGGAAACATTTCGTATGTTTATTCCAACGACTGACGTTTGTCATCGGATTAGTACCCGATATAGTAGAAAGTGCGGTTACACATTTCAGATTTTTCCACTTAACACAAACTAATTCACCAGTTCCATTATTATACAATAGTTCTTGACTTTCACCTCTTTCCATATGGCGATCGCCTTTAAACTTTGCATATTTTATTCTATTTGGCATTACCGTTCCTAAAATAAAATAATTAATTATTGCCAATATAGAACAATATAATAATCATGCATATAAAAATTTACCGGTCGCACGATATCCCAACTCCAATAGCTTGAATAAGAGCGGCATTGTGGTGAAATAACGATCAAAAAATATAAAGCTGCCTTTGGGAATGGTTTGGACTAGTCGTAACACCACTGCTGGCCCTAAACCCAATGATCGATCACCAAGAACAGTTTTTTCACCTTGGTATAACTCAAAGTCGAGAACGAGACCCTTAGATGTCGTTATTACAAAAATTTTTAAACCAGTTGGGTTTGGTTTGTTTTTTACATACTGACGGGCCAGACACCGTCCAGTATAGGGGAGTATTTGCTCGTCCACCGAATAAGTAGAAACGATTTTGGGTAAAGATCGACACTTATCTCGCACAGTATTAATTAGTGACTGAATCTTCCAAAACACATTGGTTGAACTTTCCGCAGGTTGGTTCACATCCAGGTAATGTAAAGCCGCACGAATTTTTTTAAATCGGGATCTTGGCATTGCGTTGGCAATTAAATCGACGCGGAACCCCTTTTTCCAGTACATATCCACTCTGGGATATGAAATACACCCTATTAGTAAGAAAGCACCGTATATTTTTTTTAATTCTAATGCGGAGGTATTCAACTCAGTACCACAAATATTTGAGTGATACATATTGGTGTATGTTGGGACATCTGTATAATGACTATCTGGAAATATTGTCTAAAATACTCGTACGCAGATTTAACATTTAGTGGATGAACCGATTGTTTTTCAACAGATAGTGATTTTTCCTCGAATATGCCGGAATACCAAACGTTTTTGGGGCTTAAATTATCGTTATCAACAATATTTGCAAAGGGGTCGATGTCATGTTCCATATGGTCCGATAGATCTGAGTTCTTCTCATGTTCTGCTACAAAACATTCAGTTGGTACATCTTCTTCTGAATCTGATGCTGATCCTTCTAAAATTTGTTGTAATTCAGCATCGTCTATTTGCCGTTGACCAGCAGTTTTGTATAAAGCTAAAAAAAAAATAAAATAGTAATACATAGTTGAGGTTTAGCTTAGAGATTTGTGTATGTCTTTATTTAGATAAAATTTCCAATTTATTATAAAATTTATTTATTTTTTGTATATTATTTAAAAAACACGCAATGTTTAATTAAAATTATTCCATAAACAAATAAATAATTAATTAATTCCTTCTGTATTATATTTTACTTACATTTTTAACGCGCACTCATTTTGAAATTGTTATTTTTTGTTTGCAAATTTGACAGGCAAATTTATTCCCAAGATACCAAATCATAATGTATCTAAAAAATTTAATGTTTCAGATAACTGGTAAAACTATAAATTAATAAAAAAAAACTTAGAAAAATCAATTAAAATATTTATATTAACGTATTACCTACATACACAATTGTGGAAGTTGGTAATGAGTAATATTTATTTTCTTAAATGTCAGAGCCACAACAAAAGTACGCACAATTGTGTTGGTTGTACTTCAAATGAAGTGAAATTTTTTATCAACAACGCCATTACATACTATGGTTTTTTACTCGCACATTTGTGTGAGTTGGGTTAAAACTGAGCCAATTTTTTTGTTTGCTTGGTTGATAAAGGGATATAGAGTAAGAAATTAACGGTTGGTTGCACTTATAAAGCGCTGTTATTAAAAAATTCGAATTTTGAAATCCGCGGTTATATTATGGCATCGAACCTGGATTACAGGCGAATGAGACGACATAATAATATGCTTTTATTAAAAGTCACACTGCTCCAAACTTTGGTTTTTGTGAAATGATGCACGAATTTTAGTTTGATATTTAAGTATGGAAGGCAATGTGAGTTCATGAAATGTCGGTCACATGTTGTTTTTGTAGTCTTGCTTGATCTGAAAGCGTTACTAGTCGCAAGAAATTCGATTACAATTATTTCATGTGGTAAGCTCAAAGGGTCTTCCACAATTCAAACTCCGACAGCTTGAAGTTGCCGTATTGCCACGGGGAGTCCATGTCAATTGTACGGTCGTCCCCAAAATGACGACACATATGCTGGACTCACCACTCCGTCCCTGTGGATGTCCTGCCAAATAGATGATGTGGGGAGTGACAAGCCCAGTCGGACACTACGGAACCGACACGAAATGAGAATCCCCCTCCCATCATACCGAATCGAAAATAAATTTTGTACTTTATTTTATTACAAAAAAAAAAAACAATAACAGGTAAAACAACCAGGTTAGTAAAGGAACAAACATAAAGTGAGTCCGATAAGAAAAAATTAGACCGAATACAAGGAATCATGTGTAGTGCGGATTTTTTCTTTAATTATTAAAAAATTTAGTTCAATGGGCAAAAATTCAAAGAGGGATAAAATTGGAAAAAAATTAATCAAACAAAAAAGGGTAAACCTGAAAAACTCCGGAATGAAAGAAGATGAATCAAGCTAAAAATGTTTGTAAAAAATCAAACTAAAATATAGTCGCAGAATGTGAATAATTTGGAGGGCGAAATCTTTGTGACTCAAGTGCGCGCCAAGCAACCGTTAGGCTGCACTTGATTCCACATATATTTGATTAAAAAACATTTAAAGCAAAAAATTAAATTGATATTGAGTAAAATAAAATCAAAAATCAAAATATTTACCTTGTGTTCTTCGATTGGGCGCCTGCTAATATTGTGCGTCTTCTTACCTTTAGTAATAAAATGGCTGAATTCAATCGGCCCGACCGTAAATTTAATTCAAAGTGGTGGCACGTCTGCCGTTCTAAAAAATTGGGATAAAGTTGGGCGTCGTCCCAACTTGGGTAATAAAATGGCTGACCTCGATTGGCCACCCGTAAATTAATCAAACGTGGTGGCACGTCCACCAACATTAAAAATTTACCGCAATATTAAGGGCCACGTGATTAGCCACACGTTGTACCGTAATTAGTCATCAGGCTCGTTTGGAAGCCCATATGAATGCGCTGATTCTGTTGTAAACAAAATATTAGATCACGTCAGGCAGCCGTTTATAATACAGTTGCGGCGTTCTTGTATTGACGTCAAACAAATTTTAAACAAGCCACTTACAGGCTTCTTTTACTCATATGATCACTTTTGTCCACTACAAACCGTTGGTCGCACCGTCATTGTCGTTAAAAATAATTGATTTTATTGTTCGACGTCTTTCCGCTGGTATTTCAATTAACAAACTCTTAAACTGTACGGTTTCCAAATGTTCTCACTTTTATTTTGTTTTTTACTCACGAGTTCATTTTATTAAATTTAAAACTAGGCCAAAAAAGTTCTCACACCCAAACAAAAATTTAGAAGAATATTTTGGTTTTCCGCGTTCGCGTCACTCACCTACCCTTTCGCACATTGCTCTCACTCTCTAACCTACTCGACGTTTACGGGAAACTATAGGAGTGTGGAAACCGTAAAAAACCTTAGTGTTAAATGCTCGAGAACAGAAGACAATGCAATCAGTAAAGGCTTCATTTATTCGCTGGTAACGAAATTAAAAACCTCAAAACCAAAACCACATACGAAACAATGTGTAAGTAGGTGAATGAGTGGGTGTATTCAAGAATGATGTGGACCCTGTGGTAAACAATGGGCAAAAGGTGGCCTAAATGTGCGAAAGCAACCATTGACACTTAACCTGGCACTGCCAAAACCTTACCACAGCACGATCGATTATTTAAACTTCGACCATTTTAAAGTCTTTTGCAAAAATAGAACGCTCAAATGCCGTTGAAAGAGCACCTATCAGTCGACGAGAAGATCTGTGCAACAAAAATACGAAGATTCATGGAATAGCACTTCCCATCCCGGCCGCCAAAATGGGGATTTAAAATATTTACCCTAACAAGAAGATCATCAGGTAAGTTTCTTATTCATTCTTAAAATTTCTATCATTGATTACGATCTGTGTCATAAACAATTTTCGTATTTTAGGGTACATGTATAAATTTGAAATTTACGCCGGCCAAGAGAATAATTGCAAAATTTCAAACGAATAAGATCGTGTTGCTTCTGCAAATATACTTGTCCGTCAACAAAATATGGCACATACAATTTTTTGTGATCAATCCCAATTTTGCCTAAAGCAATGGAAGGGTAACAAGCCAGTAACCTTGGTCTTCGCCTTTGTTGATTCAAATCCGGTGGCAGCAGGTGGTGCCGATGTTAGTGTGGGAGCTGCCGATTTACACAACAGTTTTATTAGCCGACATCGCATAAAATATAAGTCATTAAAATGGTGCCTTGCAAAATCATCTTTCACACGCTTAACGTGACAATAGTATATTCTTTGATAATGCACAGAAAGGTGTGCACAAGAAAAAAAACAAACAGCCCTTGACTCTTTATGACTTGAGGATAAATCTGTAGGAATCGCCTAATCACATCGACTGTCGGCTCTGTTGGAGAATACCGAAATAAATTTTCTTCTCGTCGAATGCATAATTGGTAAAATCGCGAAAAAAACATCACAAAACATCCCAATAAAGGATACTCGACTTGACATTATTAGCCACTTTCGTATTTAGGATTCGTAACCAGGAGTAAAATGCTTCAGTGTAACGATCAGAGCTATACATATATATATATATATATATATATATATATATATATATATATATATATATATATATATATATATATATATATATATATATATATATATATATATATATATATATATATATATATATATATATATATATATATATATATATATATATATATATGAAATCTTTAAAGTGCAATGTCGGCCTATGCATAAATAATTCTTGGAACTGGGAATATATTTATATATTTATGTAATTTACAATAAATATTTTTTTAATTTAACGTGTGTTTTGGTCTTAAAACGGATTTCTAATAATATTTGTCACAGACTTTTTTTTTTTTTTTTTTTTTTTTTGGAATAAATCTGTTATAAAAATGTGTCTTAAATGTGTTTTCCGGAAAACTTAGCAATTTAAGAGGAAAACCCCACAACTATCATTTTACCCACGGTTCGGTAAATCTTGTACAATCTATTGATCAATACTCACGGTTCGGTAAATATTGTACAATCTGGGTAAATAGCCTGTCAAGGGTTAAAAAATGTACAGTTTAATGGTTTCGGCTTAAAATTTTTTATTGTGAATGTGTTTTTTAATAAAATATCAAACACAATATTATAACATGAAAAACTACTTACTTAACATTTAAGTTTTTAAAAGAAATCATTTGGTCGAGATAAAGTTCAGAAATTCTATTAAAATTGTAACAAAAACCAAATTTCAGCAACTATCGATAAAAGTGCTACGTATGCACTACCACCCTACTATTTTTGCGAAATATTATGGATCGATGGAAGTGTACCCGTACAAAAATTAGGTATGGATAGAGGTCTATTGATGACACTACTTTATTCCTTTAATGTGATTTGTATAACATATTCATTCGGCTTTCATACAATTTTAATATGAATGTGAACGAGGCGATTGCAAGGCAAATACAATTTACATCTGCTACTCATATTTACACTACTGGTAAAAATCACGTGAGATATAAACCACGTGTATTTCAAATTTACTGGCGATGCAGTGCGAAGTGCAATAATACTGATAAAAGGACTATAGCATGAGTTTGAATATAACAAGCCGCATTTTGTGATTTTGAAAAAAATGAATCTCCCTGCTAGGTAAGATGAGGCAGGTGTGTCTTTGTCGCTGATGATTTTGTCGCTTAAATCAAATATCGACTCCTTCAAAAAAGGAGATACGCCTTTCAGATATAAGATTATACCTTAGCCACTCTGCAGCCTCTTTTATCGGTCAGAGAAACGGTACGCAAAGATAACTTTTAGTGTTTCAAAGAAGACTCCCACCTTACCGTCCATTTGCACCATCCTCCCACCCAGTACTCTTTGGTGGCAATATCAGTATGTGGGCTAGTGACGTAATCACATAATCAGAGGTTGTAGAAATGTCCCATTTTTTAAGACAACTATTTGTGTTCAAACATGTCCATAATGGAGATGACGTTGAGCCTTATATATGAGCTCAGGCCTTTTATTATATTGGATTTCCTAGTTTGTGAAATGAAACAGATCCCCAATTGCTTTGTTACGAAATAGGGCCCGCTTGCAATATCGTGTTATTGAGTAGCTTTTTTCGGTGATTTCCTATGACCGTTACCCGACCCCCTTGAGAAAAAAATCCCAAAAATTTTCAACTCTCCAAAATAAATTTACTAGAACGTTCGAATGGCATAAGCCATTTTTACGATTGAGTGCGGTGCAGACCTGATATGAGTTCAATGATCTCTAACGTTTTAAGGAAACTTTTCTGGGCCATGGTCATTCTTTACCAATTTTATCAGGATTTCAATAACTTTGTGTTTTAGACCGAATTTAAACAAATTATATTTAATGCAATTTATTTTATTCAGTCTCTTTGTAAATCAGTAGTTCTACACAATCAATATGTATTGACTACTAGAAATATTAGATTGTACTATGTATTTAACAGGTTTCACTAATTCACTCAACGATTGGCAAATTTTGCTATTACTGAAAATGTATGAAAATTTTAAAAATATATCAATTAAATTGTTCGTAAGTGAGATTATATTACCGACGATTACACAATTCCGTTTCTATTAAAAGAACTTCTCACATCAATTTATTGATCGATTTCTTAGAACATTTTTCTCATACATAAATGGCAAAAAATATTGTTTTATGTGTCACCATTGGTTTCCTGCAGGAATTATAGTATATAAAATGTAGCATGGAAATTGTATTAACGGGATAAAACAAAGTTTATTTTCATTTTATTTTATTGAGTAGAGAATTATGATTCTCAAGACACTAATTCATTTATTGGAACACCTGTTCCAGTGAAAAAAAAAATCGAATTTCTACTTTTTTGTGCACTACCGAAATATCCAAAAGTTGCAATATATAAAAAAAAACTTAAAAAACTTTTTAATACTCGACGATGCCATATAGTATAAGACAAAAACTTCGTACATCACACTGAACTTTTATTTCATTTTAATGTGAGTACCTATGGCACAAAAAAATGCCACCTGAAAAATGTTTTATATTCGACTGCTCTATACTCCAGAATATTGATGAATAAGCAAAAGCGCATACTGGATGTGAAAGCACTTACGTATTCGTATATATAATAACGAATATAAACAATTGAAAGAGTGAAAACTTTTTGGCAACAACAACAAACTGGATAAACTTTTAATCAAAATTTAATGGCGTAAATTTTAAAACACAAAAGTTTTTTTTTCGTTTTTTTTTCTATTTTTGCTCTTGAACGAATAAATTTATTATTGCGTCACTTGTTTACGCTAATGAGCTTTTTTGGGGTACTTAAGCAATTCCACGAAATGAAAAACAAACAAAATGTTTGCGAAGAAAATATATTTTTTTTTTTTAATTCCCTTGGAAATCTTTTACTTTTTGAATTTCTTCCGAATTCAGGTGGCTTAATTGTTTTGAGGATTATTGGTGCGCAAAATTATACATAATTTGGTTTTTTATTGTTTTTGCAATATTGTTAGTAAAATATTTTCCGGTTACGATTTTAATGTTTCATTTTTAAAATATGATTGTGAAATACATACCAAAACTAATTTACAATATTAAATTTAAAATAAAAATCCAATTGGATTTGTCTTCAATTGAAATTCAAACATATTTGTTTTATATACTGAGCAACTCTGTCAAAATTCTATGTTTGTGGTGGACGGGATCTAATTGTTATGATTTTTAACTTTCCCAGTGTTAATTAATCTTTTGTGGTATTCGAACTGAATCACTTTTAAATATATTTATTATGTGTGGTACATGACATAAAATACGAAAAGAAAATTCCTACGGATGTTTTTTTATATATTCGAGTAGGTTAGACAATTTTGTGAGGGATGTATTCTTAATTGAAAATTTTGTTGTTTTTGTTAGATGCGAACCCGTAGCTAAAATTCTTGGAATAGGCGATATAATCGTACACGTGAAACTATCTTTACACATGTTTAAAATCATAATAGTTAGATCCGGTTTATGACACATACGCATATGGTTTTGACGGAGCTATCTGAATATCTATCCACAAAAATCCTGAGGTACAAAATTTCAAGATTATAATACTTTATTTTGGAACATTTAAGAGAGTATATACTAGTAAAATAAATAAAATATATTAAAAAACTACTCACTAAACTTAAATTGAATCTACATGAGCTACATTTTTTCCCTCCAAGTCACATCACGGCTCTGCAGCGACTGCTAAGCATTAGAAACAAATGTAGGATATGAGAAATATACACCATAAGCAAGTATTATTTCTATCTTGCGGTTAAAACCTATCCACGGACAATCTTTAGTAGTGTATTTTACATGGCCGCCTCAAACTCAACTTAAAGGGTGATTTTTTTTCCAAGAATAAATTAAGTTTTTTCAGGGTCCATATTTTTTGTACATTCTTTGTTGATGCGTATGTTGGAGAAATCATGCAATACTTACCTGGAATACTTACCGCATCAAAATAAACTCTCAACACATAAAACATCATAACATATAAACCTAGAAATAAGAATTATAAATTAATTAATTAAATTCATACTACCTTTTACCATTATAACTTTAAAGATTAATTACGTACATTACCTGAAATATATAGTTTATTAGAATATTATTTGTTAAAATTAATATTACATAGTTCTTACCTTTAGAGACTTATCCACTTCTTGTAACACTGTTTGTCTGACGACAGCAAAACCAATATCCAAATAATTTGTAAACAAAACAAATTCATGTAATTTATCCTTGAACTTGAACTTGATACAAATTTTTGGATGCTGTTATGTTTATACCTAAACAAACAAATTTTATATTATATAAAGGTTTAATTATGAAACACAAATATATTTTAATTGTATATTGATAATTATAGTTACCTATTTGTTAATCACTTGTTAATCACTTTTAATATCACTATCATATTATATTTAAATAACTAATTTAATTTTTTCGTAAATCTTGTTTACAATAAAATGTAAACAAAATATTGACAACTAGATTTAATCGCCATTTAAATATTGTAAAGGTAACAAAAAATTGTACTAGACTTTGGTAGCTCAAATAGAATAAGCATGAGTACGTTCCATACAGAAATCATTTTTTTACAACAACTATCGGCGGTTAGATGAACTGCACACAACATAAAAATTTAATTTTAATAAATATTTCTTTTCAATTGAGACCACCAAACGATCTACACCAATTTAATAAAATAAAATAAAATTGTGAGTTATAAACCAGTGACTGGTGTATTTAATATCACCCATTACCAACACCAACTTTATTGTACCTTCTGTACCAACACCCATTTTGGTACATTTTCTGGTCCTTCGAGCCGGATATCGAACCAACGGATTCCGGAATTATATTGAATATTGGAGCATCAACATTAAACGTTTGGATTCGCCAAATACAAGGAAATCTGAGAGCTTCGAAAGTCCGCATTGATAAACCGCATGCAGATCCATCCGTCATTAAGCCCGCCAAAAAACCGCAAGTATAAGCTATTTTATTTAAAAAACTAAAAATAAAGAAATAAAAACATAATTTACTGGGTTTTCATTTATTATAAAACAAAATTAAAATTATTAAACAAATTTCTCGAAATCATCTATCGGTATTCGCAAAATCGTTCAAATAAAATAGACAAAACGTGTTCAGTTATAATATAGTGAAACGAATAGTGTAAATAGTGCGCGATAGTGAATCACTGATTTAAAATGGCCGATTTAATAGCTCTAAAGAAGCGTCGCGCCTACATAAAAGGAAACATGACCAAGATGCTCAAATACATCAGTGAAATTAGAACTACAACAAACATCGAGGATGTAAGAGTTAGATTGTTAAATGTAGAACGTTATCGCACTGAATTCATGGGCATAGAGGATAAAATTGTTGCGCTTGATAACGCTGAGGTATTAGACGAAGAGTTTGAGGAGAATTACTATAAAGCGGTATCTGGATTAAATCTGGCGTTACGAACCAAGATGGAACCTACGATTACGCAAAACGAAACCTCGGCAGATACTTCTTTAAATGGAACCTGTATGGAGGTTAGACTACCAAAAATTACCATACCATCATTCTCGGGAGAATATACTGAATGGCAGTCTTATTACGATTTATTCTGCTCTACAATACATTATAACACACGATTGACGCCATCCCAAAAATTACAGTATCTTAAGGGAACGCTACGAGGTGAAGCAGCTGGTCTACTCAAACACCTTAGTATAACTGATGCCAATTATATCGAAGCGCTGCAGAAGCTCCGAAACAGATATGATCGCAAAAGGCATACGATACAAACTTTCATTAAGAATTTCATTCAACAGCCCAACGTAACAACACCAAATAGTGCTAACGTTCGACGATTATATGACACCTCTGATGAAATAATACGCGGACTAAAAGCATTAGGGGAAGACGCGGAATCTAGAGACCACTGGCTAATTTATATACTAGTGAACAAGCTAGACGAGGATACTAACAGGCTTTGGGCTCAAATATCAGCAGATCACGATCTACCAACCATCAATCAATTCTTCGACTTTCTCTCCAAACGAATTGATGCTCTTGAGTCTCTTAAAGGTGGTCCCGTCACACGCTCACAACTTCTGAGCAAATCTGCAATCAAAGGTCATGTTGCTGCCGAAATTCCTAATTCAATATGTTCATTGTGTCCAGAAGAACATCACAGGTTATTTGAGTGTACAAAATTTAAGCAGCAATCAATCGAAAATAGAAAGGCTTTTTTAATAAAGGAAAACCGCTGTTTTAATTGTTTAAATAATAATCATAATTTGTACACCTGTAAATCTAGATTCAGGTGCAAACAATGTAATAGAAAACACCATACACTACTCCACGACAATTTACAGATGAAACCAGCTGCTGAAGTCGCAACCCACAACGCACAGGAGGAGAGGTAAACACAACAAGCCATAGTGCAAGCAATGAAATCGGGAGTTCCATTTTACCAACAGCTCTGGTCCGTATATTGGATGCACAAAACCAGCTCCAACAATGTCGCGTATTACTAGACTCTGGATCACAGTGCTCATTCATCACTGAGAACTGTGCACAAAGGTTAGGTTTAAAAAGAAGTTACGCTAAACTTGCCATTGCCGGTATTGGAGGAATTATGACTGGATACACAAGGGGTTCAATTTCATTAACAGCTTCACCATTAAACAAACCCGAACCAACATTTAAAATTGAAGCTTTCATACTTCCAAAATTAACCGCTAAACCATCTATCATCCAAGTTACAAATTTCAAAGAATTAAAAAATATCGACTTGGCAGATCCATACTTCAATAGGGGCTTGGACATTGATATGATTATCGGCGCAGACAAATTCTTCGACTTGCTATCATCGGGAAAGATTACTACCTCAAGTCAATTAATCCTTCAAAGCACTGTATTAGGATGGATCGTAGCAGGAAAAGCAGATAACAGACAGTCAACTCAATCAATGACTGTGATAATGAGCAACCCAGAAGACAGCTTAGAATATCAACTACGACAGTTCTGGGAAATTGAGTCAATCGAGCCTCCAAAAACAAATTTAACCAAAGAAGAAGAATTTTGTGAGCAACTCTTTACAGAAACGACTAAAACAGATGTCACTGGACGTTTTAAGGTACGCCTACCATTTAAACTTGATCCACAATCATTAGGTGGTTCATATAGAGCAGCTGTACAACGGATGTGTTCAATGGAACGGAAATTCAACAAGAACGGCGAATTTGCGAATATGTACAAGGAGTTCATGAAAGAATACATAAATCTTAACCATATGAAACCACTATGTGGAGAAAGTGAAATAATAAAGGGATACTACCTACCTCATCATGGTGTCCTTAAGGAGTCTAGCAGTACAACTAAGCTAAGAGTTGTATTTGATGAATCTTCGAGAACTGATACAGGAAAATCATTGAATGATTGCCTTGCGGTTGGCCCAACAGTACAATCTTCATTATACGAGATAATACTGCGTTTTAGAAAATTCAAAATAGCATTAACAGCAGATGTTGAAAAGATGTTTCGACAAGTACTTGTTGCAAAAGAAGACACTAGATACCAAAGAATATTGTGGAGGAACTCACCAGACACGCCGTTTACAACATACGAACTTCAAACAGTCACCTATGGCACCGCAAGTGCCACATACCTGGCAACTCGTGCATTAAATGAAGCTACAGTAAAGTTCGCACCAACCTTCGAAAACGCAGTAGACCAAATCAAAAATAGTATGTACGTCGACGATCTAATGACAGGGGCGGATTCTGTAGAAGAGGCAACGAAGCTAAAGGATGAGATCAACCAAATTCTGTCAACTTCCGGATTCATGCTGAGAAAATGGTTAACCAACGAGAGACAGATATTTAACAATAATAACCACGACCATTCTACCAACGTACTTGAAATCGATCCATTTAGTTCTGTAAAGGTTTTAGGTTTGTATTGGAATCCATTAAAAGATTGTTTCCAATTCAAAGTCAACCTTTCTAGTCTACCAATAATAACAAAGCGAGGGATTCTTTCCGAAGCAAGCAGACTGTTCGATCCACTTGGATGGCTTGCCCCAGTGACCATAAAAATAAAAATAATTTTTTCAAAAATTATGGGTTGAAAACTTAAATTGGGACGAACAGTTACCACAACAATTATCTTCAGAGTGGCTAAATATACGCCTCAACCTACCCAAAATCGACCAAATCGAGATTAAGAGATACATTAATACGACGAAAGAGGGGAACATTGCATTACATGGCTTTTCTGATGCTTCCAAATATGCGTATTCGGCCGTGGTCTATGCTGAAATAATAAACAAGAAAGATGGTCCATCCAAAATTTGGTTATTATCGTCTAAAACCAAAGTAGCACCGGTAAAACAAATTTCGATCCCGAGATTAGAATTGTGTGGTGCAGCGCTTTTAGCAAGACTTTTGATAAGGATTAAAGACAAATTAAAGATGGAAATTTCGAAAATCACCGCGTGGACCGACTCAACAATCGTCCTAGATTGGCTTGCTGCACATCCGACTAAATGGAATACCTTCGTTGGGAATCGTACGGGTGAAATACTTTCGACAATGAACCGCTCACAATGGAGGCATGTCGATTCCAAAGCCAATCCTGCTGATCACGCATCTAGAGGAGTAGATCCAGACCTGCTAAAAAATTTAAAATTATGGTGGAAGGGACCAGAGTGGCTAGGAGATCAATATAAATGGCCTGATATGCACCGGAGTACAAATACAACCGAAGAAATCCGTTATCAAACACTAAATATCCAAATCTCCCAACAAAATATAATAGATAAATTAGTACAACGGTTATCCAGTTATTCCAAAATCGTAAGAATCCTAGCCTATGTCATTCGCTTTCTTACAATAAAAACAAAACCTTCTGCCAGATCCACAACTTTTCCTTACATTACTTGTCCAGAATTCCAAAAGTCCCAAGTTCTCCTGATTAAAAACATGCAGTCAAAGTACTTTGCCGTAGAACTAAAATTACTTTCATCAAATAAAGAACTCTCACCATCAAGTAAGCTCATATATCTAAAACCGTTCATCGATGAATCAGGCTTACTTCGAGTTGGAGGCAGAATCAGAAACGCATCGATATGTTACAACATCAAGCACCCATTAATTTTAGAATCACGAGATGAATTAACCAAGGTTATTGTGCGAGAACATCATTTACGTTATCTACATGCTGGACCCACCTTAATGATGGCAACCCTTCGAACAAAGTATTGGATAATAGGAGGCCGCAATCTCATTAGAACGACAGTACACAGCTGCGTAAAATGCGTAAAATATGACCAAAAACCTCTCAAGCAAATTATGGGTGATCTGCCTAGCACACGAGTAGAGCTGATTAGGCCTTTTTACAAAGTTGGCGTAGACTACGCTGGGCCATTTCCAATTCACTTAACCAGAGGTAGAGGTCAAAAGACATACAAGTCTTACATTTGCATTTTCATTTGTCTATCAACTAAAGCGGTACACATAGAGTTAGTTTCTGATCTAACTTCTGATGCCTATATCGCCGCATTACGACGGTTCATAGCACGTAGGGGAATATGTAAAGAAATAATCAGTGACAATGGGACCAATTTTATCGGGGCTCGAAATCAATTATACGAGTTCTTTAAATTCCTAAAAGATAACGCTAATCACTTTTCTCATTTCTTACTGACAGATCAAATAACATTTAAATTCATCCCACCCAGTTCACCTCACTTCGGAGGTTTATGGGAAGCTGCAGTAAAGAGTGCCAAATACCATCTGCGCAGAGTAACTGACGGGCACATATTGACGTTGGAAGAAATGAGTACGTTGCTAGTCGAAGTTGAGGCAATGCTGAATTCCAGACCAATTTGTGTGCTTTCAGTGGATGATATCGACTATTTAACACCAGCACATTTCTTAATTGGACGAGCCACAACACAACTACCGGCTGAAGATTATAGCGATGCAAAACTATCCACAGTATCTAGATGGAAGCTGATACAACAAATGAACTAATACATCTGGAAAAGATGGTCAATGGAATATTTAACCAATCTTCAACAGCGGCATAAGTGGCATAAGAAAGAAACCAATATAAAAATTGACGACATTGTGCTTATAAAGGACAACAATTTACCTCCAGCAAAGTGGATGTTAGGTAAAGTAGTGGAACTTCATCCAGGATCTGATACTTATGTTAGAGTTGTATCAGTAAAAACATCAACAGGAATTATAAAACGTCCAGTACATAAATTATGTCTATTACCTATAAATTGAATCACCCGATTCAAGGCGGCCGGGATGTTGATGCGTATGTTGGAGAAATCATGCAATACTTACCTGGAATACTTACCGCATCAAAATAAACTCTCAACCTTAACACATAAAACATCATAACATATAAACCTAGAAATAAGAATTATAAATTAATTAATTAAATTCATACTACCTTTTACCATTATAACTTTAAAGATTAATTACGTACATTACCTGAAATATATAGTTTATTAGAATATTATTTGTTAAAATTAATATTACATAGTTCTTACCTTTAGAGATTTATCCACTTCTTGTAACACTGTTTGTCTGACGACAGCAAAACCAATATCCAAATAATTTGTAAACAAAACAAATTCATGTAATTTATCCTTGAACTTGAACTTGATACAAATTTTTGGATGCTGTTATGTTTATACCTAAACAAACAAATTTTATATTATATAAAGGTTTAATTATGAAACACAAATATATTTTAATTGTATATTGATAATTATAGTTACCTATTTGTTAATCACTTGTTAATCACTTTTAATATCACTATCATATTATATTTAAATAACTAATTTAATTTTTTCGTAAATCTTGTTTACAATAAAATGTAAACAAAATATTGACAACTAGATTTAATCGCCATTTAAATATTGTAAAGGTAACAAAAAATTGTACTAGACTTTGGTAGCTCAAATAGAATAAGCATGAGTACGTTCCATACAGAAATCATTTTTTTACAACAACTATCGGCGGTTAGATGAACTGCACACAACATAAAAATTTAATTTTAATAAATATTTCTTTTCAATTGAGACCACCAAACGATCTACACCAATTTAATAAAATAAAATAAAATTGTGAGTTATAAACCAGTGACTGGTGTATTTAATATCACCCATTACCAACACCAAGTTTATACCTTCTGTACCAACACCCATTTTGGTACATTCTTTGTAAAGCAATACGTAAAACACCAATGTTTTTTAAGGCCAGATCAAAAGGTAAGTGTTACACGAAACACTTCTCTAGATCCCAAAATATGCTATTTGTATAATATACCAAACACACGAAAAAAACCAAAAAATTCCAGTGTGAAGCACGTTGTAATTCTACAATTAATCAATATTGTTTAGAACTGCCAAAAGTATACCAAGATCCAATGGTTAAAATTGCTCTCTTATTGAAATCGCCTACTAAAATTATTATTACAAACTTTGCGTAAAGCGTGAATATAGATTTTGAATTTGAGTTTCCGAGAGATATTTAATTTTATGTTTAACGTCATGTGTATATATCGAAAGAAAAGTGCGTTCAATCAAAATCTCAAAAATAAATTAGAATTTTTTTCAAAACATCAGCAAATGCGGAAATAATGTCCAAACTTTAAGAAGAATTATTCTTCAAAAATGCATAAGGAGATAAATTTGTACACATTTGCGGAAGAATGCTTAATAAAAATTGTTTTAAATGCTACATACTATACATTGTGTATGTATCATTTTCGGCAAAAGGATTTATACTAATTAAATGTTGATGACAAGAGCAAAGTTAATAAATTTTCCTAAGTTGACAACTGAGTTAATTTTAATTTAAATCACCAAATAAATTTTATAAAATTTGGGGTAATGCATGCGGTACACTGATCGGTCCTTACAGATTAAAGGTGACTATAATTGCAGCCTGAGTATTCCAGCATTCGACAATACCGACGAAGTAAAAATTGACAACCTGATTCAATCGAACGTAGACGTATTAATTAAGCAAGAGGTATGTAGATAAACATAATTATTATTAATTATAGCAAAATGTTTAGGGGGCCTTATAACTCGACTGAGTGCTAAACGTGCTGTTTGAAAATCACCAAAAAATTAAAATATCTTTCAAGGTAGTAGGAATATTTCGTAAATATTAATGCTTTTAAAACATTATTATATTCGTCAAAAACTTAACATCGAATTTTCTATAGTGAGTATGCCTACTACGTTATGGTAAATACAAATTAAAGAAGTGAGTAAATTGTGACCGGCACCCAACTTTTTTTTAATGCGAATGCATACATCGATCTGGAATACCTCACTTAATGTTTAAAGTGAAAAATTTAACTTACCGGAATTTTCGTAAAAACTGTATTTTGATTATTCCGATACACAATAATGTAAACCAAATTTAGTGTGGATTTCTCAAGTTTAAATAAAGTTAAGCTTTCATTCCGAATACCGTTCTGAGTAGACTGTAGTATAATAAATATAACAAATAAATATAAAAGTGTTGTACTAAGTTTTATTTCGAATAGTCTATCCTTGTCTTAAGAAATGCTGAATTTTGGTGAAATAAACTTTCGTTTTATTAAAACTCGTTATGTCCGGGAAAATTTAAAATATGATCTGAATTAAATTTGTTTAAAATTTAATTTAAAATCTTTTAGTTTACTCGTATTTTTCGCTACTGTTATATACTTTTCAAAAGTTAGCAACATACGAAAAAATTTCTATGGAAGCTGGTGCTTCCGATGGATAAGTTTCGACCAAATCCAATGAGATCTCCCAATTTATGAAAAACGCTAAAGTATTAAGTTTCATACCATCCAATCATGGGTTGTACAGGGTCCAAATTTTTACTAAAAACAGTGTTTTTACAAAATTGTCACTTCCTCTTAATTTTTGGAAAAGTGTCCTGAACCGATACTGTTCTAAATTAATTTAGAATCTATTAAAAGTACATGCAAAAATTAATAGTTTACCTATTGAAACTGCCCTTCAGCCTAGGCTATTCAAAAAGCTTCGGCTGTCTCTGTGTAGTACTAGGTAACACCAAGGTAGCCGCGTCCTCGTCGCGGGGGCGTGTACTGCTTCGACAGTAGCAAAGTGTTACCGGGGACCAAATGCCAGTGGTATAAATTGGCTAAAACAAACAATGATTACAACAAATACGGGAAGTAATACCCTAGGTAGTACAGCAGCAGCTAAACTGACAAAACTACGCTCTTCGGAGGCAGGTCCGGTAGATTTTGAGGTGGGCCAATCATTGTTTAACCCATTTGGACGAAGTACCAATTTACCAAGATCTTCAACTGAAAATATATTTCAGTACGAGAAGGAAAATGCCGAACTCCGTAAACAACTAAGAGAAATAAAGCAATTTACAACTAAATTGAAAGAAGAATTCACAATTTTAAAGAAAGAGAATGAAGAACTCAAAAAAGCAGTTGAAACACGTGCAGAACTTGGGAAGACACCCAGCCCTACAATCGATTATGACATTAATCCATTCCATACGGATGAAGAAGAATTAGAAAGAGAAACAAATTGGATGTTGAAACGGAGTAAAAGACCAAGTAAGAAAAGGAAAGCTCAACACTCACCAGAAATGGCAGAAACTTTACCATCAACTTCAAAAGAGATTTCTAGAAAACAATTAATCATTAATAAACATCTAGCTCTAGAACAACAACAAGCAGCTAAACCAAAAGAAAAACCACCTCAACCAATAAATGACGCTGAGTCCACATCAGAAGTAGAAAAATTACTCAAACTGCAACCAGTTCAACAAAATGAAGCACAGTCAAAGGTAAAAGCCCCACCACCGATTTTTATAGTAGGAGTAACCAACTACTCAGAAATCCAAAGTGTCATGAGTATTGTTAAGGAACAAGAATATAAAATCACTGGTATGAAGATAAACACTTCAAATCCAAACGCATACAGAAACTTGTCAATGAAGCTGAATATGGAAAAATATCAGTGATACACGTACGAAAATCGAAAATAAAAACGATCGTCCCATCAAGGTCATGGCAAGAGGACTACATCCAACCTGTGAAATTAATTCAATAATGGAGGACCTAGAAAATTAAGGATTTAAAATCCTTGATGCCGTGAACATTATTAAAAAAGAGAGATGTAGCGGGGAGAACCGACTAGAACCCGTTTGAAAAAGAGGGCTTCCCCTGTTCATGCTAACCTTTGATAAATCCGAGCAAATAGAAAAAATTTTCAATATAACTGGCATATTCAACAAGCGAGTAAAGATCGAAGCTGTTAAAAGAGGCAGTGCAAGAAAAGTACAATGTAAAAAATGCCAAGGCTATAACCATACGCACCGATATTGTGCGCGCGATCCAAGATGTGTGAAATGTGCTGAAAAGCACCAAAAACAAACTTGCAAACTATCTAAACAAGAACCAGCAAAATGTATAAATTGTTATAGGCAACATCCAGCAAGCTACCGAGTATGTGAGGTTGCCAAACAGCTACAGATAATGAGGGATCAGGCACGCAAACCCCATCTAAGTCATCCAAACAAGGATCGAGCAAGAAATGATCCTTGCGTAGGGAGAATTCCACACACTCAGGTCGCTTCAAATTCGAAAGAAAATGAGACCAACGGTACTGAAAATTTCAAAAACACTTTCCAAGCAATTTTAAAGAGCCTTGAGGAAATGAATAAGCTAAATAAGTTAATTCTGGGTCGACTTAATCTGCTGGAAATACCAAGCTCCAAAATAGTTAAACATAAATAATGTATGCAATAAATAGTTCATTTCAAAATTCCGGAGCAAAAACCAGACATCAAAACTACTCATTAAGAATAGCCATATGGAATGCAAACGGATTAACACAACACCTAGAAGAATTAGAACTATTTTTAAGAACCGAGAAAATTGATATATCAGAATCTTAATATCAGAAACACATCTTACCAGCAGCTCCTACATATCAATCGGGAGATATACTTGTTACCATACCACCCATCCTGCAGAACGAGCAAGAGGAGGGTCAGCTATATTTATTAGAGATAATATCAAACATCATGAAGAATTAAAAATAGAAAAAGAATCCATGCAAGTAACCACCATGACGGTTAAATTTAGTTATCACAACACCTGTAATATATCTGCGATATATTGCCCCCCACGGTATAACCTAAAAAAAGAAGACTACATTCACTTGTTCCGGAAATTAGGAAGTAACTTCATTATTGGAGGTGACTTTAATGTAAAAAATACCTTCTGGGGTTCAAGATTAACCTCTCCAAAAAGCAAAGAGTTACTTGCAGCTGGCCAATACTCAAACTGTGAATTTTACTCAGGAGGAAAACCAACGTACTGGCCAACTGATCCTAACAAAATCCCAGATCTAAGATCTAATAGATTTCTACAACACTAAAGGCATATCGGAACGCTACATCTTCCTAGAAAATGATGAAAGTCTAACATCTGATCATTCTCCTGTGAAGTGAAAATGTAATAGGAAAAACAAATTCACCTCAGCTCACAAACAACAAAACAAATTGGAAACTGTTTAGGCAGTTGGTAGAGGAAAAAATAGAACTTCAAGTGCCAATCAAAAGTGAAAATGAAATAGAAGAAGAACTAGACAAGCTCCTTGATGTCATACAATGGTCGGCTTGGGAATCCACCCCCAAATTATCATCCAGGAAAAAAAACTCCGTTATTTAACCAATAGAAGTTAGACAACTAGTGCAGGAAAAACGAAAAGCCCGAAAGAAATGGGGGAGACTACGCGTGCCCCGCAAGATAAAACCACATTAAACAACTCGTGCATCAAACTTAAGGCACTCATAAAAAAAGTAAAAATGAAACAATTGCAAAATACCTTTGTTCCCTAGCTCCAACTAAAGATACCGACTATTCCCTCTGGAAAGCAACAAAAGGGTTAAAACAACCAAAAACGCAGATCCCCCCCAATCAAAACAAACGATGGGAAATGGGCTAGAAGTGCGAAAGATAAAGCTGACCTGTTTGCTGAACATCTTGAAGAAACATTTCAACCTCTAGGTCAGCCGACCAATGACGAAAACACTGCTGATACGCCCGGATTATCTGATTTTGAAGAGATCAGGCCTGTAACATTAAAAGAACTAAAAGCTGAAATTAAGAACATAAAAGTAAAGGAAGCTCCTGGTTATGATCTGATAACAGGCCAAATAATAAAGGAGCTGCCTGAAAAAGGTACCCGTAAATTACTGCACATAATCAATGCAATTCTCAGGAAAAAGCATGTGCCAATGCAGTGGAAAGTAGCAGAAGTAATAATGATTCCAAAACCGGGCAAGCCACAGAATTATAGTAAATCCTACCGGCCAATTTCACTTCTACCAACACTAGTAAAATTGTTTGAGAGACTGTTGCTCAAAAGATTGAAAAAAAACCATAGAACAAAGAAACCTTATCCCAGAATATCAGTTTGGTTTCAGAGAGAAACACTCAAATATTGAGCAGGTTCATAGGCTTACAAATGTGATTGAGAATACGTTAGAAAGGAAAAAGGTTTGTTCTAATATCTTCTTAGATGTGGCGCAGGCCTTCGATAAGGTGTGGCACAGAGGTTTACTCTTCAAACTATATAGAGATTTACCAAAACAATATTATATGATTTAAAAATCTTACATAGAGAATCGCCACTTTAGGGTGAAATATGAAGATGAATATTCCGAGCTAAAATGATTTCGGCAGGAGTCCCGCAGGGTAGTGTTTTGGGACCTATTCTTTACCTGCTCTACACCAGAGATTTACCTCAATTAAACGACGTTATCATTGCTAAACTTGCTGATGACACTGCAGTTCTTTCAGTAGGAGACACTATCGAGGAATCGACAACGAAACTCCAAGAAGCATGTGACAAAATCATAAAATGGACAAAAATGTGGCGTATCGGGCTCAATGAATCGAAATCCACGCAAATGAATTTCACCAATCTAAAAGTCAGTTATAAACCTGTAATCATTAACGTTCTGCAGATTCCGTATGCAAATAATGCAAAATATCTAGGGATGACCTTAGATACCAGGCTCAGATGGAAAGAGCACGTTAAAAAGAAGAAAGATGAGCTTAATATCAAACATCGCAAAATGTATTGGCTTCTCGGGAAAAATTCGGAATTGTCAACCGAAAATAAATTGCGTTTGTATCAACAGGTGCTAAAGCCTGTATGGACTTACGGAATACAGCTCTGGGGCTGTACAAAGAAAACCAACACCAAAATAATACAAACTTTTCAAAACAAAGTGCTACGTGGTATAGTTAACGCTCCGTGGTACATTAGGAATGATGACCTTCATAGGGACCTAAATATCCCGACGGTTTAAGAAGAAATAAAAAAATTTGCAGTAATTCATGGACAACGTATCTATCAACACGTAAATGAAGAGCTTCGTGGTATGTTGGACACTTCACATGCAGCAAGACGATTGCAGAGAATGAAACCAATTAATTTAATGGATTAACGACACCAGAGCAAAGACTACTTCAGTAAATAACATATAAATGGAGCTGGCCAATGGGCCATTATTCACAAGTGACTAAATTAGGAAAGAAAAATTACTAGATGAATTGTATTCAGTTGTAATAATTTAAATAAACAATAAAAAAAAAGGAAAAAAAACCTATTAAAGCTGTCACTTCCGGTGGAATAACGGAAAAGCTTCTATGGAATGTCACTTCCTGTGAACCGAATTTGGTCAAAATTCACTACGATCTCCCAATTTGTAGAACAATTTAGCTGTCCCGTTGATTCAGCCCATCTGTGCTGTACAAAGGCCGAATTTATGTTCAAAATGGATTTTTGACAGAAATCGTCTTTTCCGAAAAAATTTTGAAAAACTGTTTTAGAAAGGTATTGTTACAAACACTTTATAGAATATTTTCAAAATCGAGAGAGCTCCTACAAAAGTTCTCACTTCCGGTCGATCTATCTCAACTAAGATGCACTCGGATCTTATTTTTTTTTAATCGTTATTTGCGGTAAATTTTTTAAAAATTGATCTTGGCCCGTATTGTTTCAAATTTAACTTAGAATATTTTATTGTGTACTTGTTTCCCCGTTAATGTTATACTTTTGCAAATATTTATAAGAAAAACACAAAAGATCTTACGGAAAGAACCGATTTTGACCAAAACGGACAGGAATCTTCTAAAATTAATAGACATAGATTTAGACATATATTTAGTCTGCACTATACACCACGCATATAGACACATGAGCATAAGCATGCAAACTATGAAACTTTTTAAAACTGTTTTTTATAGCAATATAACAGCAAATCGGCAAAAATCTCGAGGAAAACATTTTTCATGATTACATACTAATTTTTACTATACGTAACCGAAAGTATAATTTATGGGTTAAGAGGGAACTGTTAAAGCTTTAATTACATTCCGTACTCTGTTTTCAATTGAGTTGTTGACAAACCTAAATGGTTGCATTTTCTGTGCATGTATTCCTCAAATGTGGTTAAATCAGTAGTCCTGCGTTAGGAACTGCTACAAGAGGGAAATCACTTGGGAAATATTAAAAATAACATAAGCGTCAAGTCAAAAGAAAATCCCTTCCTATTTAAGAAAATTTTACTTAAAGTTTTTCTTATAAACATACGGAGTATAGTAATCATGAAAAATATTCACCTACAATTTTTTACAGATTTACCATTCACAATATCGCCAAAAACAAGAGTGTATTTTTTAAAAAATCTATTCGTGTGTGCACGTGTGCGTGCGAGTGTGCGTACATATAAATGGCGGTGTCCTCTCTACCGCCCAAACCGGTTAACTGATCAAAATGAAACTTCATACATATTTTTCATGAATTAGGTGATTCTTGTGATTTTGACCAAAAACGATTCACCGTAAGTGGCAGTTTTCATAATATGAGTTTTAAACTATCACATTATAAATTAAAATTTCAACAAAATTGGAAATGACGATTTATGTTTAAAAATGGTTCAACAAAAATTCGGTCGTGTATACAGCCCAAATGGATGGATTGGCCGAAACGAAACTTATACTTAAGCTTTTACTACAAATTAGGAGACCGCACCAACTGTCCGAAATTGGTCAACCGTAAGTTGCTTCCACAGGAGCTTCACGGCTGTTCAAAATACTGTAAAATATACGTGCACAAATTCGGCTGCACTACCGCCCACAATGATCGAAATAAATTTTTATTATTAAGCTTCCTTTAATAATTTGGGGATTTCAGTGGTATTTGGCAAAAATTGGTCCACCGGTAGTGGTCTCTTCTGTAAGAGCTTTTTCGTTTTTTTTATAAATATTTTTAAAATATCTTAGTTATGAGAAAACTGACCTCTAGTCTTTTGAATAAATACCTGTGCTCTCTCTACAGCTCGGGCGGATTTACTGATCAGACTAAAACTTAATGCTTACGATTTTTTCATGAATCGAGAGATATCAATTATTTTTGGCCAAAATAAGTTAACCGGAAGAAGCACTTTCCATAAGAGCTTTTCAGTTTTTTTACAAATATTTTGAAAATTATATAGTTCAGACATATTTTAATTTTACCGGAAGTGACCAGTTTTGATATAAAATCTTTATTTCAGAAAATTCAGAATTTTTTCGGACTAGAAGAATTGACTATTCAAAATAACAATGAATACTAAAGCTTTTGCATGAATTGAGCAGCCTATGTGAAATGTGGTTGGCATCTGTGTATCTGAAGTAGTATAGCTTCCGTAAGAGTTTTATCGACTATTGCAAAGAAATAGTTGATCTTGTTGGTATTCTGAAATTTTAGCAGGATTAACGATTTTTGATTACAACAGATAATCTTTACCACAAATTTGGTAGGTTCAATTTTTTATCTTAGAAATTAAATATTTGAGATCATATGTACATTTGTCGTAAAAGATAGTTGAGTATTGGGCTGAACAATTGCGTTTCTCAATTTTTTTGAAAGTTTGAATTCCCCTCGAAAAGTATTAGAATTCTCACTTTAACCTTATAACCCTGCTTGATTTGGCGAAACCCGATGTTTTTTTACTTTAATTTTAATTACAATACTATATAACTCGTAGACATGGGTGAGGTAGATTACGCAATGCAGAGGCAGTGTAGATTACACAGCAATTTATTTTCTTCACTGATGTCGATGAAGACAACGTCAATTTAATTAGACCTTGAGTTTTTAAAAGTTTTTCAAACAAATGTCCCCTCCAAGAAATCATTATTATTCTGCTGCAAATATTGCAACGCAAGATATATAAACTTGCACTGAGTGTCATGTAAAATGTAAATATTGTTTTGAAGTATTCGTCATATCTTTCTAAACGGAGTAGGGTTTATGAAATATTTTCAAACGTTGCTATTTTCGTATATCCTGCAGTTCCAATAAATTGTTTACTGTTAATCGGACTTTAATAAACGGTATAATATTTGGAACTCTGATCTATGATGATTTTCCAGGGTCTGTTTTTATAGCACCCCATCTAAAGGTTTTGACACAAACGATGAAGAAAAATTAAAAACAAAATTCCCGGGTAGCACCTCTGTGACCAAACGCCGAAATGTTTTGACCCATCATGACCTAACGATTACCAAGAAGGGATTTTTTTGCAATGAGGGGAATGTTCTTTCGCTACCCAGGATTTTTTTAATTTTTCAGTATTTATTTACCGTTTAATTGTAAGTGACCAAATATTCAAAAAATATATTTTAAAATATATTCCAAAAATACTTTTTTGGTTATTCATCCACTATCTGAAATTTCTTTTGTTAAAGTGGCTGGCAACGACTTCAGAACTTCTTTTGTTGCTCACACATTGCCATCATTTTTATTTCAAATATCTAAGCTCAACTTCATAGGTGTATCATGGTTTTGAGAAACGTAATTTACTCCTGCTCATTACTGTTTCATTGAGCACCAAATCTGAATAACGAGGTTCACGTACATCAATGTTCACAAACAAGAATACATCACCCATTTTTATCAAAAGCAACTGAGGTCAAAAGTAAAAATACAGAGTAAATGGGGAGATTATAAAGGCCTTAAATTTCATTTATATGATTTTCCAAAATATAAAAGAATGTACCCATATTAAAATATTATAAAGAGTTGGGTCAAAATGTATCTACCGCTTTAAGTTGAAATAATTATCAGGATTATGATGTCAAACTCTGGGAGTATTTTATAATCCGCACCATGTAATGAAAACATAATAGGCAATCGCTAAAACGGCTGTCATCAGTTCGTTAGCAGTGTTGTAATTAATGTGTATGTCGCATTTAACCTAGCTTCTATTTCCATTATCTAATTCAATTTTATCCCTAATGTACCTGGGTCATATTTACTTAGCTCAAAATATTTAAGCAAGAAATGTATCAGCCGTAACTACACTGTTAGATTAAAATATCGAAAAAAAATTATTTGTCAGTTAAAAGAACAAAATATTTGTCGTTTATTTTAACTTCATACTTTTCTTTGTTTGGCCAAATGTCAGTAGATGTTAGTAAAATTTATATTTTTCAAATTATTTGCCGTTTTCTGAAAATATTATATTTAACCAGAATCTAACATGACGGAAAGTTTTTGGCTTAACTATTAACTAAACTAATTTAATATTAAATATTAGTTCGTGCCAGCTATCAATAGATGGCATAAAAAACAAAACACAACAATTTTATTGAAATTCGCAAATCTATCAAATTCGCAAATTCGATTAGAAATCGGTATAAGAAATAATTAATTAAAAAATGTCCACTATAAAAATTTTAGTTTTCAAATATAAATTATTTCACTATAAATTTAATTTTTAAATCAGTGTCATACAATATGGTGAATAACTTTTTAATGGATTTTCCTAAAAACTAAACATACTGTTACGGTGACACCTAGATTAGAATAAAATAAGTTAATTCATTTGTATACTAACATATTTGCTCGATTCGTAGAGAGCATTCAGGATTATTCTAGAAACAAATATTTTAGTATATAAAGGCGTACATTGACATGGAATGCTGAATCTTATTTTAAACGTGATACAGTGAAGGTTAGATAGAGTGATTATTAAAATGATTATTAAAGCGATTATTTAAGATATAATTAAATAGTGTGTTATAAATTGAATAAATAATTGTTAATTTTGTATTGTGTAATTATTGTGTTATGTAAATAAATTTGTGTGAGTTCAAATTTGAAGCAACTGTATTTATTCACAACCCCTTCACAAAATCCTGGTATTCAAAAGCCTTCTTTCCAAAAGCCTGGTTTTCAAAAGCCTGGTTTTCTAAAAGCCTGGTTTTCAAAATCCTGGTTTCCAAAATCCTGTTTTTTAAAACCTGAATTATTTTTATTAATTCGGGCCGGCCCGAATTAATAAAAATAAATCACTTTTTAAAAAACAAAATTTTGAATTCCATGATGAGAAATTACTTAAGTTTTTTCTATTTTAAATCATTTTCGGCGAATCACGATGTTTGATTTATGGGGATTTACCGAATGTATGTACAACAGGGAACTACACATTTTGAAAATTACATCGAAAACATACATTCTTTTTCGCATTTTTACTTTAAACCCATTTCGGGAAGCACATAATAACAAAATTATTGCGGGGAATAACCGAAATTTATTAGTGTTTTCGTTTATTCATTTTGTATATCTCGAACGTTTCAAAACTGACATAAAACGTATTTTTAATCATTCAGAAACGTAGAATGAAAAGAATATTCTGGTTTGAATTGTCATCACAACTTGCGTTCGTTTGCAAATAATTATTATTATTATTATTATTTTTTTTTTTAATAAAACAATATATATAATATATTATATATATTTATATATTATCTATGGCTCTCTCTTCTATTTATGTTCTTTTATTACATTTCGATCGGAATAACAGTAGCTCACATGATCAATATTTTATTCCTTCTATTCTTTCTGAAGAACGAATTTTCGAGAAAACTATATTGCGCAAATTTGTACTTCTCGCTTGTAATTCTAGTTACTTAAGTGATAAAATGATCAACGTTTTTACAAGTATTTTCTTAAACCTGTGATTTAGAATAAAAAAGTGGTAATAAGTTTTTACAAGTATTTTAAAAGTGAGTAAAGTGAGTAAGTATAAGTATTTTAAAAGTAAAATAAGTAGAATAAAAGTGAGTAAAAAATTTAGAGTAAAACAGTTTCTTTAAAAAATTATAAAATGAAAATTGTTTCGACGAATAAGGGGAAACCCAAATTAATTTTTAATGGTTATACGTACCATTTGGAGAGAAAAAAAGAAACGTTTCAGTGGGCGTGTGCCGAGCGAAAAACTCTTTTACGCAAAAGAAGAGTTGTCACGAAAGAGGTTGAAGGGGAGCATGTGATTAAAAAAGAACCTTCAAGTCATAGCCATGACCCTACGGCATATGATAAGTCGATTTCCGAAGCTAATACAAAATTGAAAGCGGCAGCAAAAAATTCAGTTCCACGGCCTTCGCGTTTATTTGAAAACAAACCAGGCGCAACAACACAAAATAACGCGTATAAGACGTGCCGTATTTAAGGAACCTGATAGTATTAAGAAAATAAACGTTCCAGAGGAGCTCCAATATATCGAATGAGAACCTTTTGTGGTGTCTATAAAGGATTTTGGAGATCAAGCGATTATAGTATTAGCAACACCTTCGCGTTTGAAATTTTTAGCAGAGGCAAAATAATGGCTCATGGACGGTACTATTGATGTAATTCCTGCGCTTATGCGTCAATTGTTCACTATTCATGGGAAAATTGGCAAGGAGACGGTACCTTTGGTGTTCGAAATTATGAGCTGCAAAAATGAGGCGGCATACTTCGAATTCTTCTACGATGTATGCAGATGGGCATGCATTTGGGGGATAGGATTGAATCCAAAATTCGTAATATCGGATTTTGAAAAGGCGAGTGTTAAAGCTTTAAAACATTTTTTCCCGAAACTTTTTTAAAAGCTGCTTGTTCCACTTCGGGCAGATCTTCTGGAGACAGGTACAGAAACAAGGCTGTGCTGTGAAGTACGGCAATAACGAAAATGTTAGCCTCCAGATCAGAATGTTAAAAGTTTAGCTTTTTTAACGCCGGAAGACGTACTAGGATATTACCAGGAACTAAAAAGAAAATTCGACCCTGATACTCGACGTATCGGCTAGTGGTTCAAGATAAACTATTTAACTGGAATTCCTCAAAAAAGATTAAGTATACCATCAAAGCCGCAATACTCTCCAATTTCTGGTCTGTTTGGAATAATACTCAAACAAACTTACCTAGAACACAAAATTCTGTGGAAGGATGGCATCGAAGACTAAAGGTGGTAGTAGGTAAATCACATATCTGCGTTTATCAACTAATATCGGAATTGGGGAAGAGTTTATAATGGGTAAAACAAAAATGGCACAAATGAGAGCAAGAGTATCAAAGCCAAACAAAAGAAAATTGCAAATTAAAAATAAGAAAATTTTCAATATTATAAACCAGCGAGAATATTTAAGCAAAGTGGATTATCTTCAAAACATTGCCTATAATCTTAACCTTTATAAATAATTATGAAGTTCAATACAAAACATTTGGTTTTATAATTTCTAGTGGGATAAGTGAAATATTATTTTAATTTATTTAATTAAATAAACATGAATTATTAAATGTTCTTTTCAGAACAACGATATCATTCAAAATTAAAAAAAGAATAATGCAATGTACAAAAAACATTAATCTTAGAAAACCAGGCTTTTTAAGAACCAGGCATTTTTTTGTTGAAAAACCAGGCTTTTGAAAACTAGGCATTTAAAAACCAAGTTTTTTGAAAACCAGGCTTTTCGAAAAAAAGGCTTTTGAAAACCAGGCTTCTGAAAACCAGGCTTTTGGAAATCAGGCTCTTGGAAAACCAGGCCTTTTGAAAATCCAGGCTTTGGTACAACCAGGCTTTTGAAAACCAAAATTAAGAGAGGAACCCGATAATGTATTGAATAAACGGCCTGAAATCAATCCTCCTGCTATTTGTACGAGCGACGAAAGGAATGTCCGAATTAATAACCCGAGTGCCATTCCTGCGACAAATAGCAATACAGATTTTGATTTCTCCAATTATATCGAGGAGACACAATCCTTTCCTCCACCTTCTGCACTACAAAGAAAGAGAAAGACGGCCAACAACGAAAAAAATAAACGTCATAGGGATAAAATGGAAAGACAAGGTAAATTCTTGAACCTTTTCGAAAAATCAGTCGTTAAGATTTAATTAAATTTTTGCATTAGTTTTAAAATACATTATATTGTTATCTGAAATAACGATTTAGTAAAATTTTTATTTTTTATATATTAAAGGAATCTTAAAAATATTGAATTCAAAAATTAAATTATAATACATGTTTTACTAGTGGGTTAATATTCTGAAAATTTGGTTTTGCTTCAAGTTTTAACAGTCGATCTGTTACATTCGAAAATTTCAAAATTTAACATGACGCATGACAATTTATTGCATAGTTTGCGTTCCCAAATTATCTATCTAACGCACTGTATTCAAGATTTGGATTTTTTTTTCAATCAATGCATTTTTCTATTGATGCACACTTCGGGTTTATTTGTTTATACAATTATTCGTATGTATTGTATTTGTTGTTGAGTAACTTGATTCCGGTAAATTTTTGTTTTGTTATCTCGATGATAAACCATTTTTCGATCTTAAGTTTATCGTTTGTATAGGGACCGCCGTGGAACCAAAACAGTCAGTGTAAAAAAAAAAATCAATTTAAAAAATAAAGGCTGATATAAAGTTCTGTGCTACTGGATATTCCCCAGACGAGATGAAGTTGTCTCGAAATAATTTTGACATCGAGCCAGTATAAAAGAAAAATTCTAGTTTCTTAGATATTGGATATACGGTTCTAATTAAGCAATCGTGAGCATAATTATTTGTATCAAACGGTACATATTGATGCAACAAGTAATAGCCAGCACATTTAAGCAGCTGTGCTTTCGGAATTTGGTAAGCGCTTTTAATAATTATTTATTTGGATTCCACGGCCAAATTATCGTATTGACGGAACTAAAGATAAACGATCACGATATAATACACACAGGTTGCGGTGCGGATAACGCCGCTTAAGAATATGTACGATTGTGCCGTATTCATGATTAGACAACAACAAAAATAATTATATGTTAAATTTGATTTTTGAAAGCTTCGTTCAAAATCAAATACATATTTCCAATTTCATCTGAAATTCTAGATAAATTAAGCATTTTGATTATTAATTTTTTCTTGGGCCATGGTTCTAATTTTTCGTTATTAAGCATGCACTATAAGATCTTAAAACTAGTTTGAGTATATATACTATTTATTTATATATTATTTACTTATATACTTATATATTATTTATTTATATGTTATTTATTTTAATTATATACTACATATATATTATTTATAATTATCTACTTATATTAACTATTTTTCTATATTATCATTTTGCCCCCTTAAAATTGTTCTTCTGTTAATAAATATTGTTAAACATTGATGGAACGGAATAGGTACGAAGGGCCGAATGTCGAAGGGCCGAATGTCGAAGGGCCGAATGTTGAAGGGCCGAATGTGTCGAAGGGCCGAATGTCGAAGGGCCGAATGTCGAAGGGCCGAATGTCGAAGGGCCGAATGTGTCGAAGGGCCAAATGTGTCGAAGAGCCGAATGTCGAAGGGCGGAATAGGTCGAAGGGCCGAATTTATTTTTTTGTTTTTAGAAATACAATTTTTTAAATTTGTTGTTTTATAACAAAATAAAATATTTTAAGAATATTTTTATATTTTTCATATTTTTTTATAGAATATTTTGTAAATTTTTTTTTATTAAACGTAAATGAATTTCTTATGAATTTATGTATTTAATATTTTTCATCTTTGAGTATTTATGAAATTCCACGTATCCGGTCAGCGATACATTATGGTGAAGGAAAATTTTGTTATGCGCCACAAAAAATAAAAAAAATAATTAAATTAAATAAAAAAATAAAAAAAATATATTTCTAAAAACAAAAAAAAATCGGCCCTTCGACCCATTCGGTCCTTCGACACATTCGGCCCTTCGACATTCGGCCCTTCAACATTCGGCCCTTCGACACATTTGGCCCTTCGACACATTCCGCTTCGACATTCGGCCCTTTGATATCATACCGATGGAACGGATATTTCTTCTTCTTTTCGTATTTTTTTTGTGGTTTTGCTTTAAATGAGCATGAGTCTTGTCGTGGTATGTTGCTACTTAGTGATTTAAATAAGATTGAAATGCATGAGTAAAAGTGAATTAAAATGATTTAAGTACAATCACGCCTATATGGGTATGCCATTTTGGATGGTGTACAATATGGTAGGGTGGGCGTGGAGTGCAGTGGCCTAGAGACCTTATGACCACTGCCGTTAGCTTCATTAATCTGTAACTGTGATCAACTTGTAAGTTACAATGTGTATAAATATTCTCTCGACAATAAATACATTAAAGCAGCACTCTCAAGCTCTTACGTGGTTAGTGGAAAGAACCACCCCACCGGACTACCATCTAGCCAGCAATGTGCTGCGTCCACTACAAAACCACTAGGTGTTTCTGCTAACGGACGTCGAATAATTAAAACGTTAAATTTTGAAATCTTTCGTTACAAAGTTTGCGTCCGTGTCATCTTGAGTTGAAGTGGGATCGTTACTTCCATCTTCGCTTAAATTTTGTATTTCGTTTTCAGACAGGTTATCGCCTTATCGGATGCTAATATTATGTAAAATACATGCAGCCAGAATTATGAGAAGGATATAGTCTGGCCTTATAGTATTTAAACCATTAAGTCTTCTGAATCATCCTTTAAGGAGGCCAAATGCTCGCTCAATTGTTATTCTGGCAGAAGAATGGGCTTTATTG
Organism: Nephrotoma appendiculata; assembly: GCA_947310385.1. Classification (NCBI taxonomy): domain Eukaryota; kingdom Metazoa; phylum Arthropoda; class Insecta; order Diptera; family Tipulidae; genus Nephrotoma; species Nephrotoma appendiculata. The sequence continues at coordinate 282,463,287 of OX371224.1, read as the reverse complement.
TATAGGTGTTTTGTGCTCTTTTGTGTTTTGTGAAATACCCATGCTCATCACACACTGCTTGCAATAAAACCAAATGAAACTTTTTACGGTTTATATATGAGTTGGGATATTTTTTTGGAGCTGGGATTGGTATGTGAGACCCATCGATGCAACCAATGATTCCTAAAATGAATTTATATTTATTATTGATATTACGTACACAAAATTTTGAGAAATGTTTTTATCTGGGAATTTTGTCTTCTCCAAAAAATAATTGGCAATTTCCCGCGATCTTTCTGCTGAAGGCCAAGAAATTATTTTGTTTTCGAAATTTAATTTTAATATTTCCTTAGATACACTAAAAACTGCGTTCCAACAAGCGTTTATGGAAACCCCGAACCTATCTGATACTGATCTATAAAAAATATATACAAAAATAATGAGTGACTGAGACTGATCTATAAAAAACGAAATATAAATTAACAATTTTACCTTAAACATTCAGTGTTACCCAAATACCATAAGGTCAATAAAATTTGTTTTTGTAGCGGTAGTCTAGGATGACCAGGCGAGTTATCAATATATTTGCTTTCGTTTTTTATAATATTTTGATGTAAACTCTTAAAAGTTCAAGGCAAAAGGCGAATATGAGATTCGTCATTTAACTCACAAACAGTATGCTCAAAATACTAAATTTTTTTTGGATTCGATTTTTTTTTCGTCATCCTCCGAATCACTTGAACTATCAAAAAATGATTCCCAAGCTATTTTGATACTTAAAACACTTCCGATAATTTTGTTTTGCTCCATCCCACTTTGTTTTGTAAATTTAATTAATATTCCATGTTGTTCTTTTATTACGTTTCGTTTGGAATATACCGAGATCATATGTTCATCATACCTATCCAATCCATTCCTTCTTTTGAATGAATAAAAAAAAACACCCAATATTGGAATTACGAAAACTGCCAACCAAAAATGTTATGTAACAATAAAATGACGTATTATGTTATGTTTCAAAAAATCATAAACCAATATATAAAAAAAATTTTATTGAACAAAAACATAAACTTTATTATTTACAATTTTTCACATATTTCATTATAATTTTAATGGGTCAATAATTTTTAACAAATTTCAGACGAAAAATCTGACAACAACAACGCTCACCGATTCAAAAAAAGTTTGTGTATTTTCCATATAAATTTGCTGTTTGCGATTTTATTTTATTTTATTTTTGCACGAACTTTAAAATTGCAAAAAGTTTATTCAAGCGATTTGAACAATTTTTTTGCTATATACGAGTACACATTCAATAATTTCATTTTTATTGTTTATATATTTTCAAAAAAAAATATTTATTTTTATTATTTGTATTGCTGCGCACCATTATCGGCTGTCCAGTTAAACAAAAAGAAATTATTTCATTTATTTTATTAATGTTTTTATATGTTGAAATTTTATTTATTTATACAAAAAATTATTGTTAAAACTGGTATGTATTTGAAAAAGTCAATGCGACGAGTTTTCCTGAAAAATTTATATTTTTATTGTATACAGTTTGACAGATACCATCACAATATATAAATATTTTTTCTAGTGCTATATATAGTTTACACAATTCTTTTATTCTGCTGTAGTGACTGGAAAAACTATATAAACTTACATGTTGTATATTTTGTAACACAATTATGTATATGCTTTGAGTAGGAACAGAAGCGTTTAGAATAAAATAGGGCTTTAATAAATTCAACATTCGACCATTTGGGTACAATTTACATAAAAGTTATAAAAATAACAGCCGCGCCGTGAAACGTACTCGTATATAGCCGTTGGCCATAACAAACAAAAATAAAAACAAAATTAAATTATTTAATTATCTAATTATCTAAACTCCAATAAATTCTAAAACTATTTGGCACATACAAAAAAAAACTGTTGCCAAAAAACCATAACCGAATGGCGAGCGTAATTTAATTATCCAAAAACTAAACGAACAAAAAAAATTATTTATAGGCGTGGAAAATTAATTAAAATTTATTGTAACGGTTTTTGTTGTAGTGTTTTATTGTTACAAACATAATTTTTATTATATTTTGAATTAATTAATTTTAGAGCATTTTGTACATTTTAATTATATTTAATAGTTTTATTAGATTATAATATGTATGGATCTGGTGATGAAAAAATGCTTGTGATTGAAAATTATACTCATTTGGGTAATTGCATAATTGCAGCTAAAATTTGGAACGTGATTCGATTAAAATATTTCGATTTAGTTTTATTTATTAAGTTGTGACTTCTAGAAGTAGAATCGTAATCTAATTATTTTTTTTCAACCCCAATGGAGTCCCTCCAATACTGAAAGGAAGTTTTGAATTAAAACTGGAAACCACCATTAAAAAGTTTATCCTTGTTTTATTAATTAAAACTTGTTATTTTTAATAACTATTCTTTGATTAAATTTTGAATCACACTGCAATCACTGAACTGTCTTGTCATGTAGTGTTGTTGTTGTCAAATAAATCATGGCCGATAATAACAAATAATGTATTTAAAAATGACTTTAGATAATTACTGAATTAATATTTGAATCACTTTAATTTGAGATTGATATTGAGTTATATTTAAATCAGAGTATAAATTTTGTTTTTGTCAAACACTGTTGTTGTTGTCAAATAAAACATGACCGATAATAACAAATAATGTATTTAAATAGGACCTGAAGACTTTAAATAATTACAAATATAATATTTAAATCACTTTAATTTGGGATTAATATTGAATTGTATTTAAATCATAGTACAAATTTTGTTTTTGTCAAACATTGTTGTTGTTGTCAAATGAAAATATGGCCGATAATAACAAAAATGTATTTAAGTAAGACTTGAAGACTTTAAATAATTACCTAATTAATATTTAAATCACTTTAATTTGGGATTGATATTGAATTATATTTAAATCTGAGTATAAATTTTGTTTTTGTCAAACATTGTTGTTGTTGTCAAATAAAACATGACCGATAATAACAAATAATGTATATAAGTAAGACTTAAAGATTTTAAATAATTACTGAATTAATACTTAAATCACTTTAATTTGGGATTAATATTGAATTGTATTTAAATCAGAGTACAAATTTTGTTTTTGTCAAACATTGTTGTTGTTGTTAAATAAAACATGACCGATAATAACAAATAATGTATTTAAGTAAGACTTGAAGACTTTAAATAATTACTTAATTAATATTTAAATCACTTTAATTTGGGATTGATATTGAATTATATTTAAATCTGAGTATAAATTTGGTTTTTGTCAAACATTGTTGTTGTTGTCAACAAAAACATGGCCGATAATAACAAATAATGTATTTAAGTAGGACTTGAAGAATTTAAATAATTACTAAATTAATATTTGAATCACTTTAATTTGGGATTGATGCTGAATTATATTTAAATCAGAATATAAATTTTGTTTTTGTCAAACACTGTTGTTGTTGTCAAATAAAACATGGCCGATAATAACAAATAATGTATTTAAGTAGGACTTGAAGACTTTAAATATTTACTAAATTATTATTTAAATCACTTTAATTTGGGATTGATATTGAGTTGTATTTAAATCAGAGTATAATTTTTTTTTGTCAAACATTGTTGTTGTTGTCAAATAAAACATGGCCGATAATAACAAATAATGTATTTAAGTAGGACTTGAAGACTTTACATAATTACTGAATTATTATTCAAATCACTTTAATTTGGGATTTATATTGAATTATATTTAAATCAGAGTACAATTTTGTTTTTGTCAAACATTGTTGTTGTTGTCAAATAAAACCTGGCCGATAATAACAAATAATGTATTTAGGTAGGACTTAAAGACTTTAAATAATTACTGAATTAATATTTAAATCACTTTAATTTGGGATTTATATTGAATTATATTTAAATCAGAGTATAAATTTTTTTTGTCAAACATTGTTGTTGTTGTCAAATAAAACATGGCCGATAATAACAAATAATGTATTTTAGTAGGACTTGAAGACTATAAATAATTACTGAATTAATATTTAAACCACTTTAATTTGGGATTGATACTGAATTGTATTTAAATCAGAGTATAAATTTTGTTTTTGTTAAACATTGTAGTTGCTGTCAAATAAAACATGGCCGATAATAACAAATAATGTATTTAAGTAGGACTTAAAGACTTTAAATAATTACTGAATTAATATTTAAACCACTTTAATTTGGAATTGATATTGAATTATATTTAAATCAGAGTATAAATTTTGTTTTTGTCAAACACTGTTTTTGTTGTCAACAAAAACATGGCCGATAATAACAAATAATATATTTAAGTAGGACCTGAAGACTTTAAATAATTACTGAATTAATATGTAAATCACTTAAATTTGTGATTGATATTAAATTATATTTAAATCAGAGTACAAATTTTGTTTTTGTCAAACATTTTTGTTGTTGTGAACAAAAACATGGCCGATAATAACAAAAAATGTATTTAAGTAGGACTTGAAGACTTTAATAAATTAAATAATACTTATTGATATTGAATAATATTTAAATCAGAGTACAAATTTTGTTTTTGTCAAACATTGTTGTTGTTGTCAAATAAAACATGGCCGATAATAACAAATAATGTATTTAAGTAGGACTTGAAGACTTTAAATAATTACTGAATTAATATTTAAATCACTTTAATTTGGGATTGATATTGAATTGTATTTTAATCAGAGTATAAATTTTGTTTTTGTCAAACATTGTAGTTGCTGTCAAATAAAACATGGCCGATAATAACAAATATTGTATTTAAGTACGACTTAAAGACTTTAAATAATTACTGAATTAATATTTAAATCACTTTAATTTGGGATTGATATTGAATTGCATGTAAATCAGAGTATAAATTTTGTTTTTGTCAAACATTGTTGTTGTTGTCAAAAAAAACATGACCGATAATAACAAATAATGTATTTAAGTAGGACCTGAAGACTTTAAATAATTACTAATATAATATTTAAATCACTTTAATTTGGGATTGATATTGAATTATATTTCAATCTGAGTATAAATTTTGTTTTTGTCAAACATTGTTGTTGTTGTCAACAAAAACATGGCCAATAATAACAAATAATGTATTTAAGTAGGACTTAAAGACTTTAAATAATTAAATAATAATTATTGATATTGAATAATATTTAAATCAGAGTATAAATTTTTTTTTGTCAAACATTGTTGTTGTTATCAACAAAAACATGGCCGATAATAACAAATAATGTATTTTAGTAGCACTTGAAGACTTTAAATAATTACTGAATTAATATTTAAATCACTTTAATTTGGGATTGATATTGAATTGTATTTAAATCTGAGTATAAATTTTGTTTTTGTCAAACACTGTTGTTGTTGTCAAATTAAACATGACCGATAATAACAAATAATGTATTTAAGTAGGACTTGAAGACTTTAAATAATTACTGAATTAATATTTAAATCACTTTAATTTGGGATTGATATTGAATTGTATTTTAATCAGAGTATAAATTTTGTTTTTGTCAAACATTGTAGTTGCTGTCAAATAAAACATGGCCGATAATAACAAATATTGTATTTAAGTAGGACTTAAAGACTTTAAATAATTACTGAATTAATATTTAAATCACTTTAATTTGGGATTGATATTGAATTGCATGTAAATCAGAGTATAAATTTTGTTTTTGTCAAACATTGTTGTTGTTGTCAAATAAAACATGGCCGATAATAACAAATAATGTATTTAAGTAGGACTTAAAGACTTTAAATAATTACTGAATTAATATTTAAATCACTTTAATTTGGGATTGGTATTGTATTATATTTAAATCAGAGTATAAATTTTGTTTTTGTCAAATATTGTTGTTGTTGTCAAATAAAACATGGCCGATATTAACAAATAATGTATTTAAGTAGGACTTAAGACTTTAAATGATTACTTAATTAATATTTAAATCACTTTTAATTTGGGCTTGACATTGAATTGGATTTAAATCTGAGTATAAATTTTGTTTTTGTCAAACATTGTAGTTGTTGTCAAATAAAACATGGCCGATAATAACAAATAATGTATTTAAGTAGGACCTGAAGACTTTAAATAATTACTAAATTAATATTTAAATCACTTTAATTTGGAATTGATATTGAATTATATTTAAATCAGAGTACAAATATTGCATTTGTCAAACATTGTTGTTGTTGTCAAATAAAACATGGCCGATAATAACAAATAATGTATTTAAGTAGGGCTTGAAGACTTTAAATAATTACTGAAATAATATTTAAATCACTTTAATTTGGGATTGATCTTGAATTATATTTAAATCAGAGTATAAATTTTGTTTTTGTCAAACATTGTTGTTGTTGTCAACAAAAACTTGGCCGGTATAATAACAAATATGGTATTTTAGTAGGACTTGAAGACTTTAAATAATTACTGAATTAATATTTGAATCACTTGAGTTTGGGATTGATATTGAATTGTATTTAATTCTGAGTATAAATTTTGTTTTTGTCAGACATTGTTGTTGTTGTCAAATAAAACATGGCCGATAATAACAAATAATGTATATAAGTAAGACTTGAAGACTTTAAATAATTACTGAATTAATATTTGAATAACTTTAATTTGGGATTGATACTGAATTATATTTAAATCAGAGTATAAATTTTGTTTTTTATCAGACATTGTTGTTGTTGTCAAATAAAACATGACCGATAATAACAAATAATGTATATAAGTAAGACTTGAAGATTTTAAATAATTACTGAATTAATATTTAAATCACTTTAATTTGGGATTAATATTGAATTGTATTTAAATCAGAGTACAAATTTTGTTTTTGTCAAACATTGTTGTTGTTGTCAACAAAAACATGGCCGATAATAACAAATAATGTATTTAAGTAGGACTTGAAGACTTTAAATAATTACTAAATTAATATTTGAATCACGTTAATTTGGGATAAATACTGAATTATATTTAAATCAGAGTATAAATTTTGTTTTTGTCAAACACTGTTGTTGTTGTCAAACAAAACATGACCGATAATAACAAATAATGTATTTAGGTAGGACTTAAAGACTTTAAATAATTACTGAATTAATATTTAAATCACTTTAATTTGGGATTAATATTGAATTGTATTTAAATCAGAGTACAAATTTTGTTTTTGTCAAACATTGTTGTTGTTGTCAAATAAAACATGGCCGATAATAACAAATAATGTATTTATGTAAGACTTAAAGACTTTAAATAATTACTAAATTAATATTTAAATCACTTTAATTTGGGATTAATATTGAATTGTATTTAAATCAGAGTACAAATTTTGTTTTTGTCAAACATTGTTGTTGTTGTTAAATAAAACATGGCCGATAATAACAAATAATGTATTTATGTAAGACTTAAAGACTTTAAATAATTACTGAAATAATATTTAAATCACTTTAATTTGGGATTGATCTTGAATTATATTTAAATCAGAGTATAAATTTTGTTTTTGTCAAATATTGTTGTTGTTGTCAAATAAAACATGGCCGATAATAACAAATAATGTATTTAAGTAGGACTTAAAGACTTTAAATAATTACTGAATTAATATTTAAATCACTTTAATTTGGGATTTATATTGAATTGTATTTAAATCAGAGTACAAATTTTGTTTTTGTCAAACATTGTTGTTGTTGTCAAATAAAAAATGACCGATAATAACAAATAATGTATTTAAGTAGGACTTAAAGACGTTAAATAATTACTGAATTAATATTTAAATCACTTTAATTTGGGATTGATATTGAATTATATTTAAATCTGAGTATAAATTTTGTTTTTGTCAAACATTGTTGTTGTTGTCAAATAAAACATGGCCGATAATAACAAATAATGCATTTAAGTAGGAGTAAAAGGCTTTAAATAATTACTTAATTAATATTTAAATCACTTTAATTTGGGATTAATATTAAATTATATTTAAATAAGAGTACAAATTTTGTTTTTGTCAAACATTGTTGTTGTTGTCAACAAAAACTTGGCCGGTATAATAACAAATATGGTATTTTAGTAGGACTTGAAGACTTTAAATAATTACTGAATTAATATTTAAATCACTTGAGTTTGGGATTGATATTGAATTGTATTTAATTCTGAGTATAAATTTTGTTTTTGTCAGACATTGTTGTTGTTGTCAAATAAAACATGGCCGATAATAACAAATAATGTACATAAGTAAGACTTGAAGACTTTAAATAATTACTAAATTAATATTTAAATCACTTTAATTTGGGATTGATATTGAATTATATTTAAATCTGAGTTTTTGTTTTTGTCAAACATTGTTGTTGTTGTCAAATAAAACATGGCCGATAATAACAAATAATGTATTTAAGTAGGACTAAAAGACTTTAAATAATTACTAAATTAATATTTGAATAACTTTAATTTGGGATTGATACTGAATTATATTTAAATCAGAGTATAAATTTTGTTTTTTGTCAGACATTGTTGTTGTTGTCAAATAAAACATGACCGATAATAACAAATAATGTATATAAGTAAGACTTAAAGTTTTTAAATAATTACTGAATTAATATTTAAATCACTTTAATTTGGGATTAATATTGAATTGTGTTTAAATCAGGGTACAAATTTTGTTTTTGTCAAACATTGTTGTTGTTGTCAACAAAAACATGGCCGATAATAACAAATAAGGTATTTAAGTAAGACTTGAAGACTTTAAATAATTACTAAATTAATATTTGAATCACGTTAATTTGGGATTAATACTGAATTATATTTAAATCAGAGTATAAATTTTGTTTTTGTCAAACACTGTTGTTGTTGTCAAACAAAAAATGACCGATAATAACAAATAATGTATATAAGTAAGACTTAAAGTTTTTAAATAATTACTGAATTAATATTTAAATCACTTTAATTTGGGATTAATATTGAATTGTGTTTAAATCAGGGTACAAATTTTGTTTTTGTCAAACATTGTTGTTGTTGTCAACAAAAACATGGCCGATAATAACAAATAAGGTATTTAAGTAAGACTTGAAGACTTTAAATAATTACTAAATTAATATTTAAATCACTTTAATTTGGGATTAATATTGAATTGTATTTAAATCAGAGTACAAATTTTGTTTTTGTCAAACATTGCTGTTGTTGTCAACAAAAACATGGCCGATAATAACAAATAAGGTATTTAAGTAAGACTTGAAGACTTTAAATAATTACTAAATTAATATTTAAATCACTTTAATTTGGGATAGATATTGAATTATATTTAAATCTGAGTATAAATTTTGTTTTTGTCAAACATTGTTGTTGTTTTCAACAAAAACATGGCCAATAATAACAAATAATGTATTTAAGTAGGACTTGAAGACTTTAAATAGTTACTAAATTAATATTTAAATCACTTTAATTTGGGATTAATATTGAATTGTATTTAAATCAGAGTACAAATTTTGTTTTTGTCAAACATTGTTGTTGTTGTCAACAAAAACATGGCCGATAATAACAAATAATGTATTTAAGTAGGACTTGAAGACTTTAAATAATTACTAAATTAATATTTGAATCACGTTAATTTGGGATTAATACTGAATTATATTTAAATCAGAGTATAAATTTTGTTTTTGTCAAACACTGTTGTTGTTGTCAAACAAAAAATGACCGATAATAACAAATAATGTATATAAGTAAGACTTAAAGTTTTTAAATAATTACTGAATTAATATTTAAATCACTTTAATTTGGGATTAATATTGAATTGTGTTTAAATCAGGGTACAAATTTTGTTTTTGTCAAACATTGTTGTTGTTGTCAACAAAAACATGGCCGATAATAACAAATAAGGTATTTAAGTAAGACTTGAAGACTTTAAATAATTACTAAATTAATATTTAAATCACTTTAATTTGGGATTAATATTGAATTGTATTTAAATCAGAGTACAAATTTTGTTTTTGTCAAACATTGCTGTTGTTGTCAACAAAAACATGGCCGATAATAACAAATAAGGTATTTAAGTAAGACTTGAAGACTTTAAATAATTACTAAATTAATATTTAAATCACTTTAATTTGGGATAGATATTGAATTATATTTAAATCTGAGTATAAATTTTGTTTTTGTCAAACATTGTTGTTGTTTTCAACAAAAACATGGCCAATAATAACAAATAATGTATTTAAGTAGGACTTGAAGACTTTAAATAGTTACTAAATTAATATTTAAATCACTTTAATTTGGGATTAATATTGAATTGTATTTAAATCATAGTACAAATTTTGTTTTTGTCAAACATTGTTGTTGTTGTCAACAAAAACATGGCCGATAATAACAAATAATGTATTTAAGTAGGACTTGAAGACTTTAAATAATTACTAAATTAATATTTGAATCACGTTAATTTGGGATTAATACTGAATTATATTTAAATCAGAGTATAAATTTTGTTTTTGTCAAACACTGTTGTTGTTGTCAAACAAAAAATGACCGATAATAACAAATAATGTATATAAGTAAGACTTAAAGTTTTTAAATAATTACTTAATTAATATTTAAATCACTTTAATTTGGGATTAATATTGAATTGTATTTAAATCAGAGTACAAATTTTGTTTTTGTCAAACATTGCTGTTGTTGTCAACAAAAACATGGCCGATAATATTGTAACAAATAAGGTATTTAAGTAAGACTTGAAGACTTTAAATAGTTACTAAATTAATATTTAAATCACTTTAATTTGGGATAGATATTGAATTATATTTAAATCTGAGTATACATTTTGTTTTTGTCAAACATTGTTGTTGTTGTCAAATAAAACATGGCCGATAATAACAAATAATGTATTTAAGTAGGACTTGAAGACTTTAAATAGTTACTAAATTAATATTTAAATCACTTTAATTTGGGATTAATATTGAATTGTATTTAAATCAGAGTACAAATTTTGTTTTTGTCAAACATTGTTGTTGTTGTCAACAAAAACATGGCCGATAATAACAAATAATGTATTTAAGTAGGACTTGAAGACTTTAAATAATTACTAAATTAATATTTGAATCACGTTAATTTGGGATTAATACTGAATTATATTTAAATCAGAGTATAAATTTTGTTTTTGTCAAACACTGTTGTTGTTGTCAAACAAAAAATGACCGATAATAACAAATAATGTATATAAGTAAGACTTAAAGTTTTTAAATAATTACTGAATTAATATTTAAATCACTTTAATTTGGGATTAATATTGAATTGTGTTTAAATCAGGGTACAAATTTTGTTTTTGTCAAACATTGTTGTTGTTGTCAACAAAAACATGGCCGATAATAACAAATAAGGTATTTAAGTAAGACTTGAAGACTTTAAATAATTACTAAATTAATATTTAAATCACTTTAATTTGGGATTAATATTGAATTGTATTTAAATCAGAGTACAAATTTTGTTTTTGTCAAACATTGTTGTTGTTGTCAACAAAAACATGGCCGATAATAACAAATAATGTATTTAAGTAGGACTTGAAGACTTTAAATAATTACTAAATTAATATTTGAATCACGTTAATTTGGGATTAATACTGAATTATATTTAAATCAGAGTATAAATTTTGTTTTTGTCAAACACTGTTGTTGTTGTCAAACAAAAAATGACCGATAATAACAAATAATGTATATAAGTAAGACTTAAAGTTTTTAAATAATTACTGAATTAATATTTAAATCACTTTAATTTGGGATTAATATTGAATTGTGTTTAAATCAGGGTACAAATTTTGTTTTTGTCAAACATTGTTGTTGTTGTCAACAAAAACATGGCCGATAATAACAAATAAGGTATTTAAGTAAGACTTGAAGACTTTAAATAATTACTAAATTAATATTTAAATCACTTTAATTTGGGATTAATATTGAATTGTATTTAAATCAGAGTACAAATTTTGTTTTTGTCAAACATTGCTGTTGTTGTCAACAAAAACATGGCCGATAATAACAAATAAGGTATTTAAGTAAGACTTGAAGACTTTAAATAATTACTAAATTAATATTTAAATCACTTTAATTTGGGATAGATATTGAATTATATTTAAATCTGAGTATAAATTTTGTTTTTGTCAAACATTGTTGTTGTTTTCAACAAAAACATGGCCAATAATAACAAATAATGTATTTAAGTAGGACTTGAAGACTTTAAATAGTTACTAAATTAATATTTAAATCACTTTAATTTGGGATTAATATTGAATTGTATTTAAATCAGAGTACAAATTTTGTTTTTGTCAAACATTGTTGTTGTTGTCAACAAAAACATGGCCGATAATAACAAATAATGTATTTAAGTAGGACTTGAAGACTTTAAATAATTACTAAATTAATATTTGAATCACGTTAATTTGGGATTAATACTGAATTATATTTAAATCAGAGTATAAATTTTGTTTTTGTCAAACACTGTTGTTGTTGTCAAACAAAAAATGACCGATAATAACAAATAATGTATATAAGTAAGACTTAAAGTTTTTAAATAATTACTGAATTAATATTTAAATCACTTTAATTTGGGATTAATATTGAATTGTGTTTAAATCATGGTACAAATTTTGTTTTTGTCAAACATTGTTGTTGTTGTCAACAAAAACATGGCCGATAATAACAAATAAGGTATTTAAGTAAGACTTGAAGACTTTAAATAATTACTAAATTAATATTTAAATCACTTTAATTTGGGATTAATATTGAATTGTATTTAAATCAGAGTACAAATTTTGTTTTTGTCAAACATTGCTGTTGTTGTCAACAAAAACATGGCCGATAATAACAAATAAGGTATTTAAGTAAGACTTGAAGACTTTAAATAATTACTAAATTAATATTTAAATCACTTTAATTTGGGATAGATATTGAATTATATTTAAATCTGAGTATAAATTTTGTTTTTGTCAAACATTGTTGTTGTTTTCAACAAAAACATGGCCAATAATAACAAATAATGTATTTAAGTAGGACTTGAAGACTTTAAATAGTTACTAAATTAATATTTAAATCACTTTAATTTGGGATTAATATTGAATTGTATTTAAATCAGAGTACAAATTTTGTTTTTGTCAAACATTGTTGTTGTTGTCAACAAAAACATGGCCGATAATAACAAATAATGTATTTAAGTAGGACTTGAAGACTTTAAATAATTACTAAATTAATATTTGAATCACGTTAATTTGGGATTAATACTGAATTATATTTAAATCAGAGTATAAATTTTGTTTTTGTCAAACACTGTTGTTGTTGTCAAACAAAAAATGACCGATAATAACAAATAATGTATATAAGTAAGACTTAAAGTTTTTAAATAATTACTTAATTAATATTTAAATCACTTTAATTTGGGATTAATATTGAATTGTATTTAAATCAGAGTACAAATTTTGTTTTTGTCAAACATTGCTGTTGTTGTCAACAAAAACATGGCCGATAATATTGGGGGTACAAATTGAAAATGCGGGTTTTTTTTCTATTTTTGAACGTTTATTCTGAAAAAATGGTAACAAATGAATTATTCAAAATATTGTCCATCGCTAGCCACAACTTTTTCCCATCTTTCTGGCAATTTACGGATACCGTCGCGAAAAAATTCGGCCGGCTTGGCTGCTATCCAGTCATCGACCCATTTTTGGGCTTCTTCGTAAGAATGGAAGCGCTGGTCAGCTAGGTCATGTGTCATCGATCGGAAAAGGTGGTAATCGGAAGGAGCAATATCTGGGCTATACGGCGGGTGGGGTAAGACTTCCCATTTAAGCGTTTGTAGGTATGTTTTGACCGGCGCTGCAACATGTGGCCGAGCGTTGTCATGTTGCAAAATTACTTTGTCGTGTCTTTGCTCGTATTGTGGCCGTTTTTCTTTGAGTGCGCGGCTCAAACGCATCAATTGAGTTCGGTATAGTGCTCCTGTGATGGTTTCGTTCGATTTCAATAGCTCATAATACACCACACCCAGCTGGTCCCACCAAATACAGAGCATGAGCTTGGCGCCGTGAATATTTGGTTTGGCCGTCGATGATGATGCATGGCCGGGGTAACCATATGATTTTTTGCGCTTCGGGTTATCGTAATGGATCCACTTTTCATCACCAGTGACAATGCGATGCAAAAAACCCTTCCGTTTTTGCCGTTCGAGCAGCAGTTCGCATGCAAAAAAACGGCGCTCGACGTCTCTCGGCTTCAGCTCATACGGCGCCCAATGTCCTTTCTTTTGGATCATTCCGAGGGCTTTTATACGATGGGAAATGGCTTGTTGTGTCACTCCCAATGAATCTGTGAGCTCTTGTTGAGTTTGACACGAGTCTTCATTGAGTATTGCCTCCAATTCAGTATTCTCAAACTTTTTCACTTGGCCCGGCCGCTCTTTGTCCTCAACGTCAAAATCACCACTTCTAAACCGCACAAACCATCTCTCGCACGTTGAAACCGATGGAACATGACTCGGATAAGCCTCGGAGACCAATCGATGTGCTTCAGCAGCACTTTTCTTCAAATTAAAGAAGTAAATTAAAACTTCCCGCAAATGCTGTTTTGTTGGCACGAAACTCGACATATTGAGAGCTCAAAAAAACTATGAATTTGACACTGCGACAAATTGACACATACTGAAAATTAAAGCTATAAGACGTAGCTTTGACATGAACATAGTCACAGTACTGCCTGATGCGTATAGCGTTAGTAACGCCATCTGTTATCAATCCTGCATTTTCAATTTGTACCCCCAATAACAAATAAGGTATTTAAGTAAGACTTGAAGACTTTAAATAGTTACTAAATTAATATTTAAATCACTTTAATTTGGGATAGATATTGAATTATATTTAAATCTGAGTATACATTTTGTTTTTGTCAAACATTGTTGTTGTTGTCAAATAAAACATGACCGATAATAACAAATAATGTATTTAAGTAGGACTTAAAGACTTTAAATAATTACTGAATTAATATTAAAATCACTTTAATTTCAGATTAATATTGAATTATATTTAAATCAGAGTATAAATTTGGTTTTTGTTAAACACTGTTGTTGTTGTCAAATAAAATATGACCGATAATAACAAATAATGTATTTACGTAGGACTTAAAGACTTTTAATAATTACTGAATTAATATTCAAATCACTTTAATTTGGGATTAATATTGAATTGTATTTAAATCAGAGTACAAATTTTGTTTTTGTCAAACATTGTTGTTGTTGTCAACAAAAACTTGGCCGGTATAATAACAAATATGGTATTTAAGTAGGACTTGAAGACTTTAAATAATTACTGAATTAATTTTTAAATCACTTGAGTTTGGGATTGATATTGAATTGTATTTAATTCTGAGTATAAATTTGGTTTTTGTCAGACATTGTTGTTGTTGTCAAATAAAACATGTCCGATATTAACAAATAATGTATTTAAGTAGGACTTCAAGACTTTAAATAATTACTAAATTAATATTTGAATCACTTTAATTTGGGATTAATATTGAATTGTATTTAAATCAGAGTACAAATTTTGTTTTTGTCAAACATTGTTGTTGTTGTCAACAAAAACATGGCCGATAATAACAAATAATGTATTTATGTAAGACTTAAAGACTTTAAATAATTACTAAATTAAAATTTAAATCACTTTAATTTGGGATTAATATTGAATTGTATTTAAATCAGAGTACAAATTTTGTTTTTGTCAAACATTGTTGTTGTTGTTAAATAAAACATGGCCGATAATAACAAATAATGTATTTAAGTAAGACTTAAAGACTTTAAATAATTACTTAATTAATATTTAAATCACTTTAATTTGGGATTGATATTGAATTATATTTAAATCTGAGTATAAATTTTGTTTTTGTCAAACATTGTTGTTGTTGTCAAACAAAACATGGCCGATAATAACAAATAATGCATTTAAGTACTACTAAAAGGCTTTAAATAATTACTAAATTAATATTTAAATCACTTTAATTTGGGATTAATATTAAATTATATTTAAATAAGAGTACAAATTTTGTTTTTGTCAAACATTGTTGTTGTTGTCAACAAAAACTTGGCCGGTATAATAACAAATATGGTATTTAAGTAGGACTTGAAGACTTTAAATAATTACTGAATTAATATTTAAATCACTTGAGTTTGGGATTGATATTGAATTGTATTTAATTCTGAGTATAAATTTTGTTTTTGTCAGACATTGTTGTTGTTGTCAAATAAAACATGGCCGATAATAACAAATAATGTATTTAAGTAGGACTTGAAGACTTTAAATAATTACTGAATTAATATTTAAATCACTTTAATTTGGGATTGATATTGAATTGGATTTAAATCTGAGTATAAATTTTGTTTTTGTCAAACATTGTTGTTGTTGTTAAATAAAACATGGCCGATAATAACAAATAATGTATTTAAGTAGGACTTGAAGACTTTAAATAATTACTGAATTAATATTTGAATCACTTTAATTTGGGATTGATACTGAATTATATTTAAATCAGAGTATAAATTTTGTTTTTGTCAAACATTGTTGTTGTTGTGAACAAAAACATGGCCGATAATAACAAATAAGGTATTTAAGTAAGACTTGAAGACTTTAAATTGTATTTAAATCACTTTAATTTGGGATTGATATTGAATTATATTTAAATCTGAGTATAAATTTTGTTTTTGTCAAACACTGTTGTTGTTGTCAAATAAAACATGACCGATAATAACAAAAAAATTAATTAAGTAAGACTTGAAGACTTTAAATAATTACTGAATTAATATTTAAATCACTTTAATTTGGGATTGATATTGAATTGGATTTAAATCTGAGTATAAATTTTGTTTTTGTCAAACATTGTTGTTGTTGTTAAATAAAACATGGCCGATAATAACAAATAATGTATTTAAGTAGGACTTGAAGACTTTAAATAATTACTGAATTAATATTTGAATCACTTTAATTTGGGATTGATACTGAATTATATTTAAATCAGAGTATAAATTTTGTTTTTGTCAAACATTGTTGTTGTTGTCAAATTAAACATGACCGATAATAACAAATAATGTATTTAAGTAGGACCTGAAGACTTTAAATAATTACTGAATTAATTTTTAAATCACTTTAGTTTGGGATTGATATTGAATTGTATTTAATTCTGAGTATAAATTTTGTTTTTGTCAGACATTGTTGTTGTTGTCAAATAAAACATGTCCGATATTAACAAATAATGTATTTAAGTAGGACTTCAAGACTTTAAATAATTACTAAATTAATATTTGAATCACTTTAATTTGGGATTAATATTGAATTGTATTTAAATCAGAGTACAAATTTTGTTTTTGTCAAACATTGTTGTTGTTGTCAACAAAAACATGGCCGATAATAACAAATAATGTATTTATGTAAGACTTAAAGACTTTAAATAATTACTAAATTAATATTTAAATCACTTTAATTTGGGATTAATATTGAATTGTATTTAAATCAGAGTACAAATTTTGTTTTTGTCAAACATTGTTGTTGTTGTTAAATAAAACATGGCCGATAATAACAAATAATGTATTTAAGTAAGACTTAAAGACTTTAAATAATTACTTAATTAATATTTAAATCACTTTAATTTGGGATTGATATTGAATTATATTTAAATCTGAGTATAAATTTTGTTTTTGTCAAATATTGTTGTTGTTGTCAACAAAAACATGGCCGATAATAACAAATAATGTATTTAAGTAGGACTTGAAGAATTTAAATAATTACTAAATTAATATTTGAATCACTTTAATTTGGGATTGATACTGAATTATATTTAAATCAGAATATAAATTTTGTTTTTGTCAAACACTGTTGTTGTTGTCAAATAAAACATGGCCGATAATAACAAATAATGTATTTAAGTAGAACTTGAAGATTTTAAATAATTACTGAATTAATATTTAAATCACTTTAATTTGGGATTAATATTAAATTATATTTAAATAAGAGTACAAATTTTGTTTTTGTCAAACATTGTTGTTGTTGTCAACAAAAACTTGGCCGGTATAATAACAAATATGGTATTTAAGTAGGACTTGAAGACTTTAAATAATTACTGAATTAATATTTAAATCACTTGAGTTTGGGATTGATATTGAATTGTATTTAATTCTGAGTATAAATTTTGTTTTTGTCAGACATTGTTGTTGTTGTCAAATAAAACATGGCCGATAATAACAAATAATGTATTTAAGTAGGACTTGAAGACTTTAAATAATTACTGAATTAATATTTAAATCACTTTAATTTGGGATTAATATTGAATTGTATTTAAATCAGAGTACAAATTTTGTTTTTGTCAAACATTGTTGTTGTTGTCAAACAAAAACATGGCCGATAATAACAAATAATGTATTTAAGTAAGACTTGAAGACTTTAAATAATTACTGAATTAATATTTAAATCACTTTAGTTTGGGATTGATATTGAATTGTATATAATTCTGAGTATAAATTTGGTTTTTGTCAGACATTGTTGTTGTTGTCAAATAAAACATGACCGATAATAACAAATAATGTATATAAGTAAGACTTGAAGATTTTAAATAATTACTGAATTAATATTTAAATCACTTTAATTTGGGATTAATAATGAATTATATTTAAATCAGAGTACAAATTTTGTTTTTGTCAAACATTGTTGTTGTTGTCAACAAAAACATGGCCGATAATAACAAATAAATTATTTAAGTAAGACTTGAAGACTTTAAATAATTACTGAATTAATATTTAAATCACTTTAATTTGGGATTGATATTGAATTGGATTTAAATCTGAGTATAAATTTTGTTTTTGTCAAACATTGTTGTTGTTGTCAAATAAAACATGGCCGATAATAACAAATAATGTATTTAAGTAGGACTTGAAGACTTTAAATAATTACTGAATTAATATTTGAATCACTTTAATTTGGGATTGATACTGAATTATATTTAAATCAGAGTATAAATTTTGTTTTTGTCAAACATTGTTGTTGTTGTCAAATTAAACATGACCGATAATAACAAATAATGTATTTAAGTAGGACCTGAAGACTTTAAATAATTACTCAATTAATATTTAAATCACTTTAGTTTGGGATTGATATTGAATTGTATTTAATACTGAGTATAAATTTTGTTTTTGTCAAACGCTGTTGTTGTTGTCAACAAAAACATGGCCGATAATAACAAATAATTTATTTAAGTATGGTACAAATAATTTATTTAAGTGATTTAACAAATAATTTATTTAAGTATATTTAAATCAGAGTTCAAATTTTGTTTTTGTCAAACATTGTTGTTATTGTAAAAATAAAACATGGCCGATAATAACAAATAATTTATTTAAGTAGGACTTGAAGACTTTAAATAATTACTGAATTAATATTTAAATCACTTTAATTTGGGATAGATATTGAATTGTATTTAAATCAGAGTATAAATTTTGTTTTTGTCAAACATTGTAGTTGCTGTCAAATAAAACATGGCCGATAATCACAAATAATGTATTTAAGTAGGACTTGAAGACTTTAAATAATTACTAAATTAATATTTAAATCATTTTTATTTGGAATTGATATTGAATTATATTTAAATCTGAGTATAAATTTTGTTTTTGTCAAACATTGTTGTTGTTGTCAAATAAAACATGACCGATAATAACAAATATTTGTGTGCAAGTAGAAACTGAGCTTTTTTGGTCAAATTGAACTTGATTGAGAATATAATTGTACAAAGATTAATTAGCGAAATATTCTTCATTACTATCTTTGGTCTTCTGCCATTTATAATACTTAAACTTGCTGCAATTTTACAGCAATACGGTAACAACTGTTGAGAGCTACTGCGATTTTTCACGAAAAATCTATCGAATCTTGAATGAAAGTATTCCATATTCGACTGGTAGTTGCGATTTATTTCACAGTGACACTATGTAAGATATTTTATCGAAGATGAGTGAAAGTCTCTTACCAGAGCATATCAGTCTAAAACAGAACGATTCCGAGGCAAGCGAGTCAGTTGGATCACATCAGTGAAATTGCTATCCTGATAAAACTGATCCAAAGCGGATCCAGATAAAACTGATAACGATAAATTACACAATCAAACGGACAAACTATACAAATGCAGCTATTTTCAAATATTTTACAAATATTAGGGCACACAAAACAGACCTAAAACTATGAATTAATATTCTTGTTCCAAATGTTATGCAAGTCAAATTAAAAACTAGAGCTTTTTTAAAATGTTTGGCGTTGTAAATATTACAACCGATCAAGGAACGGAAGTTCAGTCCAAACTCTTTTACGAATTAATTAAATTTCTTAGTTCAGATCGGAAATGAACAACATCATATCATTCGAAAGTAAATGACATGGTCAAACGATTGCATCTGAGTATTCAAGGCAGAAGATGTTAAGTGTCTGTTGGTTGAAATGGTTTTTTTTCATCGCAGCATCTAAGTTTTGTCAAAATTTTTGCTCACCATTTTTTTTAGCTTGGTGTAAGCAAGAGCAAACTTTAGTTCTGAAATTATAATGCGTTCGACATACATAAATTTGGTACATTAAAATATTTGAAATAATTAATTGTATTTTCCAAAATAAAATGTAATACCAACAATAGAGAGTGGGTCAATTTCTAAAACTGATTTCCGAAAACATTTTCTGTAAAATATTTTATTTTTATACCTAGCACTTTACTAATAAAAATCTGATGATTCATTGATGAAAATTAATGAAAATTCATTACATCAGCAATAATATAATTTTCGTTGTTGTTTATTTAAAAATAATTTTTCTAGAGAATTCTCATCTATTATTAATTATTGAAACAATCCATTAATTTTAATTAATTAATTTTATGATAATTTTCCAGTTTATAAATTTTTATTATTTTTTTAATGGAAAATTACTTAATTTGTATAAAATACGGTTTTGTATAGTTTTAATTATTATTACTTTGTTGTTGGACGTGCGCTGGTGTTAAGTGCAGATATGGTGGAAATATTAAATTGTACGTAACGTTACCATTGTTTCATGGGAATTTTAAAAAACATTTACAACGAAATGATTTTATTTCAATTAAAGCTTGATTTGCCAGTAAATTAAATACTCGCGGAGTGAGTCCTCAATCAAGAGGCCATATCTGAAACTATCTGTAAATTTTAAAAGGAAAACAAATCTTTATAATTTTGCTAAAAAAATTTTATACTTTTAATGGTTTTTACATAAATGTGGAGATGGTATCGAACAAAACGGAAAATAATCCTGAAGAAAATTATTGTAGAAACTTTATATTGATATTGTAACATTATTGATGCGAGTAAAGCTTATAAAGTTTTACATCATCTTCCAGAATACGGCATTATATGTATATGAAAACTTATAAAAAATGGTATACTTTACTTTTCCAACTAGGTATATATTAAATTTATATGAACATTATACATATCACTACTACATACTTGAGAAGAATTTAGTAGAATAAAAATCAATATTCTATCATGGAACAAGCATAAATTGTAAGATAAAATAAACAAAACAAAATATTCTGATATTCAGTATTACTTGTAAACTAAAACCACATTCATCCATCAATTTATAATTGTGGTAACGTTACCAACATGTTTAGCATCACCTTACTGCATCACTCTCTTGAAATAGAATGAAAGTTATGGAATACAAGCTACTGAGGAGTAATGAGATATGTTAAATTTATAGTACGAGAAATAATTTACAGGGTGCGACAAAAGTAAAAAAAGTTGACCACTTAAGTCAACTTACGTCCAAATCGAGTTTGTAAAACATTTGAAATGATTATTGTTTAATTCATCTTCTGTCAAAATTTCATTTATTTTGGGTACTAACACCAAAGACATAACAAAGCGAAAAATCGCTTAAGTATGATTTTGGAAATAATGAAAACCGAAAAACCACGTAACCCATAATTTAAAATAATTTTACAAGGTTAAGCTAAGCGATTGTTTACATAAACGAAGTAAAATGTCACATAAACAGTTTTTCCTGGCTACGAAAGTCAAATTTGCAGACGCCACACCAAAAAACAATACTTGCAATCTGTTTGTAATATTTGCATTGTAAAATTTAAAAATCGGTTTTAATTCTTTATATTTTTTTAGTACTTTTAAAAGTAGTACTTTTAAAAGTTTAAAATTCAGATCGAAATTTGTGCTGGCGATGCAGTTCGAAACGGTTGTACGTACTTGGAGAAATCACTATACTTTTAAAAACGTTAACTTTGGACGTTTACCCTTATACAAATCATGAACTCGTCATCAATGAACCATTTTACTATATGGTGAAGTGAAGTTGATGCGCGTCGCGGAGGCAACGAGATTTTCATTTTTTTTTTTCAAAAACATGCCAGAACGAAGCCAACAAGTATTGTTAGCGAAAGAAGGAGTCACAAAATATTAATATGTCTTTTTTTTGATTACATAAATTGAATTATGTTAACTTTGTTTATCTACACAGTGTAATCGAGTTTTAAAAAAAATATAGGGTGCGCAAGATTTTTTTGCTAATGAAACTGTGTGCATATGAAAAACAAAATCAGTTACATAACTCAAAAATCTGTTTTTTTTTTGTGTGGCGGAGTTTCTTACGGTATAAGACTAATTTCTTCGTTAACATTTTACACTAATTGATGCAAGGTTTGGACTTATTTGCTTACACTTTTCCCTTGAAATAGTCTCACAAATAAAATTGCGGCAAGAAAATCCTGCGTTCTTGACGATGCAACCGAATACTTCCATTGCAACCATGATTGCACCATTTAATCAGAGAATTGATCATTTCGAATTAATGAATCTCAACCCTAGTAAATCATCAACGCATGATCCAATCAGTCATGTTTCTGCTAGAAATGTTAACAACGAATTACAAGAGGTGGTGAAATCTTTAAAAGAGAATAACCAAAAGATGAGACTAGTGATGGAAAGCAGAGACGTTCAGAACAATGGGTCCACATTTAGGGATGATGATGATAAATATTTTTTTAATGACTACCTGTTATCAATACAAGAAATTGCGGAGATAAGTGGAATCAAAGAAGCGGCATTATTTGATTACATTATTGACGAGATTAGCAATACAGAGGCCAATAAAACAATATTATATGGGGCCGAATCTGCAGAAGAGTTTAAGAAAAAGTTAAGGGTGTACGAGTACCAAAGCAACCAACAGAAAAGAAAAAAATTGAGGGCAAACCACATAGAAGTTTACGTTGTTATGTTTGTGGATATAGTGGGCACGTTGGGCGGGAGTGCTCTAATAAGACTAAAGGTCCGAAATGTTATAAGTGCAACAATTTTGGACACATTGCAACGCAGTGCAACAAAAGAAAGGAACAGGAAGGAAAAGTCTGCTCAGTTTTGAGTTCATCTGGTCGTAATAATATGTGAAGAAGATTGTAATCAATAACCAGGAATATTATGCGATGTTAGATACTGGTAGTGACGTGAATTTGATGGCAAAATCGAATCATGTGGCGATGGGAAAACCAGAATTAGATCGAAACATGAAAGAACTAAGATGTGCGAGTGCACAATGTTTAAATACAATCGGATCGTTCGAGACTTCAGTAGCTATAGACGGAGAAAATTATCAAACGCACTTCCACGTAGTAAGCGACAAATTAATTCCAGTGGACATAATAATAGGCAATCCACTTATGCAGCAAACTATCACAATTCTAACCCCTCATCGGATAATGATAACAAAGTATCAACCGAACATTGTAGCATCGTGTGTACAAGAAGATGATGATTTTCCCATTGAACTAAGCCAAGTAACAAATTCAAAAGTAATTAATAGGTTAAAGGAAATGGTGATTAATTATAATCCGACTAAGTTTCCCAAAGTGAGTACGGGAATAGAGATGAAAATTATTATGATGGACGACAAAACAGTTTATCATTGGCCAAGACGATTATCACCGCTAGAGATAGAAATAGCGAAGAATCAATTTGTTGAATGGTTGGCTTGCGGTATTGTTTGAAATAGTATATGCAGTTATGCCAGTCCAAATGTACTCGTGAATAAAAAAAATGGCACCAAACGTTAATTAATAAATAATAAGAGACCGATATCCACTGCCTTTGATCGACGAGCAGATTGATCAACTACCGGTGGCGGAAGGTTCTATTCCATTTATGGCATTCATAACTAGTTTTGGGCATTACGAATTTCTTCGCGTCCCGTTTGGATTATGCAACAGATTTTTCAAGGACTAGTATAGGAGAAGAAAGTGTGTGTATAAATGGATGCTTTGATTGTTCCAGCTAAAGATGAAAGTGAGGTGATTCGCAGACTAATTGAAGAGCTGAAGTCAGCTGAAAAATATGGTATAAATATTAAATGGACGAAATGTCAACTATTACGAGAAAAAATAACGTATTTGGGATATGAGGTAGCAGTTGGTTGCGTCAGTCCTTTATTAGAAAAAATTAACGCTATTAGAAAGAACTCTACTCCAAAGAATGAAAAGACTCTGTAGAGGTTTCAGGTCTAGTCAGTTATTTCAGGAGATTCGTGGAAGGATTTGCTATGATAGTTTGGGCCAAGCCAGATGATGAGTTTCAACAAGTTAAAGGAGCGTTAAGTAAACCAACCAGTGTTAAAAATTTATTTAAGTACAGCTGCAACGGAACTTCATTGTGACGCATCTAAAGTCGGGATAGCATCCATTTTGTTGCAAAAAGACGGACCCGAAATTCCATCCAGTATTTTATTACAGCCAAAAAACCTTTCCTACCGAGGAGAAATATTCCAGTTACGAGTTGGAAGCACTGGCCATTGTAAAGTCGCTTCAAAAATTTAGAGTATATATTCTGGGGTTTAGATTTAAGATTATGACGGATTGTATGGCGTTCAATTCCACAATGAAGAAAAAGGAGTTGGCTTCAAGGCTTGCCGGATGGGCATTACAACTTCAACAATACAATTTCACTATGGAACATCAATTTGTGAATTCATGTAGCTGCGCTGAGTAGAGAGTTTCAGCTCATAATAGTAGAGGACAGTATTGTGAAAAATATTGAGTCACTACAACATACAGACGATGGTTTAAAGCCTATATTCGAACTGTTGAAATTGGGTACGTACGAAAATTGTTTATGTTCTTATGGAATTTTGTATATGTCAGATAGTGGCCGAAGACTATTGGTGGTCCCTTAATCGTTGTACACAGCTATCATACAAAGATACCATGAACAGGGTCATTTTAGCACATACAAAACTGTCGAATTAGTGAAACGAGAGATTTTCATCAAAGACGTGACAAAGAGGGTAAAGGCTTACATATAAAACTGTGTACATTGTACCATGGTAAATCGGAAAAGGAAGGTTTTCTATACTCGATACCAAAAAAAGAGCCCATTATCCCCGTATCATATGGACCATTTAGGCCATTTAGAAAGCACTAAGAAATCATACAAATACATTTTATCAGTGATCGATGGATTTTCAAAATTCGTTTGGCTTTATCCCTGTAAGTCACTCAGTTCAGCGGTGGTGGTACAAAAATTAGACATACAAAAAGCTCTGTTTGGTAATCCATAGCTAATCATTGCTGACAGAGCACCAGCATTTACGTTGGAAGAATTCAGACGGTATTGCGAAGAAGGAAAGATAGAGCTCCATCTAATAACCACGGGAATGCAAAGAGGAAATGGGCAAGTTGAAAGGCTCAATCAGGTTATATTACCAGCGCTATCGAAGATTGTAGGAGATAAACCTGAAGATTTGTTTAAATATATAAGTCATCTGCAACGATTTCTAAATAACAGTTGTCACCGCAGTATTGGAATGAGTCCCTTCGAAAATATGTTCGGAGTTAAAACGCGGTGCTCCGATGATCTACGAATAACCGAAGCAATTGATGAGGCGGCCTTAGCAACTTTTTACAAAGAGCGTTAAGAACTCATGGAGAAGGCGAAGAAACAGATGTTGTCAATGCAAGAAGATTATACATCCCAGTTTAATAAAAAAAAACGAGCATCCATAAAATAAAAAATTAATGATTTGGTGGCCATTAAAAAACCCATTTCAGCGGAGGTGGGAAAATTCGAGCTAAATTCTTAGCGCCATATATAACCACCAAAATTGGAGAGCATGATAGATACGAGGTTTTGAAAGTTGGAAATGGAGAAGGTCCTAAACTTACAACGACAAGCGCAGAATTTCTGAAGCCGTTTTATGTACCCGAAACAGACGACGATACAGACGCAGAAGAATTATATCAGGATGAAGATGCATTCGGGTCGAATAACATTCCAGGATAGCCGTGTGGAAAGGGCTGACCGCAAAACAAATAAACGCAAAAATACTTACCTTTACATTTAAAACCCAAAGTATTAACTCACCCTTAGCAATATTTTTATATACACCCTTTTTGGCATGGCGGAATGGAAAACAAAATAAAAAGAGTGAAAAACGAAAAAACGTAGCATATAGAAAAAGTACGTGAATGAATCGAGTTATGTTTTTTAAAAAATAGTTGAAGAGTTTTTCTGTTATCGTGTTTGATTGTCCATGTTCTGTCGGTTGGATAAAACTATATATAGAAGAAAATTCTAATTCTTACATTTATTGTTAGCTTCTTGATCATTTTCAAAAATGCGTCGAAAATTTTTTTCGACGGTAATGCCACACCAAACAGTAACACAAATTGGGCATGGTGAAATTTGATGAAAACTTTTGTGTATTACTTAATAATATTTTCACTTTTGTTTATTTACGAATCTGCTCCACTATAAAAATGCACTTTGTCGGTCATCATTCAATTTTCTAAAAATGTTCATCATTGTCAGCGAGATTTCAAACTACCCTACCGTATTGCAAGCGCAATGTGCGGTCGCTTAGTCCTTGGCCTAGAAAAATAATATAAGGTTTTTGCGAAATTGTGTAGCGTTCCATTTCTTATATCTCCCAAGTTTTATCTGTGAAATAGCAAAAAAAGAAAATTAAATAATTGTAATCATTGTGTGACAGTTAAACATTGTATACATGATATAGTTACTTCTGCCGCACCTTGTATAATTGAGTTCGTTAGTGTGTATGTTTCCTTTCCCACAACTTAAGATTGGCTGATCCAAATCTCTTAGAGTTCTCGCTATGGCTAGATTATAGTTTTAACATCACAATTAAGTGAAATAGTCCGTGAATAAATAATAGCTGCGTAAGCATTCCACGACGCATCAGAAAATCCGTGCGTTCCTTTTTATCGGTTACAAATAGCCATCTTGGAAGCCTCAAGTTAGTTTACACATTCATTTGTTCCCATACCAATAAATAATTATCCAAAGAATTTGATTGTATAATTTTTTGTATCAGCCAATACCTTCCAACCACTGATTTTCTTACCGTTTTGTACTTATCTACAAGGTAACGTAATAAGGCGGTGGCTAAAAATGGCGCTGGCGATGTACCGTTACCGTTTTTAAACGTTATTAAAAAAATTCCATATCTGGATTTCCTGTCCGAACATTTTTTTCGATGTCCGCAGAAAAAATGTATCGATGTTTACGAAAACGTGCTTAAAGCTCGACCAACCTATGTTGTACAGTCGAGCCGACCATTAAATTGTTATATAAAGAGTAATAATTGTTAGGTTTTGCAGAAGCATCAAAAACTAAGCAAACTTCTGATATCAATTCCACGTGATTTAGCTTAAGGTATTCCTTCATAAATTTAACATATGACCTTCTGATATTTTCATCACACGAACCAAAGATTTTCAAATTTTGAGAGAACCAACTTTAAAATGTATAGCTGAACAGCTATTTTATTTCTAAATTTTATTAGTTGCGTTATATAACTTGACCCAGCTTCGTTCTTCGGCCATCAAAGATTTTTTTAAGATCACTTATTCTGTTCGCCAAAAACTCTCGATAGATATCATACGATTTTGTAAAGTCCCCCCCCCCCTCCCCCCTTTCCATTTTTAACCTCAAGTTATTTGTGTACAGATACACAAACCGTAACAAAAATTAAAACTTCCATACTACTCTTCTTGGCAGATTGGTTTCGTACTAATAAAAAATTGGTTTATACTGATCCTTATCGTTGCAATGACCAAAACCGCAAAATTCAAGTCTTGATTTGTACCAATGGTACAACACAAGAACTTATCTATTTGGCGAATTATAATACCAAATCAGAAACTTCTGGAAATTCTTACTATGTATGTGTACTAAGCCAACACATACAGTTAAGAAATTTTTAAAAATCTTCTGTGATATGTGCTATTAAATATAACTTTATTATAAAGAGGTTTTAAATATAATTCAGCTTTAACAATATTTCACTTAATACAGCTTACGCCTCAAATCGATAATATTCAGCAAACTATTTCCAGACCAAAAACCGAAAATATTGCATTCATTCTTATAAAATAGTTCTATAAAAATAGAAAAATGATTCGTTTGGCAAACAATTTTTATTTTGCTCTTTTCCATAAACATAATACAAACTGTGTTATCTGCAAACATAATTTCAATTCGTCCTTAAGCATAAAATAAAATATGATAAGATCGACAATGAAATGATAAAATGCAGCAGCTCGAAAGGAATGATTACTTTGTACTACAATAGAAGAAAGATTTTCATGCAATTCACAAAGAATATTTATAAAAAAAAACTGTAAAGCTTAAAGCTTTAATGTATTCACTTTAAACATTTTTTTTACACACAATCAACTTAAAACGTTTTTTATCGTACACCATTTTGTGTATAGTTGAAGCACAGTATATACTCAACTATCCATTGTGCATTTCTGCACCGAAAATATCCTTTTTTTATCCAAATCGTAACATTTTGATTCGAACACGAAAAGAATAAAATGCAAACAAAAAATCGTCTGTGCTATTTGTGTTGATTTTAAATTGAAATGCATTGAATAGAAATTTATAGTTTAGTCCCAAAAAGCATAGAAAAATAAATCGGGTTTTTTGTTTGTTCGTCTTCGATTGTCTTACATTCTCGTACAATTCGTTATGTATTATATCCAAGAAGTTTAACAAAAATTGTTTTGTAAATGCGATAAGAAGTGTTTAGTTCAACGAGCTTTCGATGTCGTTTCTCGAAAAAAAAAATTCGGAGAATACTACCATACCATCTGTAAATCCCCTCCTAGTAACAAAATGTATTGATAACAACCTTAAAAAATTTAACCAGATTAAGATTTATTTGTAAAACATATCTCAGATTCATTAATGAATAAATTCAGTTGGTGTAGCGAGTGTGCTAAACTATAACACACTTTTTTTAAAAATGAGAAACAAAAAATTAAAAATTTTCTTAAAGAAAAAATTTAGCAAGAAACATTTGCCATGGACTCTATCAAATTAGCTTCGATATCCCTTATCTCTTACTGTTATATAAATAAGGCAATTTAAATAAGCTGCGACACGAAATAGGTTGCAGAAACAGAAGGAACTCTAATCGAAGAACGAAAAGCCCTATGCCTTGCGAACAAGATGTAAAACATAAGGGGGCTGAACAACTGCATCAACTTTGCACTAAATAAAGCGGCACATTAGACCAACATGATGTGAAAATACACCGACAAGGTACTTAAATTGATCAGCAGCGTGATCAGTTTGCTGAGTTACGTAAAGGTTGACGGTTTGCTGAGTTAGACCAGAAACTGAATCAAATTCAGAACGCCCAAGATCTTCAAGTTAAATTAAGAGGAGAACTATATCGTCTCTTCATGGAAAAGTTGACAGCTAGCTCATAGAATTTCAAAGATTTGAAAGACAAATCAGAAAAGGCTTGATGATAATGACCTGCTAACCAAAACATTTTCAATAAAAATAGTTGCCAGACAAAATTTCAGAATTTTAATGCATCGGCATTAAATGTCCTGACTTTAAACAATAAAGTTGTCGGCAAATATAATTCAATTTATTTTATTATTATTTTTATTTATTATTTTTTGAACAAACCGGAAGGTCATTGAAGATTGTGATTGCAACATTTTTGACACCAACCTGTCGACAATTCCGATTTAAGGGTAGATGCAGAAAATTGATGTTGGCCACAACATACATCCGCCCATTTTTTAACTTGAGAAATGCCACTTATCTTTTTCATTATACAGTACATTCAAAATCAAATATTTCATTAAAATAAAATGTTCCATTAACTTAATTAAATATAGAAAAACGAGAGTGAAAGCTTTTGAAAATATATTTTTACAATTTTCGCCGCATTTGAATTCTAACCAAAGCGAACCAGAACCGGAAAATTTGTATACGAGTATGTCTTTATCAAATACGAATATACATAACAAGATAAACAACCAAATTAATTTGTCTGTCTCTAAGTCGCTTTTTATGAAAATAGCAAAAACCAGAAATGATAAATTATGTCCCTCTTCACTCTAGTCCTTTAGAGATTTTTTTTTGTGATATCTCCTAAAATTTATTATATGTAGTTTAGTTGTGTTTACCGAATAATTCATTTTTGAACACTTCCATATATGACGTATAAAACGAGTAATACGTAAAAAAGTTGTTGATTTTTGTCTCTTGTTAGTAAAACTAAAAATTTGTTGACATTTTAAAAATGATTATCGTATAGTAGTTTAATTATTGTAGTGCTTGTGCACTACCATATTCGATCATCGGGGGACACCATACATTCAAAAGAATTAAAAAATTGAATAATTCTTTTAAATTTATTTTGTCTCCACACTATTAGGAAATTTATAATTTTTATGTTTATTATTATGTCGTTACTGGAATTTTTAATTTTACAATTATATTTCGCAAAGAGTATAGTTTTGTACACCAAACATATTTACTGTACATTGAACATTCAGCACATGAAATATTACATAAATTTGTTTGAGGTCAAAAATGTCATGTAGAGTGAAATATTGCGATAATTAACCTCGTCAATATTTTGGCAGATCTCACCATGGTACAAAAAAAATTTTTTCATTGTATATGGAACACATGTGGTGATGGTTTTGAACATATTTGAATATTATACGGAATATAAATAATGATTGTTAATAGGGAAATTTTGTCCCTGTGGTAATTTTCATTAAAATCAATCAATTGTTAAATATTTTGTATGGATGCATATTATACACAATGTGCTTAAATGTAAACGATAAATGAAAAGCATGTTAAATTTATCTCTTTAAATCAGTAAAGTTTAGACGCTTTTGGTTGATGATTAAGAAAGGGTTAATTAAGTAATATACGGGTGCATTTTATAATGTAAATATGATAAACAACCTCATTTAAAAAGTATATTTTCTAATAATTCACCATTTTTGGTTTGGTAAACCGTGGCATTAACACTGTTTAGTGCCCGCCCGGTGCTGTTATTACAAATGTTTCATGAAAAATATTAAAACTATGCGAATCGCGAATTTACTTGAAAAACTATGAAACGTTTTCGGTTTCCTGGTCTCCACCTACCACTGCAACCATTTAATTAGCTGAGAGCATAGGAAAAGCCACAAGCAAATTGCAAAGAATGATGAATTCACCCACTTATGGGTGAATTCTGAGCTGACTTTGTATTATAAATTGCTACTATACTGGCTAGTTTTAAAACCGCCGTGGTAAATTCCTATATGTGAAATAGTTAATGCACCGTGGTACATAAGAAAATACAACTTTCATAAAGATTTGAAGACGAATGTGAAGAAAATGCTAACCTTTTGTTAGTTTTATTAAATGTTTTTGTGTTAGTGTTGTTTTTGTGTTAATAAAACATTTCAGGTTTACTGAGATATCCCAAGAGAACTAAACACAGCCTCAGGTATATGGGGTGTAAGTTGGGGACCATATCAGTTCGAAAATATAATCAGATGCTCCCCATATTCAATTTTGAAATCTCTTTAGATTTTAATAAATTTTTCCTGGCCATTAGGAAAGAATTTTGTAACCGGCATTTCAATTCATCGCAATAGTCACCATAAGTATATTTGGGTTCAGAATTTTTGGTTTCGTTCCTAAAACTAACTCATGTGGCATTAACCCCGTGGAACTGTGTGGCGTCGAATTATACGAGAAACTTAAATATGGAACCCATTCATCCCAGTTCAAAGGTCAATTTTGACAAAACGTTCTTAAATATTCACCCAATGTTTTATGGAACCTTTCAAGAGAACCATTGGTTTGCGGATGATAAGCCGTGGGGCACAGTTTTTTAATTTTGAGGAGTATACAAGTTTCAGTAAATAACGCACTCATGAAGCTCGAACCTTGATCACTCAAAATTTCATCAGGGATACCGAAAATACATATAAAATATTCAACGAATATTCTTGCTACTTTTTCTACCTCTTGATTGGGAATAGCTTTTGCGATGGTGTGCTTTAAAAGATCACATTGCATCGTTAAAATGTAACGATTATTTTTGTGCAATGAGATCATTCGTCCGACGATATCTAAGAATATCTTTTCGAATGAACGACAAGATGTGGTCCTAGTCTTCATTTGTTCCTTAGTGAACCTAGAATGCTTATTTACTTGACAGAGTTTGCAAGAGGATATTATATTTTTAATTGTCGAGTACATATGAGGAAATATATAATATTCTCTCATGCGATTGTAAGTTCTAAACAGGCCCTGGTGACCTCCAAAAGGAGATTTATTAAATTCTAGTACAAGTTGGTTTATTTCTGTTTCGTCATTTAAATATTTTTTGTTACCATTTTCACGCGTACGAGGTTGATTCTCTTCTGGTCTATCCAGGCTATTGTTTATTATTAAAGAAGGGCTCTCTACGCTATTTAAATTATTTAAATGAAAATCGAGAGTCTCCTGACAACCAGATTTTAAGGTTGATGTAAAAGTTTGACTTATATTTGAATCACCTATAACGATGTAGACACCAAAGATGACGTTTCAGTGTCGATATACATGTGTGTATGTTTTATTTAATTATTAAGGGATTGTGCTCGAGTGACGAAGTTGCATTGAAAAGGTATTTCAGAATGGTCGTTTATAGAGATCCTGCTTGGTGCATCGGCGTTTCTGTTCTGTGTACCAAGCTTATGTAAAATTGTATAACCATATTCATCCAGTTTATTTCTCTAGATGGGTTTTTCAAATTGCATAGCCAAATTAGGGGTTATGATCCGTAACAATCGAAAATTTGTTACCATATAAATATGGTCAAAAATGAATTACTGACCACACAATGGCAAGCAACTCCTTTTCAATCGTTGCGTAATTTAGTTCAGCCATATTTAGGGTGCGGCTTGCAAATGCAATAGGAAAACCATGAGATTCAACAAGCTGTGATAAAACGGAATCAATCGCTAAACTGCTTGCATCACAAGTTAATATAAAGGGTTTGCCAAAATCTGGCAGTCGCAATATAGGCGGATTAATGATGGAATGTTTTAATTTCTTAAACGTATCCTGGCACAATGCATTCCAGATGAAAGTTTGATTCTGCTTCAATAATGAAGTAACTGGTTTCGCGAAACCACCTCTAAATTTGGAACAAATTTCCGGTAATAACCTACTAAACCTAAGAAAGATCTGATATCCGTTGTATATTGAGGGATTGGAAAATTTTCGACAACTATAATCTTATTTTCATCTGGTCTAATGCCGTTGAGGGTCACTATGTGTCCAAGGTAAGTAATTTCTTTACTTAGAAATTTACATTTCTCCAGATTAAGTTTTAGGTTGAATTTACGAATTTGATCAAATACTTCTCTAAGTCTTTTATTATGTTCCGCGAGTGAAGATCACAAAAGTGACAATATCATCTAAATAGACTAAGCATTTAATGTTGTTTAGTCCATTTAAGATATTATTTATCATGCGTTGAGATGTCGATGAGGCACCTTTTAAACTAAACGCCATTCGAATAAATTGGTAGTGACCCTCATCCGATTTTTCCAAATTTATTTGGTGATAGCCGCTATAAAGATCAAGAGACGAGAAATATTGCGCACTTCCAAGTTTATCCAAAATATCCGAAATATTTGGCAAAGGGAAGACGTCATCAATGGTTACATTGTTGAGCCTACCGTAATCAAGAACCACACGCCATTTCTTTTGATTGTTGGTGGTTTTTTTTGGCAAACAAGTAATGGAAAATTCCAAGGACTTATACTATCTTCGATAATTTCATCTTCGATCATTTTGTTTATTTGCTTTTGAATTTCCAATTTTGTAGAATGGGACTGTCGATATTGCCTTACGTGTATAGGTTCTTCATTAGGTAGTGTACGAATATGATGAGTACTGAAATTTGTTGAAGTCAAAACGTCGCCTTCGAGATGGAAAATATCGTTATATTCCCAAATTATTTCATTAATGGTGAGTTATTCCTCTGTATTCAAGTGCTTTCGATCTATCAAAGATGAGAGAGTGTCTAATCTACTATCAATGACGTCATTCCATTTTTGTACTTGGTAAATGTGGTATTTTTTACAGTTTCCATTACAATGCAACGTCTAAAGCCTGCATAAATCGTTACAGTCAATCAAATGCGATGCGATCTACTTCACATGGCAGGTGGATTTTCCCAAAACTATCTTTGATTCAAACATTGTCCTGCAATTGCGAACACAACAAATATAAAATCAGTCCAGATAATGGGTGAAATCTTTTTTATTTGACCTTGTTAAGGGTAGGTCAACTATATTCAGGTATATAATACATAACTTTTTAGTCAGGGATGACGAAATTGTATCCAAATGGTAAAGGCGTTGTAAGGCCCCTTCGAAATAGAAAGCACGACCGCGAATGGCTTAAACACTAGTACTCCCCAAATTTCCCTATACTTATATAGTATATCATGTAAACATATAATAAATATAGAAAAACGACATCATATTGCATTTATATCAATGTAGTGGTTCGTTTATTGTTGGTTGAAAAGGGTAAAAAAGACGAGCTTTTTGGGATGACGAGGAGAATTTCGTTGTAGTCGTCAGTCTAAATAAAAACGTGAAAGTGTAAATAGGCTGCTAAAAATACTGGTTAATTAGTCTTAAATTGTGATATGCGAACCACCAAAAATGTCTAGAGTCGTGAAATATTAGAAATTTATAAATGAATCAAACTTAAAGATAATTCACATATTTGTACAAAAAATAAATATTTCAAGGTGTAGTGAAAAATATGTCTTGTGTTTGATGCCGATTTCTGTGATCAATTCTCACCATGTTTAAACTTTCTCTCTACTATTCAGACATATTGATTCGTTGTGTGATTTCCAAAAATTATCTGATGTGAAACAAACACAAACTATTAATTAGAAACAAAAAAAACACTAAATTTACGAATAAGCTAAAAATTCGATTAAAACTAACAAAAGCAAACTTTTTTCCTAATATTTAACCAAACTTTTTTCACAATATTTAAGCAAACTATGTTTGGTGTTTAAGTTATGATAAAAACCTAATAAAATAAAAATTCAATAAATATGTATAAATAAAAAAAACTCTCATAAGAATTGCCGAACAAAATTATTGATGAACCAATGTTAAGGCATAAAGAAAAATATACACAATATGGCAATAGTTTGAGACATGAAATAAATCAGTAAGAAAATATGGGAACTAAGATTGATGTACTCGTAACTATGGTTTTCTAAAGTATTTGTGAGTTGGTTCCTACACGTTTCCATTATTATGCGGTGCAGTTACATCGGTTCACGCTTCAACACTTTTAAACCCACCCCAGCCTGAGTAGTCGGCAAATCGGGGATGCGTTGATGGTGTTGTAATTTAAAGGTCGATTTTGTACAACTTTAGTAATTTATTACATCAGGCCGCTACCCAAAATTGAGTGAAATGTTTCTCATGGGATGTAACTCCGTGTAAACTGACAAAAAATAATTTATTTAAGACCTGGATAAGATTGATCTGCCTTTCACAAGGTCCATGGAATACTATTTGACCTAATATTGGTGACGGTCGGATGAAATAAACTATTTAGGTTGGTATAAAAGTGACCTTTAAAATTACACACTGGAAGCCTTTGTCATTTGGAGCCAATTCCGTGTAATCTGGCACAAAAGTATTTTGGTGGCGGTCTTCCGGTAACCTGATACAAAAATAATGTATTACCCACCTGAATAAGGTTGTTTTTTTGATTTGATCACTATATGCTTACGAAGTAACATTTGATCCAATATCTGGTGGCAGTCTGGCGTGTAACAAATTATCAAATCAGGCAAAACCCACATTTGTATTGAAATTTGAAGCCTACATCTTTTTATGCCAATTCCGTCTGATACAACAAAAAAATACTTTTTTACACACTTGGATAAGGTTGACTTACCCTCGACATGTATTCTAGTGAAATGTTTGGTCCAAAATCTGGTGACAGTCTTGTGTAATAAATAATTTAAGTTGGTTAAATTGACTTTCTAGTGATAAATAATGTTTGTGGTGAAATTTACCCTTTCGCAAGTTATAGGGGTGGTTTTAAAATAACTAATTCATTGTAACAATTTGTAATACATTCCGGTCCAAGAACGAATTGTATGATGCGGATATTATAGTTATATTAACAGATACAATTTTGGTGGTGCAGGTTTAAATGTAAGCGGAACCGGACGAGTCGTTCCTTCATAACAGTAATTGTAATGAAATTGGGATTTGTTGTGATAAATTGTGATAAATGTCTAACAAGCTATGGTATGGGTTTAATTAAGGTGGGCTAATTATGTCGGTGTAGGTTTAAAGCACTGATTCTTTACTATATTTAGTCATAATAGAAAATTCTATAAATAGTGGTCACTCTGGATGATGAGCTCTTAATTATTTTTTCTCTAATTCACCTTGATATTCAAGTAACAGTCCATATACCTTAGTTTGTCAATAGATTTCTAGGCATATCTCAGTTGATCTTACAATTCATAATTTATCTTTGGTTATAATACAAAATTCTATAAATTGATCTCATCCCTAGATAAGGATGTCCTCGCTATTTTGCTTACTAACGTGAGTCCTAACTAATAATTCATATTCCTCAGATCTCTATAGATATCTTTTGTGGCCCTAAGAATTCTCATTATATTTGTTACCATTTCTAAAAATAGAAGACCTCTGCCTTTGGAGCTTAACACTCTATATATATAGATTTATATTGTAAATAAATATTAATAGAGATTGTTATAAAAATATAATGCATTATAATAAAATTCTTATAAAATTTAATCGATTAAAATAATGAAATGTCTAATAAAAATTATTAGAAATAAAAATACCTAAAACTATATCCAAATTTATTAAATTCTAAAAATTAACCGCCCGATTCACAACACACCTCTAAAATTGGATGCCACGTTTTCCATCTTTTAAAATCAAAACGGATCATTAACATGTGTAATAGCCGGTTTGATTACATCCACTGATATTTGTTCACATCGATTCTACAGTTATTTCAGAGTAACTAGTTCTAGGTAATCGTAATCCAAAACAAAACTCACAATATATGCAATTTCGCTACTAGGGCGATTGTCTGTGGTTGAAGTTTTTCAGGAAATTTTAATTTCTAGCAATTCGAAAAG
Source organism: Nephrotoma appendiculata (assembly GCA_947310385.1). Lineage (NCBI taxonomy): Eukaryota > Metazoa > Arthropoda > Insecta > Diptera > Tipulidae > Nephrotoma > Nephrotoma appendiculata. Next base: position 282,425,681 of record OX371224.1, on the reverse strand, counting down.
TTTTAATGTTTCATGTTGAATGTGATGTTTAGAACCTGAAAAGAGATTATTTTGTTCAAAGTGAGATTTTCATAATTTAATAGTTGTGCAGTATAGTTAAAATGACATGAAGACCTTCTTTCAACCAGCTGTTAACTTTCGTCGATTATTTTTTCGACGGCAAGCGAAGTGGCAATGTTTTTTTCATTAGATTCAACATGAAAACGTTAAATTGGAATTGGTGTTCTGCATTTTGTCAAATATTTTACCGTATTTGGTTGAAATTTAAATTTGTAGTACCGAATTATTTGCAACTCGATCTGGAGCTTAATTTGCCCCACCAAAAAAAAATTAGATAATTCATTACACATTTAGGTTCTGGAAGCAACTCACATTTTCTTCGTTGTTTTCATGTCACAAGTATCTATAATTTGTAATATGCCTTCGGGTATAAATATTTGTTTTTTTATTTCAATTTTATTAGATTTTATGTGATATGGTACAAAAAAATAGCTGTAAGTACATAACAAAAAATTTGGCTGTACACGTCTCTTGTTCAAAATTTTGTAAAACAGTATAATTTCTTAAAATATTTTATGTAGCCATCGGTGATGGGTTATCAAAAATGAATAAATATATTGCTTCTAAAAAAATTAAAAGTTAATGAAATACTGTTTACTGCATTGCTTTACACCACAAGCTGTAGTTGTAAAAATGAAATATGAAAACTGAAGAAAATGTTTGTGAAGGTATTCAGCTTTACGATAGTTAATTTGCTATATTATTTTATAACAGAACAGTCAGGTAAAATTAAAACAAAACTAATTTTAATCATTTACCTTATTATGCATGCACTCGTAAACACACTTCACTTTCAGATAAGACTTATCTATTATATATGCTTACACTCTTTACGATAATAAAGCAAATAAACGAAAGAAAAACATCATAATTTGCATTCATTATATGCGAGAAAAACACTGAGCATATTAATTTTAACGTTGCTATTAGAAGAATTAAGTTTAAAGAGCTGAACGGTGCAACGTAACAAAACTTGATTATGTGCTGTATAAAAAAAAATGTGTATAGCCAGAAAACTACTAAAAGAACTGGAGAATACAATAACAATTACAATATGGGCAAGGTTTTCATAAACAACAGTAAAATGTTTTCGTTTTAAAGAAAAATATCTATATTTAACAAATACGAGTGTGAAACTAAGCAGATGCAATATTATTCCACGACTATTACCACTAAATGGTATCAGAGCATTATACATCATGGTTACTTTTGATGATTATTTCAAACATCTAGTTATTATAAATTTGTGCATTCAAATGTGGCCCATTAGCTTTAGAATTGGTTTTTCCTTTGAGAAAAGTGTGTAAATGAAATTCATTAGTGCTACATCCGCTGGAGGGATTTCATCGTCTCATTGCCGTTACAGAAATCAGTGTTAATATTCTGATCGCAGAGTCAATATTTCATTTCATTCAATCCGTGTAGGCTACGTAGGATGAGCGATACTGACATGCCTTGAGATGATGTTCTTTTCTCATTCTTTTTTGAATGTGTCGTTTCTATGCGGTCACATCAATTTGTATTAACCGCAGCAATGGTTGCTTTCACGTCATTAAAGCAATTTTTAAAGTTTTAAGTATGAAAATATAGAGAGGTAAATATTATGCTGTAGCCAACATCCGACTTTTCTTTAACAGAAGTAAATACTGTTAAGAATTCCTAAAAGTAAAAAGAAATTAATTAACAAGTTGAAAATCGATTTATATTCTTATTTACCTTTTGTTGTTCTTGTCAAATATCTGTTATTATTATTATTCACGTCAGAACGAGGTCAATTGATGTAGTTACTAGTTATATGTGAAATTGCCTTAATATGTATGACAGGTTCACAATAATTTAATTCATAATAATGACAAGTTCTCAATATGTTTTTTTTTGCTTAATTTTGTTGCTTAATTGTTTAGCTGCTATTTTATAAGATAATAATTCTTTCTATTGGGATTTGAGACTTGTCAGGTGAGGAACCTTTATTTTATAATAATAAAAATAATTATTGATAAAATCTTTGTTTTATACTTAAATAATAATGTTTATATGTGTAATAAAACTAAACATATTTTGATACATATATAAAGGACTTTTTTCGCAAAATAAATGTTAAAGCTAATAAATAATAAAACTAATTTGTATAACAATATAATTTTGTAATCTTTTATTTAAAACTTTATAATATCTTATAATATTTAATATTTGTGTGTTCGCGTATAAAGTCAATTACGCATACGGTATTACGCCAGGCTCACGCCGCTCCATGGTCCTTCGAGCCGGATAGTGCTACGTATTCGGTATTTCGCCAGGCTTACGCCAAAACATCGTGCTATCCGGAAAGTGCTATAGTGAATTAGTGGTTAACAATTGTGATAAAAACTAAAATTTAATAATATTATAGACAATTATTAGGCTAGTCATATAGTGATTTTGTGTTCTGTATATAGATTGCTACGAATTTTGTGCACGTGTTTCGCTCTTAAAGCATATTCTGAAAAATTTTACGTGTTATGCAAATGGCGGATTTTGGCGGCTTAACCCAAAAGCGTGGTAACTTAAAGGGTATTCTGACTAATATTCGGAAATGGGTCGATAAAATTGATCAATCAGTTTTTGTTGAGCAAATAGAGGTGCGTTTAGAAAAGCTTGATAAACATTGGGACGATTTCAATCAGGTCAATGACGAAATCTCGAAAAATGGAGGTGAATCTGATGCTGACACTTTTCGTGATAAATTTGTTGAAACTAAAGTCCTGCTAGCTCGATACATAAGATCTCGGAACGAGTCTGCTACTGGCTCAACAAACGATCAAACACTAAGACTAAAGTCAAGCATCGACCAGTTGATTCAACAGCAGCGATCATTTTTCGACGGCTTTACTGATTTTTCGAGGGCACAAACAGTTGATTTAGGGCAACCACGCATTACAATCGAACGTTTCGATGGTAAATACGAATGTTGGATGACCTTTAGAGACCTATATTTGTGTTCAATACATAATAATGATAAATTGTCTAATGTGCAAAAATTTAAATTGTTGATGAGTGTTTTGAAAGGTCCGGCGCACCAACTTCTCGTGAATATTCCGGTAACCGATGCAAATTATCCTAGTGCCTGGGAAAAGTTAAGTGAAATATACAACAAGCCTAAAATCTTAATACAAGCTCTAATTAGCAGGTTTATGAATGAGGGTACCATCAGCAAAGGAAGCAAAACGCTGAGAGGATTAACTGAAGCCGCGGACGAAGTAATTCGAGGTTTAAGGTCAATAGTGAAGAGGTGTAACATTCTGGAAGCGTGCCAACCAATACAATCTCAAACGCAAGAATTCGTTAAAGCTGCACCATTTAATAACAAACGACAATCCACGTCTTCGCATGCATCGTCTTTAGAAATATCATGTCCGATGTGTAAATCTCGACATTTTCTTCACAGATGTTTCCGGTTCCAAGCGCTTGATCACAAAGGAAGAATGGAATTTATTGCTAGCCACAGGCTCTGTATGAATTGTTTACGCAATGATCATGGTGAAAGGGAATGTCCCTCGAGTTATAAATGTTCAATCTGTGCTCAGCCGCATCACACACTGCTCCATAATCATACTTCTACTCAACAGTATACCACTGCTGCCAATATCGCAATCAACGATATATCAATCGAAAGCAATCACGCGCTTGTTACGAACACGACTAAGCCTAATTCGTATTCTCACCTGACAAACAAAACAAAACAATATTCTCAAAATCTGTTCTCCAATTCAAGTAATCAAATGCATACGTTGTTACCTACAGCATTGATCTACATAAAAGATGCCACCGGCAAACTGCAAGTCACAAGAACTCTGCTAGATTCTGGCTCTCAATCTACGGTTATAAGCGAAAACTGTGTTCAACGTTTACGACTATCCAGAACACATTCTTGTATATCCGTCAACGGTCTAGCCAGGGCGAAAGCGGTTACAACAAAGGGGGCAGTACAGTTACAACTGGTCTCCCGATATAACGCAGAAAACACCATTTCGGTTTCTGCTTTAATTCTCAACAGACTTACGTCTAATCTGCCATCGGGAGAAGTCGAGATAAGGAAATGGACTTACATCCAAAGCTTACAACTAGCGGATCAACAATTCAACCATCCTTGTCAAATCGAGCTTATAATTGGTGCTGATGTTTTCTTCAAAATATTGTATAGCGACCGTATTATTTCGGATAACCATCCAATCGTCCAGCTTACAATATTTGGTTGGACACTATGTGGGCAATTCTACGAGCAGCAAAATGACTAAGAATTGAAGGTTAATAGTAATCATCTGCTTTGCCATCATACGGATCTACATTCAATCCTCAAAAAATCTTGGCAATTGGAGGATATCAACAGCTTTCCTCAACTACCTCTATAAGATAAACGATGTGTAACTATTTTCTGGGCAAATCATAGTCGCGATTTGGCAGGCAGATATGTAGTACGTTTGCCATTCCGAAATTCACCTGCACGAAATTCATTCAACGCAGCTATAACACGATTATTTTCTTTGGAAAGAAAATTACAACGAGACGACTCTGTTAAAACCGCACATTCAAATTTCACGTCAAAATATTTTCGATTGAGTTATATGGAGAGAGTTCCAGCTTCTGAAATCAACATCCAGTGGAGCTTCAAACACTACCGGTCTCATCATTCCGACACAAAAATGTCAAGTTCACCTAACAAATTGAGTGTTGCATTCAACGCTTCAACGAAATCAAGTTCCGGCCAGTCTTTAAACGACAATCTGCTAACCGGTACAAAACTTCAACAAAACCTCAACAACAAATTACGGTGGCATGGGCCACATTGGTTACAACTACATCGCGATACCTGGTCTTCCTTATCAACTCATGATGGACAGCTGTGTGAAAGTGAAGTGTTATGTGATGTAGAAAAACGAATTCGGACTATAGACATTTTTCATAGACAGTTAAATTCTGATTTTATTAATGAACTATTTGTAAAATTCTTATCATTATCAAAAATAAAAAAAATCGTGAGCTATATTTTCAGATGTCATTACGAGTTAAGAAGGGCAACCAAGTCGGCTTCACCAGAATTAGACTCATTAACCATAGGGATTGGACCGCTTACATTAGACGAAATGCAAGCCGCTGATCGATTACTCATAAGATGGGCAAAAATCTCTACCTTTCGAGAAGAAATCGAAGCAGTTAAATCGGACCACCCACTAAAAAATCGTGCGATACGTTCGTTAGCTCCATTTTTAGACGAATATGGGTTAATTCGTGTTGGTGGGCGCTTAGAAGAGTCATCATGTCCTTTGACACTAAACATCCCCTAATTCTGCCCAAAAATCATATAATAAGTTTAAATTATATTGCAGAATATCACGAGAAATATCCAGGACCCACTTTATTGTTGAGTTTGCTCCGTCAACGATTTTGGATATTAGGCGCTCAAAACATGGTCAAAAATTATATTAGCAAATGTATGGTATGCTTCCGTCAAAATTCAGTAACCTGTACACAGCAGATGGGCAATCTGCGATCAAGGGTGTCTTCTGGAATACCGTTCCTGACAACTGGTGTCGATCTAGCTGGTCCGGTATACATCAAAGCTGACAATAATCGCGGCAGAAAGAAGATAGTAAAAGGATATATCGTACTATTTATATGCTTCGCGGTGAAGGCAGTACACATTGAACTGGTTAGCGATATGACGACAGAAGCTTACATCGCAGCATTAAGGCGATTTATAGAGAGGAGGGAGGCTCCTACAGAAATAATTAGTGATAATGGAAGCAATCTGGTTGGAAGTCGACGATATCTAGACGAACTTTATCAACTATACGAAAATCAAAGCCATATTAATACTATTTCTCTATTTCTCACACAGAACAAATTAAAACATAAATTTAATCTTGCTCCACACGTAGGAGGCCTCTGGGAGGCCAACATTGAATCAACAAAGCAGCATTTGATCATGTCCACTACACTAAACTTCGATGGGATGAGTACTGTTTTTGTACCAATTGACGGTGTAGTGAATTCCAAACTTCTGTGGCCATTAAGTGAAGACGCTACTGTGTGCGATCCACTAACGCCAGGCCACTATTTAGTCGGGGAGCCTTTAACTTCAATTCCGGAACGAAAGCTCATCAACTTACCTGAGTCACGACTACGTAGATGGCAAAACATCCTGCAACGCGTGCATCTAACATCATTACAATGCCACAAAGGAGCTATTATACAAAAGCAACCTGCCATCATTCAGCTCGCTGTTATCAAAAAAGTTAATGTACCACCATCGGGCGGGCCATGGGACAACTAACTCGAGTGATTACAATCAAAACGATGAGCGCAGAGCTCCGATAGCCTTTGGCTAATATTTATCCAATTCCCGTGGATTAATTAAACAACACGTAACACTCTATTTCATTACGATCTATAAATTTATTACTATCTTAAAAACTTACAATGATTATTCTCTATATGAATTAATTAATTCCTTTTTGGGGGCAGTATGTTAAGAATTCCTAAAAGTAAAAAGAAATTAATTAACAAGTTGAAAATCGATTTATATTCTTATTTACCTTTTGTTGTTCTTGTCAAATATTTGTTATTATTATTATTCACGTCAGAACGAGGTCAATTGATGTAGTTACTAAATAGTTATATGTGAAATTGACAAGTTCTCAATATGTTTTTTTTGCTTAATTTTGTTGCTCAATTGTTTAGCTGCTATTTTATAAGATAATAATTCTTTCTATTGGGATTTGAGACTTGTCAGGTGAGGAACCTTTATTTTATAATAATAAAAATAATTATTGATAAAATCTTTGTTTTATACTTAAATAATAATGTTTATATGTATAATAAAACTAAACATATTTTGATACATATATAAAGGACTTTTTTCGCAAAATAAATGTTAAAGCTAATAAATAATAAAACTAATTTGTATAACAATATAATTTTGTAATCTTTTATTTAAAACTTTATAATATCTTATAATATTTAATATTTGTGTGTTCGCGTATAAATTCAATTACGCATACGGTATTACGCCAGGCTCACGCCGCTCCAAATACAGAGATCTCCTATACACCACACTTGGTTTCTAAAGCGAAAAAAATAAACTTTAGGGACCGGTGATGAAACTGTTGGGTATAATCAAAAATTTCAGAAAATCAACCTTGTTGAAAATTTAATTTACAAATTTATTTAGATGTTTTGTAGATTTAAATAAGTTTAACGATTAAATTGGCCATTTTTTGTGGCTACCCCCGAATCAAGAAAAGTTTAATTAAAAAAAGTGAATTAAAAAAAGTGGTATTTGTATGAAATATTTAATAAAAAATCCTGAATTTATAAAAGTAATTACAACAAAAAAAAATTAATTCCAAATGAATTAAAAAATGCACATCTTATTTCATTTTTTAGAAAATTTATCTTAATTCATTTACAAATTGATTATTTCATGTGTTGCCCACTTTTCTTTATTCATTTTCAAAATGAAAAGAAGATTATTAGGCTTAAGTTTACTTTACGTATATAGCGATAAAATCAGGTAAGGAGTATACAATTTAAAAAAATTTAAATGCAGAATTGTTTATTAATAGTTATTAGGAGGGAAAAGCTAAATTTTTCTTGAAAATTTTTTAATTTTCCGGAAAATTTTTAGTTTTTTTATTTTTTCAATATTTTTTTTGTCTTTATTGATATCTATATCTGTAATAATTGCTTCGTCAGGCTCGCTAAATTAAGAAAAGTTGAATTAAGAAAAGCGAATTAAAAAAGTGGATGTATTTTTTTTCACATTATATAAACATAAAATTTACATTTGTTTTTAATAACAAACAAATGCATGCTAAATTTACTGTTTTTAAGGTAATGTATCTTTTTACAGTTTTTTTGTTGTATTGTGAGAAAGATAAAACCATGCATTTCGTAAATTTCTTTTGTGAATTATTATTTGTGTATTAATTGTGAATTAAAATATGCAATTTTTATTAGGAAAGGATTAGTTGAAAATTTTGAATGGCTTTAATTTTCGTATTACAGTATAAGCCCAGTATTATCCGGCATTCAATTAATCGGAACACTCAGTTAACCGGAGTTTTAATTTTTAGGATTTTTTTAGCTTTTTCTCTTTCTTATGCATTTTTTAATTCATTTTGAATTAGCAATTTTTTTTGCACATTTTCATTAATGAAAGCATTAGTTGAAAGTTTTGAATAGTTTTAATTTTCATATTACAATGAAAGCTCGATTATCCGGCATCCAATTAACCGGAACAATCAGTTAACCGGATTTTAAATTTTTAGGAATTTTTTTAGCAAAGGATAATTATCTTTCACAAGGAAAATTATTTTTATTATTGTTCGGGAATTCACAGAAAATATACTTTAGTAAAAGCTCTGCTATCCGGGAGATGACATAATTCCGGATAAGTTGATGTTTCCTTAAAACTAGAATATTTACAAGAATTTCCTTTGATTTCATTATCTTTTAGGATTTTCGTTTATTTATTTTCAAATTATGTACCAGAAAACATTTTTTTATACATCAGTTTATTGAATTTATTGCATAAGAAATACATACCTATTATGAATACGAGTACCCAAAATTTATTAATATATTCAATATTTTACTAACCTGACTATAATACAATTTTACACATTTAATTCAAATAAAAGAAAAAAAAGTAAACGGAAGTATATTTTCAATGAATCCCCGAATAATAAAACAAAATTCCCTTGTGAAAGAGAAAAAAGCAAAACAAATTCCTTAAAATTAAAATTTCGGTTAACTGAGTGTTCCGGTTAATTGGATGCCGGATAATCAGTCTTTCACTGTAATATGAAAATTAAAACCGTTCAAAATTTTCAACTAATGCTCTCATTAATGAAAATATGCAAAAACAATTGCAAATTTCAAAATTAATTAAAAAATTAATATGAAAGAGAAAAAGCAAAAAGAATTCCTAAACATTTAATTTCCAGTTAACTGAGTATTCCGGGTATTTGTATGCCGAATAATCTTTACGTTTCATTTTGATTTTAAATACACATTTTATATCATATTCAAAATGACTTATTTATAATTTAAAACTAAGTAAAAAAAAAAAATTGAAAAAATTTCAAAATTTTGCGGGAAAAATTTAATTACATATTTTTTGAATACTTTTCTAAAAAAAACATATTTTATTTCAGTTTTTTTTACTTTTTTTAAAATATTTTGAAAATAAATTAAGAAGTGCACATATTAAATCAACTTTTATTATTTCATTTCTATCAACTTTTCTTAAATAATTTTCATAATGAATTAAAAACACATATTTAAATTCAGAAAAAATAATTTTCTTAATTCGGGTAGCCATTTTTTGTCAATGCTAATCTTTTCAACAATATTGTAAAAATTAAAAAACTCCTATGAAAGCTGTCACTTTTGGTACACAGAATTACTTTGTATTTTGCAAGGATCTCCTAACTAATGGGAAAAGTTTAAGTAAGTAACAGTTATAAAGTGAACTTCCATTACGGATAGTCAATATCTGAACTAAATAGATGAAGAACTTTGAATAGTTAAGCATATTTTATCAAAACTCGCCATTTTCGCCGAAATTTTCTAAATTGTCTGAACTAGAAATTTATAAAGTTTAGCATTACTTTTATCTACATTGATACGCTCTCATGAAAACTATCACTCCCGGCACACATATTTTCATCAAATTTTGGATCTCTTAAATAATGGAAAATGTTTAAGTAAATGAAGGCCAAAAAAGTGAATTTCCATTCCAAATAGCCAATCCTTGAATTGTATTGGTGCTAATTTTGTTGAAATACTTCGTAAATTTCAGAAAATCAACATGGTTATCACTTATTTAAAACAAATTCTTTAAATTTATTTAAATCTTTTAATTCTTTGCCATTTTTGTAAACAATACACTTTTTAACAATATTATAAAAAAATTGAAAAAGCTCCTATGGAAGCAGTCACGCCGGTATACAGATTACCTTTAAATTTTGCAAAAATCTCCAAAATAATGGAAAAATACTAAGTAAATGAAGTATTGGAATCTCTGGGTTGTAGAGATGAAGAATTCTGGTGAAATAATTTTTTTTTTATCGAAACTCGCCATTTTTGACAAAATTTTTAAAATTATCTGAAATTGTTTAGTTAAAAATTTAATTAAATTGGTTAATTGGAATCGTTGTTACTTAAATTTTATATACTAGGTTGATCAGTAAGTTTTGTCATTCGATAAGAGATAGCGCTATTAGATTCATCTTTTTATTTTTTCTAAAAATAGTACTACTTTTTCTTGAACCCGCGTGAAGTTTCATGAAGATCTGTGAACTTATTCGTTTATTAACAGCTGTTTAAAGTTGACGGGCCACGGTATTTTTGTACAATGGCAAAAATTGAATATCGTGAAGTGATAAATTTTTTATTTTTTCAAGGTGTAGCACCAAAACAAATTCATGAACAATTGTTGAAAGTGTATAAGGACTCTTCACCTACAATGAGAACAGAAAAGGTACGGGATCATCTTGCTGGACGTCCAAAAAGTGCATCAATAACAAAAATTGTAGCAAAAATACAGGCTATGGTTTTTGAAGATCGCTTTTTGAAGATTTCTTTTTGAAGAAATTTAGTAGAAGACCTTGGGGTTCAAACAAAACACTACCATACACAGCTCAAAACCGCCTACCCTATTCGCCGGATTTGTCTGTCCTTGACTGCTGGGTGTTTTCACATCTGAAGAAATGTAGCCGTAGAAACGTATTTCGACAGTGTTCCGGATTCTCACTCCAAGGGTGGAATCCATAAATTTTAAGATCACTGGAATACGTGTATTGAAGTTCAGGAATATTATATTGATTAATAATTTGTATTTCAAATCATAACGTCATGTTTTTCTTATAGAACGACAAAACTTATTGAGCAACCTACCACTTCTTAAAGTATTTGATTAATCAAAAATTCGCCTACAGAAGTTGCCATTTCTGGTGGACCGATTTTAGCCAAAAGTCACTAGCATTTCTTAATTTATCAAAAAATCTTAGGAAGGAACTTTGATTTCAGTCTGTCTTTTATTTGTCTAAAGTCGTCACTTTCGCTTAAGTTTTGAAAAATTATTTAAACCGATATTGGTGCAAAATTAATTTAAGTATTGTCGTTTAATTAATATTTGTTTTCTCGTAAATGACACACTTTTCAGAATGTTTGCAAAAAATGAAAATATTCTATCAACGCAGCCAATATGTGGCTAGAAAAAAGCTTATGTAATAAATTCCAACCCGATCAAACCTAGACCGAGGCTGTACCGGGGCTGAATTTTTGTTTTAAAACAGTTTTCTATCAAAAATTAATTTTCATTTTCTCTTAAATTTCAGCAATATGATATTGACCGGTATTGTTGCCAAATAGATTTAGTATCTTTTAGTGCATAGATTTTTCTTATAAATTTTTATGGGTTCTGCAATTTCTACAAAGGGCTTAAGTTTGAAATTGTACTCTGATCAGTATTATTATACTTTATATTACCACATAAAAGAAACAAAAATTTAAAAGTGCAATATAACACGTTTCAGACCACTGAAATCTATCGACGAACGCAAATTATAGTGGAAGAAATATCGATATTATTTTTTGTAATTGCTAGATAAACCGGTCTAACATGCATGCCTAATTGTAAATACATTTTGATTAAACAAACATTTGTGCAAATTTAATTTTTTTTCATTAAATTAAGAAGAAACTTGATGACTTAATTCTTAAGTTAGAATAATGAAATAAATAATTTCGAATTCAATAAACAATTAATTGGGAGAACAGACCAGGGATGAAAAGTTACTGCTAAAAATTGAGGATTTTTTTCTTCTAAATTTTTCCACAAGAGATGAGTGGTAGAAAAAATGACCGAACGATCAAATGAACGCAAAAAAAAACAAATCATGTACACTTTGGTCTCGATTTGTGTAGATTAAATAATAAATGTAAAAAAAAAATATTAGCATAAATTGCAATTTTTATCGAATATTTTCGAATTAATAACAAAAGTTGTGAAACACTTCTTTTAACTTAAATTTTCCATTTTACTATAAGATTTTGAACAAAATTTGTTGTTAATTTTCAAGTAATAATTTTAAAAGCGAAATAATGTGTAATTTTTATACAGTATTATGCTGCCAGCAATGTTTAAACCCAAATTGACTTGACCTGCTTACATTACGTACTTACAAATGAAATGTTCAATAAAAAATTGCATGAAATGGAAACTAAGGCAATTTAAGAACCACATCTTATAATACCATAACGATGAACGTATGTAAAAAGTCGACCATGGTAAAAATACATAAAAAAAACAATACAAAGTAAAAAAATGCCATGAAAAATCTCATGATTGCGAAAAAATACAATCATCGCCGCTATTTTTAACCATATAACCTTTGCGATCAGGATGATTTTGTGGCTCTACATCGAACTGTATGATGCTGGAATTGAACCTTTTTCGAGCGAATGTCATTATGTATGCATCTTTTCTATACCTGTTGTGGATGAAATTATCAGAAATAGATTAGTCGACCATAACTCGTTTATTTTCTCTACCATTTATTGATGATATTACTATCCAGTATGATTATGTAGACGTTCAGGTGTAAAATACGAACATTTTCCTTGTAGACGATGGTACAACGAAAAACATACATTATAAAGTACATAAATTTTCATTTGAACTTTTATCTGAAGATTATTTTATAAACTTTAAATCATATGTAGCAGTGACAATGTCATGGTTTACTTCCTGCATGTAATTACTAAAAGTATATTTTAAGTATGTTAATATTGTAGAAGAAGTTCCAGTTATATTTTGTTTGATATTACCTTCTAGTATGTTGTTGTTTTACTTATTATTTTAAAATTACCATTTAAATTCACTTCGAGCATGTAATATTTTAATTGTTTTTAAAGCCAATAAGTATTTAAGCAGATTTTGGCTTCTTCCATAAGAATTTTTAATTTATTCAATAAATAAACTGTAACACATACATGGCTGTAATAATGAGCGATTCACTAACTTCATGTAGTAATATAATATAATTTTAAATGTGTAAAGTTTGTAAGAAGAAATTATGCTTGTTAGTTTAATAAGAATTTAATCTTTCAGTTACAAATTAAAAATTTTTTTGCCTCAACAATGGAGTGCACTTCTCGCATGCAACATTAGAAATCTAGTCTGTTTGTGTAAATATTGTGAAAGAAGTTTCATTAAAACTTAAACATTAAAACTCACTCTGTGCATGTAATATATTTTTGGTTTAATAATCCATTAAATATTTAAATTGAATGCCATATGAAGAATCGTTCAGTTGAATTTTAATCCTTTTGAATTCCGAAACCAAATAAATAACTTTCCAATATACATTTTATTTACGTATCCGGCTGTTACAATAAAACGATTCACTTCCTGCGTGTAACATAGTTAAACCCTTAGTTTATTTGTTACGAAATATAAATTGTTCAGTAATTAAACTTAATACAGCCACTTCTGTGACAATGAAACGATTTACTTCTTGCATGTGAAATTTAAAACCAAATTTAGTTTTATAAATACTGTGAAAGAAATTTTAGTAAAATCGAAATCGATATAATCTTCTTGTGTGTTGTTATTTTAAAAAAAATTTCACAATGAACTTTAATTTTGACTTTGTGCACCTTATTTATTTATTTGTTTAACAATCTTATAAATATATAGACTACACGTAATTTAAAGCATAATATACTACACTAATGATCTATTTGAATTTTATTAACTATAGTGAATGTATTTATTTTGTAAATTACATTTTTTATATATTAAAGACTCTAACAATAAATGGATTTTCTTTCTGTATGTCATAATTGAAAACAAATATTTTAAAAGAAGTTTTTGGTGAAACTTTATGTGACATAATATACTTGTACGTTATTATTTTACTTAATTTGACAAAAAACGCTTTAATATTTATTTATTCTCAGCCAATAAATATTAAGATTAAGAACAACATGCAGCATAAAGCGTTCATTTTTGATCCATTTGAACTTATGAAAAATAGTGATGCTTTTTAAATTACAAATCATTCTTTAATACATATTCGGATGTTAATGACACGATTTAGTTCATGCATTTAATATTACCATAGAAAAATCAGTTTACCATAGATTTCTCATTTTTATAAATCGAGAAACAAAAATGAGTTGAGTAAAAAAGTTCTGATAATTCCAATGTCATGATCGTATTTGTGCGCGCAATGTAAAATCACAAATACATTCATGACATTGGAATTGTCAGAACTTTTTTACTCAATTTATTTTTATTTTTCGATTTATCAAAATGAGAAATCTATGGTAAACTTATTTTTCTATGATATTACTAAAATCATATTTCATTTGTTTAAATTTTTGATATGTAAACATCTTTACTCGCGCCTAACAAAATTTTTTTTATTGGAGTAAACTTGTAAATGAAACGAACGGAAATGACGTAGGTACCTACTTCGTTTAAAAAAAAGCAACAAACTCAATAAAAACAATTTTGTGTTATATGGCATGGCATGCTTGTATATGTACGAGTATAATAGTAGGGAAACAAAAAAACTAATTTAAAAAATGAAATAGAAACCATCAACATTTCCATCGATCAGAAAAACCAAAAAAAAATATGATATGAAATACGAATTACAATTACGAAACTACATTCTCTTACGATTAAAAACACAGTCAACAACTTGTATATGTTGCTTTATCACGAGTAACAAGTTTCTAGGAGCTGTTCATCACATCAGCTAACAATAATCATGTCTTCTACTAAATGGGGTTATAATGTCGTCTCTTTTTTAACATTGAACTGCCAGAGTCTGAGGTCACAGACACGTAGGGATTCTCAACTCATTCGCTTTCCGAGACCTGAATGTGCAATGACGAGCATGTTAATATTCCTACGTTTGAATGCTGCGTTCAGTTCAAGATAGATGGTCAGCGGGCCGCAGTAGCAATTTCGTCAAAAGATCCATAAAATGAGCATAGTGAACACAAATGGTGTGCCGTAAGAACTTCCACTTGTCATAGGTCGGCATTACTTTCTAAAAACCAATATTGACGTAACAGAAGGACTGGCGAATAGAACTATGGGCTGTCTGAGGTATATTGATTGCAGCCATCCTGACCGGGACAACGAGAACGATGAAAACGTCAATAGTAAAAAATGTTAAATGACTCTGGAGACGTCAAACGGCTTAAAGCTGGATGGGCGCAGGAAACGAATATCGACCAATGTTTGGTGTCCATTTCTAGAGAAAGCTCAACTATTAATCGAAACAACAATCGGACAATTAATCTTAAGAGTAATCATTTTCCGCAGTCGTACCTGCTTGTGCCACCACAATTCATGCATCACAGAGTGGTCCTATAACGAGAGTGTCAGTATATACTCTTATACGATAAAAGACGCAGTCAACAACTTGTGTGTGTTGCTTTATCACGAGTAACGACGAGTCTCGAAGGACTGTTCATCAAGTTGTCCATCAATGATCATGACTTCTTCCATGGATTTACAAGTGGGACCTAAATGGGTCTTCTTCAAAATGAGCTATCGTGCCTCACTACAAAGCCGCTAAGTATAGCTCAGGTTGTAATCGCAAACTTTGTACGAAATAATAATGACGTCTGATTTTTAACATTGAACTGCCAAAGTCTCAGGTCACAACACCTCGACCTAACTGATACAGTCATGCAGAAATGCTCAATTGTCTTGCTTTCCGAGATCTGGCTACGCAATGACGAGCATGTTAATATTACTAATTTTGAATACTGCGTTCAGTTCAAGAGAGATAGTCAGTGGACTACCGGAGTAGCAATTTATAAAAATACAAGTAGAACTTATACAGTCACCTCGTATAATGAAATCATCGTTGGACAAACAACTGGTATAAGCATAACAACACAACCCATTGATGATACATACACGGCTGAGCTTCAGCTTCTAAATGTGATTAAGATGGTTTCTGTAATTATATTCACCTCGCCGAATAAATCTGTCGAAGACATAATGAAGTTCATACATTTCGTCCTTGTTCCATTTCTAAAAGATTTTCAAAAATTCTCCAAGGGGACTATCATATTTCGCCGACGATTATGAGCGGGGATTTCAATATTAATTTTGCTGTTCCTCGAGCTGAACCACTTATAAACTTCCTCCGCGACGAATTCGATTTGCAATTGAACTCAGATCGAAATATATCCACTACGAGATATGGGACGACTATTATAGAGCCATCTATGATTTTGAAGAGCCGTAATATTAAAAGGAAAGCTTTCAGTAGAGGGGAAGCTTTTATTGAAATACTATAAGAAACCGTGGTAATTGGAAAATTTTTGAACATGAATTTACGAATAAAAAATTAAACAAACACACATTTGAAAATACAGCCATGTTAATGTAGTATTTATTTAGTAAATTTAAACTAAAGCGGAGCATAAATTTGTTAATTTTCTATAAAAATGAGCTTTCCGTTTAATTGTGTAGGTTTATAAAGTAAAATAATAAAGGATGCTGCCGCGGATTCCTCTTACATCCAATTTAAAATTTAGTTTTATAAAAATTTAACTTATTTGTTAAATTCTGGTCACATGTACATCAGAATTTTTGAGATGAACGATGCACTTAATAGTAATCTAAACATTCCCCATTTATAACAAAATTAAAGAGAAAACGTGAGCTGAAACGAAATTTTATAAATCACCATGTAGAAACAATAATATTATTCATATAATAAAATTTTTACATCAAAATCTATTTAGGAATATTTTTAACAACGATGTCATGATTTTCTTAATTAAATATTATTACAAAACAGAACAAAATGTAAAAAACTTCAATTTTATCCGATTGCAAAACCTAGCTTTCTGTATTTACGAAAAAAAAAAACCATTATTATTATAAGTTAAGCGCGAAATCTTTAATATAATAATTTAGAAGAATTAATAAAACTCAAAACAATTATAATTTTTATTTATAATACGGTTGGCATAAATAAAGCTTTTTATCGCAAAATATTTACCATTGTATAGTTGCTGCGCGCTGAAAAACAATAATAGAATAATTTTATGGTCATATTTTTCCAAATTTTTTCTTTTCTTATTTCAACTCGCTCGTATTCGGTTATTTTCAGTTCCAGGAGATCTCAATAATCTATTGAAGCAGGCAGTATACATAATAAATTGTAAAATTTTAGCTAACAAACATTTAGGTTTTAATATTTAGCTTCAATTTATACTAAGCGACATCTTTTGATTGGTTTATTAATTGGAGAAGCTTTATCAAATTACAATGTTTTTATTTTGTGAAGCTCTGGTTTGTTTATACTACAGGATGAAACAATGTAGGCTGCGAATTTGGTGCGATGAAAAATCAAGTTTTTAAGAAGTAACGAGAAAATAGTTTTCGAAGTTTGTTCATCAACAATGTTGAAATAAAATCCTAAACACAATAACCCCCATATTACATAGCTACTCAAAAAGCATTTTTAACGAACATTTGTTTTGGGAAAGAGATGCTGAAATTTTTGATGGAACACGTTATACTAATTTCTTACATTCACATATAAACAAATTCTTATTTCTACAATAAAAAAAAAAAAAAATTTGTGGTAGACTAGTTTAAATATTTTTGCGTTAATTTGACATAATGACTCAATTTTAAAATATGCTCATCCTGAATATTGAACTAACCATTCAAATAAAAATTGATACAAAAAAGCTTCTAAAAAATATTAAAATACACTGTTTGGTATGAAAAAGAACAAAAAGCTTCCCCTCTATGGAAAGCTCATGGAAAAAAATGGCGGAATGTTACGGCTCTTATATTTAGGAGGCTCTGCTATTATGCAGTTTTTCAATGAAAACTAGAGAAGTTAGAGTCGACAGTATATGTATCTTATTTTAGCTACCATAATCCAATTGCGTCGATTATATCGAAAGAGTAAAGGCGGTGATACATGTACAGATCTTGCCTTTAAAGCATAAAAATTATGCGCGCTGATTGGTTAAAAGTCAGCCATCTTAAATCGCCTTTTACGATAGTAAACAAATGAAAAACTCTGGTTAGTAAAATTGCATTCCTTCTTCCTTTAAAGTAAACTGTACACACGCACTACACACGCCATGTTTACACATCTCCTTGAGAGTACTAATAGACTCACTCTTTTTTTTAATAGAGGTGTTGTTTATACTAAATATTGCATTGATATTAAATATTCATACTAAATATTACAAAATAAACATTAACTTTCACTGCGTGCTTGTAATAATAATAAAATATATAATAAAGTACACAATCGAATAATTTGAACTTTTATAATAAATAAATACATTTAATATTTAATTTACAACTGTAATACATAAATGGTTGTCACAATGGAATAATTCACTTCCTGCATGTAATAATTATATTCTTATTGTAACTATTTAAATGTGGCCTAAAAAAATTAAGTGGACATTTATGTCATGTTATATTCTAATATGTTTTAATATGTAAAGTTAATTTATTTAACAAAATAAAATTAATTTTATTAAGTAGGTACAAGCCAAGATACCGGTGTGAAATTTTTGTTCATGAGACACGTTTACATTCACAAAATTTATCAGTTTCGTGTGGTTTATGGTCTGCAGATATAATTAGATCATATTTTATTAAAAATGAAAATGGCATTGCAGTTACCGGCCTGTGAGCACACTACAGACACAATCATTATAACAATTTTTTTGTGATATGAATTACAGGATTTCTACTTTGATGAAATGTGGTTTCAAGAAGATGGTACAACATGCGTTACATCTTATGACATAATCAATTTATTGAGAGAAAATTTAAATAACCGTGTAATCTCCAAAAATTCGGATGTGAACTGGCCACCACAAAAACATTTGTTTTTGTATGAAAATTTTACACATAGAAATTTAAGTACGGTGTGACATGAACTATTGACCCCCCAGCTGTTTATTTAATTTATATAATAGCTACAGTACAAATGTTATACTTAAACATAAAATAATTTTAAATATTAACCCCCATAGTGTAAAAAGTTTTGATTAAAATCTCTTAAAATCAGATTATGTGAGCAAAATAATATTTATAATAATAAAATAGACAACATAAAAGCACAAAAGCATCAAAGCATATTTTGCATGTATAATGCCTGTGTAGTTATATGGTACGTGTGTTATAAAATATTTATTATTATGGGCATAATTAATAAATTAAATATTATAAAATTTATGGAGTATAAATATTTTAATTTAATATCGAATATTTTGCATGTAAATATATTTATGTGTGTACTGTACTGGAATAATAATTTAGGACAAATAGGATTTTTATTTTCTGTTAAAATCATTATAAAACAAATTTAAATTTAATTTATTTATTTTGTTGTAATTTATGGTGCCAATTACATAACAATGTAGATTTATCGAAAATTCATAGCGTAATGTGTAATGGAATTTATTTTTATGGTGAGAAAAGTCAAGAGCACCGTACTCGTATATTGCTAACTGGTTCATAATTTTTTGTTTTTTTTTTTTTTGAAAACACAACGTCGTCAAGGTTTTTTACGTGAATAAATACAATTGGTAGCAGACCGTAGTTTACTACAGAAAAAAAAATTTGCAAGATTATTTTTTGATTAATTGGAAAGATGAAAAATTGTATTTGTGCGCATTCATCATTAGCATAAGCAGTTTGGTCTAGTAAAAAATAGTACCATTGCGTGGATCCAAGTTCGACCAACCGTTTTATTTTAATTTTTTCTTCGACGTGGCGTGAATATACCAAAAAGGAGTAAGGCGAATTTCAGTGTTTTTTGCTGGTAAGAACTACACTCCAAATAATTGTTTTTGGTATATTCTAACTTGGCAACCACATTCTTTCAATCAAAAAGTCGTACGATCGGATAACAGAATCATCTTTGTTCGAGTTTATATTATTACTGATGGACTAGACTATTTTTGAAGTTTAATGGCTTCTCGTTTTAAATTGATCTATAAAAATTAACTTCTATAATTAAAATTAAGCGATGTAGTCTCAGACATAATATATTTATAAATAAGTCTCCATAGACATCTATAGCGCCAACTAGTCTCATATCCGCAAGTAATTAACGCACTATAAATCAACAGCAAACGAAATAAATGATTCAAAATTTAATAATCAAAATATGATATACTGAACTAAAATTTAGTATTTCAATATAATTTGTTCGATTCATTTTTGTGTTTTATCTTCATAAAAAACATGTTTCGGTATGGTACGGCTAAAACAGGGCACACACATAACCCAACAACAACAACAAAATATATTTGTTTTATGATTTTAGATTATTTTAAATTGATCACGTCCAGATACAAAAAAAAAATCTGTTTTAGATTTCATTATATTCAATCGGACTAGATTTTTCCCAATGACCCTACGTGACTTGTTTATATTTTCCATAGTAAAAGATGGTACATAAAAAAAATGTACTACGTACCAATATCGCTTTATTTCCGTTGATATTTTTATTACTGTGCTCGACAATTTTTATTTCATATATGCATAACCGAAAGTAGTTTACATGATTTTCTATATTGTGTACAGTTTGCTTTAAATATTATTTAGTATGTATTGTATCTACATGCAATTGAACTAACGTGATTCGTTTATTATTTTAATCCAACAAATATAATTTTATTTTTATTATATATATACTACTAGAATTGTTGGCGGGGGTGGATCATATCGCTGACAATCTACTTTCGCCGAGCGGCGAGATGGCCGACAAACCCACTTAGCCAAAACAACCAGATATACTATATAAGGGGTGTTTTTCTAATCTCGATAGAACTTGAAATTGTAAAAAATAACACAAAAAATTGGCAATTATATTTGAAAACGTTTTCGGACATATGAGCACATGCTGGTCTTCAAGGCGTCAATTGTTGCTGGTTTATCAGCATAAACCAGCGACCTCACATACTATTTTGATTTCAATAAGTCGATGGTTGCGGTTGCCATATAACACATAGCGCCATCCCGTTGAAACCACATCTCGTCCGGATCAATGTCACAGATAGACGGTTGGCTTTCTCAGATGAACGATTATGTGCGCAATAAAAATCACGAAATCGTCTACAAGTTGCGCAAATCGACGGCTGATTTTCAAAGTAAATTTTAATAATTTCGTAGCATTGTTCAAGCATCAGTCTACACTGAGAGAAAAGCTTAATGACCACACGCCTATAAAGTATGGATAAGAAAAATATTGGAGATTCCCCTATGTTTGAAGTTATTTTAACGGTTCAAAATAATAATTTCTGTGATATATTTATAGTTTATAGGTAAATTGCCCATGGATACGGAATACGTCAAATACATTTTTATTTTGGATAGGACATAAACGACTTAGATGCAGGCCCTATACAATATTGGTATTCATGCTTAGTAATATTGTCGGTTCGGCATATTTAACGAGCCAAAATACCGTGAAGGTATATATACCTATATTTATAGGTGAGACTTGTCATCGTAAACAATTTTCTTATTTAAAAACATAATCGATCATTGCTTAGTCTTGTCTCTGTTGATTATTCAGTTTTTATGCGAAAATCGTTTATTAGAAATTTGCTAAATTTTATTTAATATTTTTTAAGTGACGGATTAAAATAATTAAATTAGTTAGATACATTAAAACAGTGGAATTTAAAAATAGTGCAATATTATATAAAATAATCATTTGTTAACAAACATATTTTCACATTGTTTGTATTCACAAATGCGCAATGCACATAACATAAATTGTGTTGATTGAAGAATTTAAGCTGGAAACAAAACATAATTGGAAGTTGCCCGTATAGGAAAGCGGGCGTCATTAATAAATGGAACAGTGTAAAAATTTTATATTATTGCATTTTGTTGTGTTTCGTTTGTTGTTTTAAGACTATAATTGTGCAAATTAATTTAGTATATAAAAAAAAATTGATCCTATAATATTATTTAATGGCGTTTCATGATCTAAGTACATTTATTTAAATCGATGTTTAAATCGATAATTAAAAGTCATTAATTTTTTTTATATAAATCTATAAGTAAAAATTGTTTATTAAATTTTTGCACATGTATAATGTAATGTTTGTACGTTTTATAATAAATATAATAAAATAAAATATTTTCAAATGTTAATTTTGTTTTTTTATCAATTTAGTAAAATTGAGAATATCTAAAATACAAGTTAGGTTAAGTGTTTTACTAAGTAAAAGGTGAAATTCCAAACTGATGGGTATCCATTTATTCCTATATTACAACAGGTGACCATCATACATGTATGGGATTTTCCAAAAATGATTGGAATTCCGCCATAACATTATAGGGTTCTAAACTCCCAATTTCTCTGGAATCCTATACTATCTTGGAAAAAATCATTCTAATATTGTACTTATAACAAAAAGAAAAAACTAATTACCCTTAAAATTGCGATTTTACCTATATTATTGTTAACATAAGACTAATGTTCTAGCTAATTTGCCAATATTTAAAGCTGAAATGCCACATAATAAGATCTATTGCATATTTTATTATAGTTTACCTTCCTATAAAAAGGGAGATGTTGCCTGACAGATTATTAGTAAAAATAGGGGATATTTACCCATAAAATATTGTTGTCCCAAAACAGCCTATAACTATGGTTGGAAAGTATGCAAAAAATCGGGAATTTTTCCAATGTTTTTTTTCAGTGTATTCATGATTATTTGCCAGAGTATACAACTGAGATCTGCCAGAGTATATTTTTCATTAAAAATTTAATTTTTTGTTTTATTTTTTACAATTTCGAGTTCTATCAGGCTTAACTCTTTACAAGCCACATTGCCGTCCAGCCACTTCGCCGCACAACCACATCGCTAGCAGTCACACAGCAAGCCACATATGTAAATCATATTGATATAGAAATTTGAAAATTTTTAATGCATAAGTTTGTTTCAGGTGATAATAATGAAGACGTGAGAATTATAAATCCATTTTAGGGATGCTGCAGATTTTGATGCGAGCATAAATTAAAAAAAAAATATTTTTCTGACTTAATTGGTCTAGAAACCAATGATGTTCCCACTTCTGATTCAAGTTCCTGTAAATATAGTTCATTGTCACAAGAAAAATATAGTGGCTGAATTTATGCTAATCCAAAATTAGCCCAATTCCGTTGAACAACAATTCCGTTGAACAATTGCCAATTTTCTGAGATAATTTGTTGCAAAAACCAATGAGCTTGGTACTCCTCATTGCAAATTCCTTAAAAAATGTTCATTATCGTTAGAAAAATATCGTCGCCTCAGGAATAGAGTAAGTTTTATCATAGCTATATAGTTTTAGTTAAAAACAACACACAATACACAGATACACAATGAAAATAAATTTTCCAAAAAAGCGTGTTTTTCGCTTAAGCTATGTCCGATTTTAATTAATACGAATAGCAGGTAACAAAACTAAAAAGGACATTGAAAGTTAGGATTATCCACGGCATTTTCTTTACAATTTTATTAAAGATTGTTGATTTAATTTAAAACAATATTATTATTAGGAATAGATTTATTCATAAAACTTGCAAAACTATAAACTCTTTGTTTGGCTTAATTATGCTAATTATAATGTAAAATAAAATTTAATACAAGCTACGATAAGCCGTTTGGTCTTAAAATCCACTATTGTCAGCTATTCATGATTAATTGTGATGTTCTATTTGTTTATAGAAAAGTTTGTCCTGTTTCGGCATAAATATTAGGGGCTAATCAAATCCTTTCTTTTTTCATCAGAATATATATCTAAAACTTTCTTTCTGGTGAAGTTCAATTTCAATATTTTTGAGCGAAGCTTCCTTCACATGTCGTCGCTTTCAAATTTAAGTTTTACAAAGAAAAATGAACTATTTTAATTTTATGACTTACTTGAATTCTAAATTATCGATTTTACATATACTGTACATTTTTCAGATTTGTGGGGTCCCTCCCTGGTATTTAAAAATGTGATGTAATACTTTATACTTTTTCCATTATAATTTTTTCATAAAACGAATCTATTACAAATTATATGTTCTTTTTTTTTGTTGGAGGTTTTTGTATTCTTACTGTTCTAAAGTACTATGTAATATTTATAATTGGATATTTTTACGAGATATGCATTATAAAGTACTATGAAATGATTTTTTTTGATTTTTTTCTTATATCAAATATTATTTGTAATACTTTAAATAGGGAAAATCGATTTGTGATTGTGTTACAAACATTTAAGTTATAAATCTACTTGGAATAATTGGAATATTATTTTGGCGGTAAAATTTGACAGGTCCTTTTTTATTTGTTAAGGTTTCTGCTTGATACTAGAAGAGACAATACGTTAGGTGTTTGTAGAGGGAAAAATGTTTTCAAGAGCTATGCAAATTTTGAAATTACCATTAAAAAAAATTCAAGAAAATTCAGGTAAGAGTTATAAACTATTATAAACTTATTATTATAAACTATTTTGTTGTAAATTTTTTTTAATCATATTGAAGAGCCGAGAGAATTATTTAATAATGTGGAATGTGAACTTGAAAGTACATTAGTGTCCGTGGGCAATTTTACGAAAGAAAATGAAATTTTTCAAATTGGGCCAAGATCTAAAGATTTTAGATCATAATCTAATTCCGGTAGAAGTAGTGGATAATTTGAACGAACAAAACGAACGTCTGTTTCAATCCGTAAATAATAATGAAGAGAAAAACAATTTATTGGATAAGACGTGTGATGAAAATAATACATCAGGTGCTGATTTTTACGACAGTGGTACTGAATATTTGCTAAACAGTGATGATTTATCGTTTGATAATGAATCGGAAACTATTAGTTTAGATCACACATCGACAAACAAATCGCTGGAATAAGTACTTAATGAGTCTAGCCCGCTTCAGCATTCACAGGAAGATGAACAAACCCCAGAAACATCAGAACCTGAAACTTCTGCATGCAGCCCGATTACTCCAACTTGTGTTCGAGAAAAAGTAGCGAGAAAACGACGGGTAACTGTGGAATTATGGAAGTTAACTGTTGCTAAGAAATATTACAATCCTGGCGTAGCACATACTAATCCCGGTGTGAAATATATTAATGGAAGAGCCATTGGTCAAGCCTGTAAATCTTGTTCAATGAAATTCTTAGAACTTATTAGCGAAAACGATAGAGCAAAACATTTTCAACATTTTTAGTCTCTTGGGGAAAGGAATCAACAATGGAATTTCATTATACAACATACAGAAGAAACTAAGAAATCTAGAGCCGTTTAAATGCCTAAAATTCAAAGAAACCGAAATCGCAAATATTTCTTATCTATCTGGAATGAATATGCAGTGCTTAATAAGCAAGGAGTGACTTTATAAAATAACGTTTTGCCAGAAGTCTTTGTTGCCAGAATTCATAAACAATTTTAAATGTTTTTCAGGTTTGTAAATTAATGTTTTTAAATACGCTTTCGATTAACAATCAATAGATCACCACAGCCTATAAGAAAATAAAAGTCAGCAATGGTGTTTTAGAAAAGGATCATGAGGAAGTTATAAAAGAGAAACAATTCTTACGAAACTAATTGCGTTTGAAGTTTTGTGTGATCACATTAAGTCCTTCCCGTGCATTGATGCACATTACACTCGTAAAAATAATAACAAAAAATATTTAGAAAGCAACTTAAACATTGGTAAAATGTACCGGCTTTTCTTGAAAGAAATGGGAGAAGAATCTTAAACACACAACGTTACAGAACGACAATGTAGAGATATCTTCAATGAAAATTTTAAATTGGGTTTTCTATTCCTAAACAGGATTGCTTCGATATTTATTTCGCCTACGATAATTTATAGAGAGGTAGAGAGAGCCATGCAAGAGCAACATCTATTTAATAAAACGGAAGCGCGCAGATTATAAGATGTGGACAAACTTGAAGGGCAGCAAAACCTAAAAATTACAGTTTAAGTATTTGATTTTGAAAAGATATTGATTTTGCCACAATCACAAGCTTCCATTTTCGACTATAAACGAAAATACTTCGTATACAATTTCACTGTATATATACTGTTAAACGATAATACTGGGTATTGCTTCGTTTGGCACGAAGTCGTCGGGAAACGTGGTGGTGTTGAAGTCGCGAGTTCATTAAACAAATTTATAGAGTTGTATCCAAATAGCACCGATTTCCACTTTTGGTCAGATAACTGTGCTGGCCAAAACAAAAATAAAATACTGTACTCATTTTACGCATAGGGTTCAAATCATTACGGCATAAAAATTTCCCATAAGTACCTCGTAAAAGGACATATCCAAAATAAGGAGGGCAGCATACACTCTTGTACTCAGTGAATGACCAAACAGCAGGAAGTTTTTGTACCCGAGCAATGGTACCAAATAATAAAATGTGCTAAAGTAAATCACAACCACAATATGTTGTTACAGAAATGAACCAGGCTGACTTCATAGATTTTTATACACCTTCTACCGTTTTAAATTTAAAAGAAAATTCGGAAAACGAAAAATGTTATATCAGTAATATCAAGGTGATTTTTATTGATAAAAATAATACAAAAATATTACACTATAAGTATATTTTCGAGGAATCTTTTAAGTAAAAGGCGCTAATAAACGATTCAGATTCCAAACCGAGAGGAAGAACATCGGCGAAAAAATGTGGAACACTAAATTTTTTACTAAATTTGACATATTCTGGGCTACTTCCAATAAGCGAAGCCAAATATAAAGATTTGATATATTTGTGCGACAAAAACTGCATTAATCCTACATACAGCAATTTTTATAAAAATATTCCTAATGCTGTCGAAAGTTCGCCTAGTGGTTATAGCACATCAGATGAAGAATAGGTGTTCATATAATTTATAAATAATTTTATGTTATAGTTACATTTTTATTTCATTTGAAGTATGTACTGAATTGAAATGTCATATCGTTAAATTTTGTGATAAAGAAAAGGTCCATGCATAACCAAATCTGATTCTCCAGCGTAAAGTATTACATATTTTAATATTTAAAAATTTAATATTAATAAAATCATTAAAATAACAATACTACAAATTAAAAGAAAATTCACCTGTTTTACGATCAATTTTAATTTATAAAAATTTTGAAAATTGCTATAAAACAGAATTTAGAACGAAACTAAAATCAAACTCTTTAATCGGCTCTACTGAAAAATGACGTTTTGTAAATGTAATAGTTTAATTTGGATGCGAATTTTGGCGTACGGTATGTTGCTAACATTAAATTTTTACGCCACTTGACTGTAATTGCAGAAAACGATATTTTTCATTTGCAAAATTTTTAAAGTTACTTTTGGAAATTTTGCATTCGAAAGAAGACAAATCAATCCAATAGGACTCTAAATTTCCATATTTTATTAGGTATCGTTCCAAAGTGCTATGAACCGCATGAACTTCTTGCAAAAGAGAGAGGCACTTCAGAAACTTAATAAGGCATAATAACAGTATATAATTACGATTCTGAAGGCACACACGAATCTGTCCAAAAGATAATTTTTTAGTTTCTGGATAGTCTAATATGATCACATCTAGAATTCTCGGTGGGTCGGCGCTGAATTCTGCGTTCCATCAGAGCGTCTAAGTTGTGTTTATTAACATCACCAATTGTAATCGATGTATTGGACGAAGCGGGAATCTACGGTGGTAAATCCGTTGATGTGAATTGTTACTTCATCTAATTTATTTGCTGGGAGTTTGTTTTTGGCATGTTTTGTCTTTGCTGGTGGTGGTCTGTTCATCGATGAGGTTGTCGGAATAGTAGTGTGTTATAGTTTTATTTATGCCTAAAGTTTTAACGAAAAATAAACGTGGAGTTAGCTTAAATTTTATTTATGTATAATTAGAATTTCAAATATTAGAGATACCTCAAAATATGTTACAGCGTTATTCGGTTTTCTAGATATACATTATAAAATCTATTTAGCTCAAATTTATATTTTTTTTTGTAGATATAGCGTTAAACAGGATTTAACGTATTTTAATCGTCAAAAAATGTTGAAAATGATAGATAGCGGAAAACCTAATCTTATTTTTCCCATGAATATGTTATCTGATTACAATGCACTTAGTTGCAAATGAAAGAGAATAACTTCAAACCAAAGAAACTGCTAAAACCTCGAAAACGGCAAAATAGTTGTTAGCGTATTCAAATCATGTGGCGACGATAAAGTGACTACATTTTCGTTAATCCAGTCCCGGCTTATTTTTCCTCGATTGAATGAACATTTATGAAAATTATATTTCTTTAGTCGCATTTGGAAAGTTTTAAAATTAGGCTTAAATTATTTTTAGAAATCAGTTTCCTAGAAATCGGGGTATATATATTTGATTAGTCTTTCAGGCGAAATTTGAAATTTTCTTATACCGTTTTTTTGGCTCCTGGACTACCACTAATTTTTCACACAAACACAAATTAGGCTGGACGCAAAGTTTCATTTGTAAATTCCCATTAACCCACACAATTTAACATTAATGCTTTCTTTAACTAATAAAATTAGTCACAGTGAGCAAATTGAGCTCTGTAAGGCATAATATTCTAGTTCCACCAATATTTTATGTTATTTTAGAGTAGTCAAGGTAAATAAAGCATCGTTAAAGCTGTTTAAGGAAAAGCATTAAAGTTAGCCGAAAGTTGCCAGGTGAAAGATAAAAATGTCGATAATGTAGAAAATGTGTTCGCTGCCAAAACAAAATAAATACGACATTATTGATTAACATCCGTCAGGAGGAAGCTATTGGTCTAAAATTGCATATCAAACAAAACATCGTTTTTATCAACAAAGATTAATTTGGTTGTTTTATTGGCTGATTCTGTTTTTGAAATTCATTCTTGTAAAATTCAAATTCTTATACTAAAAACGGAACCCATTTGCATTACATATTACCGTTATTGATGATCCAAGTTTGGTAAATTTGCAACTATATGTTTCAGTAATGCGGTATTTTTTCGTATTGGCGTAGTTCTGACAACAACAACTATTTCATAATGAACAATATTTCTCAATGATTGGAATAAAACTCCGAATTTAAATAATAGTTTAATTTATTTAACTCAATTTTAATACTGATGTTAGTATACTTATGTTTTAGTATTGTCGTATTTTTCCATAACAGCATGATTTTGACAAAAACAACCATAATTGATAACAACAACTATTTTGCTATCAACAATTATACTCAATGGTTTACTTAAAACTCCGTATTTAAATAATAATTTAATTTATTTTTGTTTAATTTTTAGTGGCGTAGTTCTGACAACAACAACTGTAATTGACAACAACAACTATTTTCGTATGAACAATTTTTTAATGATTTTTTAAAATTCCGTATTTAAATAATAATTTAATTTATTTTAACTCAAATTTTGGTACTAAGCAGATTCTATGTTTTAGTAATGTCGTATTTTTATCGTAATGGCGTACTTTTGACAACAACAACAATAATTGACAACAACAACTATTTTAGTATGAACAATATTTCTCAATGATTGGACTAAAATTCCGTATTTAAATAACAATTTAATTTATTTTAATTTTGGTACTGAGGATATCTACTTTGTTTCAGTAATGTCGTATGTTTTCGTAATCTCGTCATTTTATAGTTTTATCTGCGCATTACTTGACTTTAACCAAATATTTTGAATACAGAATTTTGGCTTCTCCCTAATATTGATCAATTGTTGTAATTTAGCATTTATGAAATTTTAGATACTGCTGAAAATTATCTATTAAATCTGTTTGATTTAATCTGAACCAAACTACATAAAATTTACTTATTGTTAAAATTTAAATTCAAAACATTATTCAATATATACAAATTCTACAATTTTAATACAATAAACAACCAATCTGGAAAACTAAATTTTTAATTAAGATGAACATATTTGAATATTTTTATCTGTCTATACCGGAATCTAATCTGTACATAACATCAAATATTTATAAGTAAAATAATTTAATAATTTACAAAATTTTCTAAGATTTTTCCTATATAAATTAGTTCGTCTTATGATCTGCTTCCCATCCAATCGTTGACACACACACAAATAAATTTTATT
Organism: Nephrotoma appendiculata; assembly: GCA_947310385.1. Taxonomy (NCBI): domain Eukaryota; kingdom Metazoa; phylum Arthropoda; class Insecta; order Diptera; family Tipulidae; genus Nephrotoma; species Nephrotoma appendiculata. Next base: position 282,395,438 of record OX371224.1, on the reverse strand, counting down.
TTCCGGTTTGTAGGTACTCTTCTGAATGCTACATTGGTAGATAGCTTGTAGGTAGAATGTGGTTTCAAAAAATTTTTATTGTCCTTGTTTTAGTTTCCAGAATATGAAATTTAGTGGTTTTATATACCAAGCAAAAATTAATTATTTTTATGTACGAGTAAGTAACCAACTTTCAATAAAATAAATTTATTTAAATATTATTCTGTAATAATTTTTTCATTCTTAAATTAATCTTTATCTGATGTACCATATTTTTTGGTATTCTTAAGTAATTCAAATGTATGTTCCTTTAAATAAAATACATAAAGTTAAATTTTTAAATACATAAGGCAAACACCCAGTGGCAATAATATTAATGGTGCTATATACATTCACTAAAGTTGTTTTGCTCTTTCGACCTCATTGCCGAATTAGCCAGTTATTTAGCAAAATAAATTTAGAAATTTCCGTTTATCCAAGAATATGCTAATTCTATTTCGAAAAGTTTCTATGACCCCGGCTGAAAAATATTATAGAATCGTTGTCAAAATTTATTACTTACTGCAGGCACATGGAGTTGGTCACCTCTACGATATTTCTCCAGGTAATGCGGTTTTTCTTACGTCGAAGGTATCGCATAGGTGGTCTTCTACGAGATACTAGTTCCATTGGTACCGACTCGAGAGCCTGCTTTGTGATCCGATTTTGTGTTCTTTAAACATATTTATAACTTAAGCTAGATGATTTTATGAAACTTATTTCATTGACAATCTTAGACACCGCCATATTTTGTTTGCCCCAGCATCATACAAATTATTTTACGTTCGAATACAAGTAGTTCTTTCTATCTTTTTGTTGCTGTTACCGCCCATGGCTAAAAATTGAAGAGAACCACTGGTCTAATCGACGCCTTCTAGACATCAAATTTTGTTTGAAGCAAACTGTTTTGAGTATTGAATATTTTGATGTTTGTGTAAAATGCTCTATATCCAGGTATATCCAGATAAGACCCTTGATTTTATATCTAGAGAAATTGATTTTTGTTCTTATACTACCAATCCCAAATATTTAAAATCTTTTTCTTTCTCATTCTGTGTGTCTCGTAAATTTAGTTGTCGCATTTTTGATTTGAAAAGAGGCTAATTCTAATGGACTTCTTGTTGGGAAACGAAGTTGCAGCCCCCAAATTGTTTTTTTTTTTCAGGCGTATGCTAATAGCTGACTTATTTTAAAATGTAGGCAGTTGTGCTGGGCTTTGTTGAGCTAATGGACGACGTATTCTAGTAATAAGCCAACAATTAGTTTAGCGGTAGGATTACCTTGCCGTACTCTTGATGTTATTTGAAAAGTTTGCAAAAGTTGGCCTTGGATTTTCACTTTGCAACATGAATTGCTCATCATTTATTTGTACATAGGTATCAACTTTAGTGATTTACCTACTTGTAAGACAGAATGTTTAACAACTTGTTACTAAACCGATATAACCTTCAGAGTGAGATCGGTTGTTCATCTATTTAGGTAAAATTCAAACTGGTAGCCACACTACTTTGGCCAAAACATTATAATTAGTGTTTGGCAAAGCCATTCCCGAAAAGTTATTGCAATTTAGTTTATCTTTCTTTTTATGTAGTTGCGGCACGGTAAAACATTAGATCGTCGACATATTTTAGCATTTTTCATGAAGTTATATCTTCACCAAAAGCCGTGTTGCGTTTCATTTTTGAAATCACAATACGTCCTTCATCGTGCGATATAGTGGAGCGGGTGAAATCATTTCAGAATTGACGTCGAACTTGTGTAAAGGATATAGTTTTTCGCCAAAATATGGTGGTGCTGGTCGATTTAAAATAGGGGCAAAATAATTTCGCCGCATTCTTGAAGGACGTTGTTGGTGCCTATTACAAAAGCTCAAGATTCGTCACCTTATTAGTGATGCTACAAGTTTGAAAATCTGTAGCTATCTCTCTATTATGTTCCAATATCTATCACTAAGTCACAAACTGTCAATGTTAATGTGGCATTGCTTTCAAATAAATTTCATCCAATCTAACATTTTAAGTACTTGATCGAATTTCACAATTTTTTCTTAATAATACTTCCTGTAACGAAGTTTTTACGAGATTCCACTGATCCTTCGCGAAATTTGGCCTGCGGCTGGGTTTCAAGGATGATTCCCGATAAGGTATTCTCACAATGTTAATTATTCGTGTTCCCGTAAGAAGCATATGTCGGTTAAAAATAAGTAATCACTGCCAATTTGAGTATTAGAGTCATCCAAAATGATTTAAACATCGTGCTAAAGTATTTTGCTCAGAATTCTGTCAAAATAATCGTGGAAATTATCTTTTCTTTGTTCGTGAGTATCCTCAGTGGGAATGTCAATGTTAACGAAACAATTGTTAAAATAACGCCAATGAAACCTAAATTAACAGATCCGATTATAGACAGATAAGAAACTAGATATGATATTCATATTTAATAAGAGATCAGTTTATATTACGATGCCTATTCGAAAAGTTGTGAGTACATTCCATGTTCCGAGTATTAAAGCTTAGTCCTTAATTCGTGTCGTATGGTATTTTCTGAAATTCTGAATTATTCTAAAGATTTATGTCAAGGTTCCGTAACAATTTGTTTTTCTCAGGTCGAGTGGTTGCGCCTCGCTGAAACTAGTTTGTTCAAAATTATACCCCTGTATACCTACAAGAAATTGTACATAATTAGACCGAATTTGATTATCACTGTGACCTGTCAAATGATAATAAAGGCATCAATAATAAAGCTTGTTAATCTGGAATACCAAGCCATTTAATACATTTTTAAAGCATAGAATTAGCAAAATATTGCAATATTACACCATTCAGAAAAATTTTCTCCGCAATTTGAAAAAAATTACTTGCATTATAAGTGATGACCATAGCGATCAATACTAAAACATGTTAATCTAAAAAGCCGGGCCATTTAATGCATTTTCAATGCTTTGAATTAACGAAAATTGCAAAATCACAGCCCCGTACACAAACTATTGTGCCACATAATTTTTATTACTAAACCATTGGTGGTGGTGCGGTGGTTAAAGCTTCGGCACTTGGACCGGGAGGTGATGGGTTCGAGTCCCATCAGAGGCTAGATGTAAAATCGAATTTTCATCTTCAATTACAATCGGTGATGTTAATAAACACAACTACTAAGACCCTCTGATGGAGTGCAGCGCCGACCCGCCGTCTACGTCAATGTACAGGTTAACATGGAGCTTGCTATGTGCAGGTGGTATACTGTAGTTGTATGAGTAGGTGAACAAGTGAATTAGTTAATGATGTAGCGTGAATGCGTGGTATCACAATGGGCAAAAGAAATGACCTAAGTGTCGACTACTGAAACATAAAACCATTGGTACAAAAAAAAATGTATGAACTCAAGGTATTCAATTTAAATGAAAGGAAAGCAAAGTGTGTTTTTTTGACACTGTCATTATTTCTATAAATTTTGTGGTCATGTTATATGAAAAATTTAGAATTGATACAAAGTACGATTATCTCCGCCTGTGTTACCGAGAGTGACAGTACAATGTCCCCAAATTTCTATTTGTCGCTAACGATTTTTATCGCACCGAATATTATTTCGGTAGTCAAGACCCAACTCCATGAACGCTTGTAGTCACGCCAAATATTCTGGCGTTGGTTTCTCACGTTGGGCATCTGCATGTTGCTGCCGACTATTGCAATCAAGGCCCATTGCTATTTACCATGATTTAATTGACAAGCAAAACGAATTGATTTTGTTGTTGTTTTTCACACACTTAAAAATTTATTGCCATCGACAAAAAAATATGTCAACCGTATTATAATTGTCGAAGTGGACACGTTGGCTGTGCGAACAGCGCGAAACACAGTTTCAAAAGCAGCTTGCTCTTGTTGCCTTCGATTGAAAGCATGAAGCCTGTGATCCTTTTCCCTCAACTGCTGTGATGTAATGGTATTTAGTTTTTTAACCATTGTTTGTGTTTTTCAAAATGCCAATTCCGTGGGCGTTCAATTCAATCGGTTAAATTTTTTGGTGGTTATGTCCTTTCGTCATCTCACTTTCTTGACATTTCACCAAGTTTTTTGTGTGGCGAGTTAACACGTTCATGCATTTGACTGATACAGTAGTCATACAACTTTTTCGTTCTTTACCACGTTCGCGCAAATTTCATTTTTTAAGGAATAACTCGTCATATTTTATGCGTATGCCGATTTTGTATTTTTCTTTCCACAAATATAGTACGTATAAAATCCTATTGGAATATTTATATTACTATGAGATTCTGATTCAATTTGTTTGTGTTAGTGACTGGAGTACACTGTTATGAATTTACAAATAAAATAAGAGTACTAAATCAAATAATTTCATTCATTTTCATTTAGTTTTAACGAAATAAATATTTAAATAAGATATATAAATTAATAAAACTTGTATTGATAAAGTTTAAGAATTATTTTAAATAAATAAGTTTTCAAAGTTGCAAAGCTTTTAATGGATAGTCTAGACTACAACAATTTTAATACAATAATTAATTAATATTCTCATGCGAATTCTGTTTAGATTTATTTTTTCTTTTTACTGTAAAATTTTCGCATCAAAATCATAACAGAAATATATTTAAATTCGCAACAAATTTGCTGTAGGTTAGGAAATTTTAGTTAGGTTGGATAAATGAGCAATTTAGCAGCCGTTTACCATTTTCCCTCAAACTCACAATTGATTTACAATAGTTCGAAGGAAATTTTCCCTCCTGTGGCCCTATTCTGGCTTTCCCTGGGAAAAGGGAATTGGTAAAAAATTTCATAGCATTTTTGTCAAAATTATATTTTTCTGGCCTACTACGGGAATAAGTTTAGTGTAAAATTTTTTAAAAAAAAGTGAATTGGGAAACTTTTGTTCCACAAAATTTTAATAGGGAAAAATATTTTCCCATTTAACTTTGTTTCGAAAATATTAACACCAAACATGTTTCCTTAGTAGGCCAGAAAAATACAATTTAGATAAAAGTGCTATGAAAATATTTTTCCCAATTCCCTATTCCCAGGGAAAGCCAGAATATGGCCACTAGTTAGGAAGTTACAATCAGGCTAGGATGTGCAATTTTTTCAACATTTTTAAGCCATTTCAGGTGCTACCGGTAGTTCAAAGCGGAATTCAAATCTCTGATAAAAAATTATAAGTATCATTTAAAATTTTTATTAAAAATTTTAGTTCAAAGTAAAATTTTGTATCAATTTTATAATTTTATTTAAAAAAATTTGTTTGATACGATTGTTTGTGAAATTGATGTCTTTTGTACATTTTCGATTTAAGTGTTATAGTATAACAATCGAATATTTAATTGTAAAATAAACATTTTTATCGTTATTGAAATACAAATTCGTATTGCCAGATGGATTCTGATAAAAAACTAAAATAATTCACCCAGTATGCAATTATTCTACTGTGTGGAAAAAACTGCTCAAATGTCGTACACAATTCCGTACTACAAAATATCAAAGACACAATAATATTGATTTTGGAAAAAAATAATTGTTTTTCTCTTGCTATTTCACGCTACTATTATTTTCGTTTTATAAGTTTCGATTGTATCTTTTATTTTCAGTTTCTTCTGACAAGTCGACGTGCACGGTTGCACTACATAATTAGTTTTTTTTTCTTTAAAGTGTTGTGTTTCATTATAATGTTTTTTCTATTTGTTAAAGTAAATAGTTTTAAATTTAAGTATAAAATAATAATTATTAACTTATTTAGTGATCGCAATGTGCAAATTTGGACTAAAAAGGTAATAGAGATCTGTCTCACAATGGCGTCGTCGCGAAATACATTTACGTAGTAAATTTTCAATGATTTTTTTTTCAAGATCTCAATATGCTGGCGGATGCAATACAACGTGGCGGATGCAATACAAAACTCAATTTATGAAATTTAAATATGTAAATAAATTTTCTGATTTTTTTGAACACAAATAAAAAATAATGTGAATAAAAAATTAATATTTATTTTATTATAAATGGAAAATTTTGTTTTATTTCAAATAAGAATTATTATTTATTCCAATTGGAAAATATATATAAACACGTGCTTTTTGTTTCTGTGGTTTTTTTCTCTTTTTAGTTGGGATTCACACCGACACCGGAATTTTTGTGACACTGTTCTTTGGCGGGGAGTACGAATTTCCGCGTGATACACATGATTCTTTCCATAGAAGCAGTGTGGTTTTAGAAGGCGAATGTAATTGGAATTCCGTCGGCATTGTATATTGGGCATGTACACAGAAACCAATCGAAACAATTTAGTACATATTAAGTACGAAACGTTTATGTTTCATCCGCTAGATGTCACCATAATACGGATTTATTATACGGTTTTATAAATTTATTAACACGCCTTCCCAGGGATTTGGACTCAGGTTCTGTGAGCACTTCTAATAGAAGCTAAATCGTTCATTTAGCCAGCCTGATTCCCACTTCCTAACCGCATCAGCACCCATGCAATGAATTTTTGAATTTATAATTTGAGTTTGCACGAAAATGGTAAACGGCCACTAAAATGGCAATTAACCTGAAATTTTGTTTTGTTATATTACAGGCCCAAATAAATTTATTATTTGGCGTGAATTTATCAATAAATTTAGAAAAATATTAATTATTATATCAGTAAAGTATGATAAATACTTATTTGATGCCGTGTTATATGTATATAGATTTATGTATTTTTGGTAAAATATAATAAATCTTGTATGAATCTTATTATACTTTATTTAAAAAGAAATATAACAAATTAACAACCACATTCTACATCTTCTACATCATAAATATAATATTTGTATAAATTATTTGTAATAAATACAATACGTTCAAAGGAAATTAAAGTTTAACATGTAAAAAACTACAATTAGATTATCTTTTAGAACTAAAATTCTAATTGGAATGGCCATGTTTTCTAATTAGCTTAGATTTAACAGTGTGAAGTTAACACATACAAGAAAGTATAGATTTGTAAAAACGACATACACGGTAAGAAATTAGACGTGATTTTCAATATCTATTAGCTCTTACCAACGAGAACTTAACCTAGAGACGGTAAAGTTATTAAAATATAAGACTATTTTCGCGGTTGAAACGACATGTCGGACGTGAAGAATAATTTAGCCGTTATTGGTTGCCAAAATTACTTCTAAAAATTGTAAAATTGACTACCTAAAATAAGAAAACTATTGAACAAAGAATATTAACTTGAGGTAGTTGGTTAAACAACAAATTAACTTTCTTAGAGTAATAAAATACGTAATAATACTTTTACTTTTAAAAGAAACATCTCTTTAGGGTCAAATCTAGCGCTATATTTTAAATATATTTAAATTAACAGTTTCGGTCTATTTAAAGTAGTTCTACTTAGGTAAGAAACTATACTTATCAATTCTATCAACAAGTATATATATATATATACAGCTTGATACATACAAATTGATAGTTGTGGGTACAAAACACATAGGAAACTATTCATTTTATACATTTAACATATAAAAATTAATAGTTAAAATCATTTTGTATTAATAAAAATATTCATAAATGAAATAACTTAATTTTAATTTTAATTTTGAGAGGCTTCTGTAAAATTAATTAATTGATCATACTTCTTAAGTAAAATGCTAAATCATTATTATGCCACAACTGCCCTTGAAATTATTCGGAAGTAAATATTTCTGAAACAAGGCTAAATGGGGAATTATTTTCGCTATAGAAATTGTATGGTATAAAAGTTTCCCAATCAACCTTGTTTCTAAAATATTTACACCGAACTAGTTCCAGCAGTAGGCCACAGAAAAATAATTTAGACAAAAATAGCCGTCTTACTTTGGTACGAGCTAAATCCATTCTGAATGGTATTAATATTGTGCTCAAAGAAACAGCCAAGAAATTGATTTTTGCTAGTTGGTACACGGTAAAAATTCGGACGTCTTGCCTATTTCGGGGGTTACAATAAGGATAGATTTTTAACATTCCTCCAGTATACGATGCAATAATATTCTTTCTTAGTCAAATTCTGAAAATAAAGTTTTATTTCGATAGCTTTTCACTAGCGAAAAATATTAATTGTAACATATTAATTTAAATAACGTTAATTATATTACCAAAATTTTACCTAGATCAACGCAAACACATGGTTCAAATTGAACAAAAACAGTGGGTCAAATTGACAACCCAGTAAAACCGAGGATGTTAAATTTGAGTACTTAGAAATATAAAATTTTTATTTTAACGATCGTGGGACGTTATTTTTATTATTATTTTAAAATCATTTGCCTCTGAGCAATTTTGTGGAGTATCTTGATTTTTTGTTTTAATTTTTTCGGTTACTAAAATTGGAATGTAATTTTTTTCAGATGCAATTGGAGTTTTAAAGTTAAAACACCAAGACTCGTGCTAAAATTGATTTATAAACAAAAAAGTGATAAATGGTATTTAGTGGTTTTTAGTGGATGAAGTGGATTAAATTTGAACAAGTGAATGATAAAATAAGGCCATCCTCAGCCTTATTCAAATACAGAGAGTGCGATAATTTATGTATAATATTTTTTTACGATGTTTGAAATTTGGTGTTTCTCGGCAGATCGGATTATTATTGATGCAGGTAATATTCAATGTTAAAACAAACAACAAATACTTAGATAAAATGTAATCGTATAAATCAATGTTTAATTTTTCTGTAGTGAAGTGACGTAGTGTAACTAACTACAATCGAGAGGAGTTTTATTATTGATTTAGTAGTGAAATAATTTAGCGTTTCTCCATTAATATTATTTACATTATTTATTTTTTAGCTCGAGTAAAATGGAACAATGCTCCGGAAATACAATTAAAATTGTAGGTTATAGAGTTTGTACTTAGATTCAACTACAATTTAGGCTTGATAGAAGTCAGGCCAACTTTTCGTCCGCTAGTCCATACGGAACTACCACCACAACTACTGTTACTAATGATAGTGTAAATTGTATTATTACAACTGGACTTGAAGAATGAAAAAATCAGGATTTTTTACAGGACCAAGTTTTGAAGGTAAAATTTAATTTTTTTATTAGCTTAATAACTTTTATTTTAACTATCGTGGTACTTTGAAATTGAATGGAAACTAGTCTCAACTATTATTATCTTAACAAGAAAAGTATGATCATCTTTGATTATAGAATTTGAGAATTTGAGAAGAACATGCTCGACGTGCGGCAGTAAAAATCATCACCAACCATTTGTTGGCTCTAACCCGAAGCAGTTCAAAAGAATTAAATATTTTCCTATGCAAACTGAGATACGAGTACACCAGGAACAAGTGCCGAATTACACCCCCCCCCCCCTATTGCATTGGATGGACGAGCAATATTTAATTGAATTAAAGTAAGACATTTAAAACTGGGGATCCAAAATGTCGTACTCGTACTATTGGACTACCCACGATTTTCGGACATGTATAAACTGGTAAGAACTTTCAAACTAATTTAATATTTTTTAATTGCCATTTCTCATATAACCCGTTCTTAGATTCACAAGCTAGAGGTATTATACCCAAATACCTGTAATAACCTGAAAACCAAATATACGGATGAGTTTTGTCAACATATAGTAACAATCTCTGAACAAATAGGCAAAACAAACCTATTTTTGAATACATGATAGGTAGAATTGTATTATTTATAATTTACCCTTCCAATAAATTTAATATACTTGTGGTTTTATCATTTCAGCCGGTGCTAAACTATTCACACAGTGACAACATTCCAGTTCAAAAACTACCTACTACGGTAAAATATTGGAATACACTACTAAATCCTGATATATAAATTTGCAATTATGTTTTCGTACCAATAAATTATGTTAATTAGATTAATTTAATTACTGTTATTAATATTTTTTAAATTAAATAATTTTCTTTAATAATATAACCTGGTTAAATTGCCAAACAGGAAATTGTGGCATAGTTATAAGCTTATAGTATTATTTAAGAAAAATCAAACTAATTTTTGAATTTAAAAAATTTATAATTATGCATTTAACAATGTAATCAAATATGTAATGAATTTTAATTAAATAAAGAAATGCACTTTAAAAAACAAATAAAATTTTAAATTTTATAACTGAGTATTCTATGCATCTAAGTAGAGTTACTGTAAATAGAACGAAATTGTTAACAAAAACGGTCAACTGATTTTATATCTAACGAAAACAATATCGCTATATTTGACATTAAATAGATGTTTTATTTAACTTTTAAATTAATTTGGTTTTGACGGAAAATAAAAGTACTTTTTCGTATTTTATTACCCTAATGCCCGGTTGCAGAAAACATTTAACCTTTGATTAACCTGATTTAACTGGCCGTTACTTAAAAATGCGTTTCACAAAAGCTAACCACCTGCTAAACATCTGGTTAAATTTAACTAGACAAAATCAGAAGATTAAATATTAAACCGAGAATTAATTTGATACTAGCGTTGCCTGTGGGCATAATTAAAATTAGTAAGCTTCAAAATTAGTTTATCACAGTAAACTAACAAAAAATGTTTAGAAAGGAATATCAGCTTTTTAGTGACAGCGATAGTGATGATGATAATTTTTATCTCACGTTGGCTACTACCTTTCCTAAATTGAGACAATATCCAGAACGCTCTGACGTTCTTTTCAAATATAGTGATATTGATTTAGGTGCAAATCTATATCAACAATAAATCAATTATGCATTGCACTTAGGTTTGTTACTTCACGTATAAATATCATAATTAAATTTTAAATTTATAAAGGTATCTTTTAGATTTTTAGCTACAGGTTGCTTCCAAATGACTTGTGCAGATTTTTTCAACTGCCATAAATCGACCGTTTGTCGCAAAATACCTAAAGTATTAGGGAAAATTGCCCTGTTGTGCCGCATTAATAAAATTATTAAAATGCCAACAACACAGAAGGCATCATTCCAAATTAAAATTTTACAAAATCGCAAATTTTCCTGGTGTTATTGGAGCAATAGGTAGTTATACTTAAAAATGAAGTATTAGTTTATATACAAATTGTTATAATAATCTTTTAGATTGTACGCACGTAAAAATCCAATCGCCGGGAGGGGATATTGGAGAAGTATACCGTAACAGTAAAGGAAACTTTTCCATAAACGTTCAGTGTGTTAGCAATTCCGATTTAAAAATATGTGATATAGAGGCAAGGTGGCCAGGATCAGTACACGATCACGATTCTGAAAAATTCATTTTTAATGGTTATTATAATCTCCACTTTATTTCGTTATTTCTCGCTATATGAACAAATTATTACAGGCGCGTCTATGCCGAAAGGACTTTGGAGAGAGCGTCTTATTAGGAGATGGAAGTTACGCAAACAAAAATTGTTTACTAACTCCATTGAGTAATCCGCAAACATCAGCAGAGAGAAGTTATCAAAAGGCGCACATATCAACAAGAAATCCAGTTGAAAGGTTATTTGGGGTTTGGAAGAGACGCTTCCCAGCGTTGAGCCTTGGATTTCGCGTGAAGGTGATTCAATTTATATGTACATAATTTGATTTTTATAAGATGTTTTTATTTATTAATGTATAAGTTGGCAGTATTTTGACTTCAATCGTTGCTGCTGCTGTGTTGCATAACTTGGCAAGTGAATTGCACGATGGCTTTCAAGACTTTTCAGAAGTGGATACAAGCCTTATCGATATTACTCCAATATCACAAGATAATTCAAATTCCTCTGTAAGATTAGCACTCATTGAGAGTCATTTTAGTACATTTTGATAGACAATAATGTGTTTTTCAAATTTCGTTCAATTTATTCATAAATTTCATTGCGCAAATATTTAAAATAATTACGTAAAATAAAAACATATATTATATCAAAATTAAAACTTATTTTATAAATAATAAATAAATTAATTGGTTTTTTAATTCTTAAATTTTAGCTATTTTCTTTAATTGTTCGTACTGTTCATTTAAAATAGCAAGTTCAACGGTGTGTTGCTCGCGTTTCATGGCCATACTTTCATCTGCATTTTTTTGGAACATTAGCAACAGAGAATGTTGCTCTTTCAAGTTTGATACTTCCCAATCGTGGCGTTCGCGCCTCATTTTCATTAATTCTGCTTCGAATTTATTGTTGGTGGTTAATTTTGCTTTCTTTTTTGCACAAAGAGCAGATAACTCTTGGTAAACGCCTCTTACAGCTCCACTTTTTTTTGATTATTATGTTGAGTGAGTGGTTTGGATATCAAGTGGCTTTGATTCGATGTTACAGTTGATGTGCTGAGTGATTGATTTCCATCAACACATTCAAATCTAGTTTCAGACACGTCTTTGGTTGGGTCAAGATTTTCATCGAAAGCAGAATCGTTTAAATCAAACACAATATTTGATTCGTCGTCGAGCTAAAATATAAAGTTGTAATAACTTATCAAGCCGCAACCATATTTTAAATTTACACAATCTTACCAAAGAATCTTTGTTATATTCGGCACTGTTGTCATATCTATTAACCAAACGAGTTATAGTCAGAGGTTGTAAGATTTCCAAGGTTTTATTAGCGACCTCAGATATTTCCGTAACTTTTTCCCTCCCCCAGTGAGGAAAGTATCCATTTGTGAATATTATACAATTTAAATAAACATGAATAGGTAAAAGAAGGAAATAAATAATTTTACCTTGTCCGCAGATGTTTCTTTTTTGGCTTTTTTCAACTGTTCTTACAGGGTTCTAAGCTGCTGCGTACTTCTAAAAGAACTCATGCTCTGTGCGTTAAAATCGCAATTTATGGAATCCCAAGCATCATTTTTCATAGTAGAAGTTGTTTTATCCGTTTTTTTTGCACTCTATAACATCACGATATTTCTTGGCCACTTCTAGAAGCAATAATTTCTCGGAATTCGAAAAATTAGCAGCTCGATTTCTTGAATTGCTTGGTTTCCCTTTAAAAGTAAAACAAAGTAGTATTAGGATAAATATAACAAATTATATACACAGAATGCACTGATTTAAGTAAATATTTCAAAAGTTCGAAGTATATTTATTTACCACTAGCTGACCCGGCGAACTTCGTACCGCCTCAAAATCAATAAATATTTTTTAAAGTTATTAGCTTAATAAAATGGAGTTTTTTATTAAGATTAAATAAATTAAATGAATACTCCAAATTAATTAAATTCAATGAAATTACAAAAATCAAAATGAAATATATTTTAATTACATTGAAATGAATGTAATTCACGTGGCAGCAAGGCTTTCGTTTTATTGAATTGAATAGAAATGGTTCGCGTAGCATTATTGCACTACTTTCTTTTAAACTATTTGCTGGGTGAGTTGCAATGGAGTCGAGTCCCTTCATTGTAGCACCTTGTGATATACGACATTTTTTGTTTTATTGTTAGGTGCGAGAACGAATAAAGCGGATGGTTTACCGACACGTGAACATGCTACGTACAATTGGCCGTGAGAGAAACATTCATTTTCTAGATTCAGGCCACAAACACTCAAGGATTGGCCTTGTGATTTGTTGATCGTCATGGCGAATGCAAGACGAATCGGAAATTGAATTCGTTTAAACTCGAATGGCATATCGGTTGGGATCATCGGAATTCTCGGAATGAGAACTTCCTCACCTTTGAACTTCCCTTGAAGTATCGTCGCGTGAATTACATTGCCCATGAGTTTTCTCACCACCAAACGCGTTCCGTTACATAGTTTTGGTTGATTCAGGTTTCGTAGCATGATGATTATCGAGCCAACTTTTAGTTGTAAATTGTGCGGTGGCAAGCCAGGTAGATCCAATGAGTTTAAAAATTCAGTGGGATAGTTGGTTGCTTCGTCTTCGTTTGTCACACAGTCAATAGATTTGAAGGAATGAAGTGGACCGACGATTAGATTTTGAATTGTAAAATTTAAGTGATCCACATCTTTGTTCTTTGCCGCAAGAATTACTCGTTCACTCACCCAATTGTAATTTTTGTGGTTAGTAATGATGTTCGGGAACACTTTGTTGATGAGCTCGTCCTTCGTTGAGACAAAAATGCAAAAGTTCTGAGGAAACGAAATCAATCCGTTCGATTTGTCGACCGGAACACGGCCATTACCGATAGTCAGCAATTGCTTGGAGAATTCTTTGGCAGATGGATCGTTTAACAATGCAACTCGCATGTTTGTCGTCAGCTGAAGTTTCTTCACATAACACCACAGAGTCGATGATTTGAGGCAAGCGTTTATTTCATCAGCAGCGGTCGATCTTGGAATAACTGGTATTGTTTGACGGAAATCGCCAGAAAGTAGAATCATTGCGCCTCCAAAACATCTTGAGTCATTGCGTAGATCTTTCATAGTTCTATCGAGTGCTTCCAATGCGCGTTTGTGCGCCATTGTACATTCATCCCAGATGATGATTTTACTTGCTACCAAAACTTTTGCCATTGCTGAGTGTTTTGCAATGTTGCATGTCGGGTTTTCAGCCGATAGAAGGTTTAACGGTAATTTCAACGCTGAATGAGCTATTCGGCATCCTTCTAGCAATGTGGCCGCTATCCCAAAAGAAGCAACTGCTACAGCAATATCGGATCTCGCACGAACAGTGGCCAAAATCAATGACATGAGGAATGTCTTCCCAGTTCCACCGGGCGCATCGAGGAAAAATAATCCACCATTTCCATCATGAATTGCCTTCATTAACGTATCGTACACTCCTTTCTGTTGGAGGTTCAACAGTGGTACATTGGTTCGAACTGATTGGTTCAATGCATCTCGATCATATTCATGTTCACGTTCCAATTCTCGATTGAAAGCGTCGTTCATTCCACGACATGGCGTTGGCATTCCTAATTTGACTAACAAACTGCCGCACATGCGAAAACACATGTCTTCGATCAAAAGCAAAGCCTGGTTATGTATCTCCTCATTCACCTCGAGATCGGGTTTTCCGAAACTGACACGAATTCGATGTAGAATGTCTTCTGACATGTCATTCTTGTACTTGCTCCATAGTTCACGTGGATTTGATGGGAAGCATGTCGAAATAATGATAGCAAATAATGTGCGTATCTGGTTTGGGGTTGCAGAAATAATTGATTCAGCGATTGTCATGTCCCAATGAGTATCGTTTTCAAGCAAGTTGAGCTGTTGACATGCAGCACGAAATGTTGGGCACACTACACCATTGACAGTTCGAAGTGATTCAAATGATGTCGGCCCACGAATATTCACCAGCAACAACCGCAAGTAGAAGCATTCGTCATTCTTCGGATGAACTGTGTAAATGCGACCAAGAGCATCAGTAGACCGCACATTTGGATGATCAGGAACCTCATCGCCTTGCTTCCGACGTTGAAATTTTTTTGATGAGGCGTTCCAAGTGTAATAACGTGGCATCTCAGAGTAGAGCAATGTTCGTGCAAACGGATCACTTTGACAAATCGAAAAGAATCTGGTCAATGTTGTTGCTGGAGGTGTCTCAGCACGTTGAGCAACATTCGATGAGTTGAAATAAACTCGTTGACCATTCTCCAGATGCACCGCCAAATGTACAACAATGGGATGCCGTTCATGAATAGGGAATGAGAATATACGCCAAATCGCCTCATTGCAGCTCACATATCGACCAACTTGATAATGCGTGATTTCATCGTTTGTATTGGGATTTTGAACACCAAAAACTGCCATATCGCTACCTTTCGTGACATATTTACAAATGTATTTTATGGACTTCACTGAATTGCAGTACTCCACGTTGCAATGCGCCTTGAATGTTTTGGAAAGAAGCGGCGAATATGGAACAATCCAAGTGTTGTCGACCACGAACTCATTTCCTCTCACTATATCGTTGTGATAGTTCTACCGTTACCATCGGCTGATCGACGCCGGTACAGTGGATAACCATCATTGCCAGTGATAGTCTCTGCGGTTAAATTTCGTGGATAACGCTTGGAACACTTGTTGTCGACCATGCACGGTGATTGGGGATTGATGGAGCCACACGGACCGTGAACCATGTTCGTAATTACAACATCATGCAGGTCTGGATCGGTTTCGGGATCAGGAATCTCGGCACATATGATGTCATCTATTTGGTCTGGTCGAATTTTTTCGGCTAACCAAATAAGAATGTGAGCATGCGGCAAGCCTCGTTTCTGCCATTCAATTGAATACATCCAACATCGAGTATCCCCAAAGACGCAATGCCTAACAATGTAGTTCATCAGCGACCGGATTTTTTGTTTGAAGACACGTGCGATGATGTCGTGCCGATCACTTGTTATTTGCCCGGGTAGCAACAGTTGAACAATCTCTATCCATTTCGGATTGCAAGTAAAAGTGATGAATAAATCTGGACAACCGTAATGACGAACATATGTCATTGCATCTTGCGCATACTCATGCATATAACGCGAGCTGCCAATGTACGTCGCCGGTAGAATAGTCAATCGACCAACATTAGCTGCATCTCCTTCGGTGCTGATTGCATCGCGTAAATGGATATATTCCTCCGAACGCAGTTTAGCTTGGTTCAACCGAATGAAAATGAGGCGCTCTGTTTCGATTTTGACGTACATGTCGACGATATATTGCTGAAGCAAACGACGAAATCGCAGCAAATAGTTGTCAGCATTTTGACGAATCATCAAACGATATGCATAATAATTCATCGAGCTAACCTTCTTGTTAGTTTCCTCACCTGAAATGAAATCAGTAAAATTAGTGTCATAATCTAAATTATGATATCAGTACTCACCGCTCAATGGATTTATCATGTTGATATTGAAGTGATATCCATCGTCTCCTTGCCAAAACATCAGCGGGTATTGCAATGTATCGTATGAACGGTGTGTTTCATTTATTCGTTGCAGTTGTCCAGTGTCGCGACGTGTAAGCACAATATCGCGCGGTTCCACGCTTTCACCAACAATCACAATTGCGACTTCATCTATTGTTGGAGCATTAAATTGGCGTTCGTGTGTTCCAGCGGGTCGTTTATCTGCTCTGATCACGACTTTGCAGTCGTCACTTGGCATGCGATCCAACGCAGATTTAAACAATCGAACCAATGCATGATGTTCATGGAGTAGTTGCTGCAAATCTTTCAGAACTATCCTTTTCATTGCTGTATTGATCGTTTGTCGCCGATCAAGTTGATCCTTCATATTGCCCATAAAGTATATTTGGATGAATTTATGCTGTCCATCTTCAATCGGTTCCAATGACCCAATTCGGTGGTGAATTTGGCCTTGAATCTGTAAAGTCGAAGACGAAGTCAGAATTATAGATTTTTGATCACCAAAAGAAAATGAATGTTTACTCTCTCGAGCAGAAATGACCTTAAATGTTGGATTGAATCCGCGTTCTTCGATAATGTCTGCTCCAAATGAAGTCATTTGGAAACATCCGTTGTATCTTTGAGTGTTGGATAGAAAATGTCGTGATTCTGGTGTCTCGCCACGAAGCAATGAACGCAACAGTTCAGGTGGTGCAGGCAATAATGGCAATCTCACCTTGCCACTGAGACAGCACAATCCAGGCGTTTCTTTAGCGAACTTCAATGCACCGCAATGGTCGCACACAAACTCCATTGGGCCAATTCGAACGAAAGGATGCGAGTTGTAGTCAATTGTGCAATCGTATTGAAACGCTATTCGATTCAAATCAACCATTGAAGGATTTCTTCTTGCGCGTCGAAAATTATCTCGTTGTTGATCTGTGCGATAAGCTCGACGATTTCTCATTGTCAACTGAGCCATTTGACGTACTGCCTCTCTTTGTGCTTGTCTTTGTGAAGCGCGAAGTCGGGCCATACTAACGCGGCGCACTTCTCGTGTGATTTCTTGTTCATCTGCAGTGGATTGATTCGCAATAGTCCGAAGTCTAATTGCATTACGGCTTCGTGGTGAAAGATTAGATCTTCTGGCTCGCGGCATTGTAAATAATACTGGAAAATTAATCACACAATCCAAAATTACATAATCAATTATCGATGTGCGCACAATCACAAATGTGATAACCTCACAAAGTGAACATCTTCGAAGGGAACTTACCGTTTAAAAATCCCGATCGAAAATAGAATTCCGCAGAATAAAAAAAAATTAAAAAAACAAAAAAAAAACTGGTGTCCGGTGTTGGGACACTCTGTACCACTAAAAAAATTACGTACTATTGTACGCAAAAAAGTACTGTTTTCTTATTGTTATTGGCATACACCACACAACCTCTTATTTCACTAAATTCCACCACTTATTTTAATATTATATGCTAAACCACAAACCACTTAACTAATATGAAATAACCAAAACCAAAAATAAATTAAATTTAATATTAAAATCGCAAAGGAAAAAAACTTTTTTTGGAGCTGTCAAAATCTACTATTCGCACTGAAATCGTAACTCGGACGAAGATTTTATCTATATAAATAGATAAGTAGATGAAATAAAAAAAAAATTGGATAAAAAATAAAATGGTAAATGTGCATGCAGCCTCCAGTCGGATTCGTATCCAGTACCTTGCGGTCCAAGCGCCGAAGCTTTAACCACTACACCACTCGTCACATACAAACTACACCTACAAAATTCATATAAAAAAATGTTTTTTTATTAAATTTTTGGGACATCCCTTTTGAGTTTTTCCGACTTTTCTTTTTTCCTAAACCACCACTGTATTGAGACGAACAAAATAAAAAAAAACAAAATGAACTAAATGTATGAGAAAATGAATTTTCTTGATAAATTTTTATTTGGTGAATTTTTCCGATGTTTTAATAGTTATTATGCTATTCGGAACGGAGTCAAATCCAACAAAAGAAAGATCATAAAAATCGGTCCAGCCGTTCTTCAGTTATAAATGGTGTAACTAACACGACTTTGTTTTATTTATATAGATTTTGGTTACTTACCATTTAGTATTGATTCACAGCTCATTATTTTTATTGTTTATTGCAATAAATGTTTTTCCATAAAATATAATAATAGCACACGCGCCGAATTTATGTATATGTTTTATATTTATTTTTTTTAAATAAAAAGAATTTTTTTATTGTACAAAATGGTGTACAAAATTTTTATTTCGGTAAATTCCAAAATTTTCCAAAAATTGACAGTTTTCTTGTTTTTTTTTATAAATTACGATGATAGGGTTGTGAAAAATATAAAAATATCGATAGTATCGACAGATTTACAAACTAACCATGCAAAATATATTGTGAAACGAAATGAAATTTTAACCGGAGACTAGACTGAACAATCAGCTTACTAACAACAGATTAATTCATTATATGTGCAACCGGGCATAAGGGAGTTAATTTTGTGTTTAACCAAGTACCTCAGTTAATATTCGTTGTTTTCTTATTTTGGGTAGTTAATTTTCATTGTATTTTCATTCCAAATATTACAATTTTTAGACAGTAATTTTAGCAATGAAAAACAGCTAAATTATTTTTCACGTCCCATATTCGGTACAAACTACCTACCATGAAAAGAGTCTTATATTTTAATAACTTTAATGTCTCTAGGTTAAGTTCGCGCTGGTGTAAGCTAATAGACGTTAAAAATCACGTCTAATTTCTAACCGTGTAACAATTACATTTTGACGTTTCTAAAATTTCACTGACACCATTTGTTTAAATTGTTTAAAGTGCAATTTTGAAACGATTAATAACAAAAGCAAGTTATTAAATAACATAATAATTAATAACTAATATGACCACTTCAGAAGAAACTAGTTTACGTATAAGTAACCCGTCGTAATTATAATACAATAGAATTATGTAATCGTTGTTTAACGAGAGATTAATACTTGAAAATAAAGCATAAATTTAAGGAGAATGCTTTAAAAATAATTGAGGAGAACAAATTTAAAAGAATAATAGGTTGCAACGCATTTAAGTAGAGATTTATGTTGCTATATTCGCCCACTAAGTCAGATTGTAAGCTATCAGCCTCATACTAATGCTGTTGACTTTGTCATTGACCTGATGAATACTCAAGATGACATCTTTGTTGTGGGTGATTTCAATCTCCCCGGGCTTAAGTGGAATTATTCAGACGATAACACTCATTATGTCGCTTCGAATGCATTAACCGCCAAAGAAACTTTATTCACTGACAATATGTTGAACTCTGGGCTATTACAGATTAGTAATGTTAAGAAAAGTTTGAACAGGCAGCTCGATTTGGTGTTTTTTTCTGTTATCGACAATAGCGTCGCTTCTGAATCCAATCTAATTCTCTGTGCCATAGATGTATACCACCCTCCCATTTTGATCACCTTTGGTCTGGAACATGACAATCCCAATGTCAACTCTATAACTCCACTACGTTTCAATTTTCGTAAGGCCGACTTTGTGAAGCTTAAACATTTATTGGCTAACGTTGACTTTAACACAATGTTAAACGATCATAACGATATAGAAACACAAACTGTCAATTTTTACTCTGCAGTTTTTGAATGTTTTAAACATTCCTTTCCGTATACCCGCCAAAAAACTGTATCGCCATCACCTCCGTGGTATAATAATGAATTAGGAACAAACGTTGGCAAAGATTCCTGAAAACTAAATTTGACTCTGGTTACTCTAACCATTTAAATAGTTATAATGATTTCAGTAGTTTGACTGACGAACTTTATGGGAATTATATCAGACTCATGCGATTCAATCTAATCGCTGAGCCTAAGTGTTTCTGGCGCTTTATCAATTTGAAGAAAAAGTCCGACGGATACCCTTCCACTTTCAAATATAAGGATCATTCCTCTAATGATCCTAAAGTCATAGCAAATCATTTTGCTAACTTCTTCAGTCTGGCTTTCACAAATAGCGGTTTTGAGACCGATGAAGGTTACTTTACACATATGAATAACTGTACTCAAATAACCTTAACTTCTATTCAAATCGATTATGAATCCGTGGTACATAAGATTTAAAAACTTAAAGATGATTTTTCATCCGGTCCTGACGGACTACCATCCATCGTCCTAAAAAACTGTAGTGATATTCCTGCTCAGCCACTGACTACACTTTTCCAAAAGTCGCTTTCACTTGGCATTTTTCCCTCTATTTGGAAAAGTTCTTTTATAGTTTCCATTCATAAGAACGGCTGCAAGTCAGACATTAGTAATTACAGACCGATTGCGAAATTATCTAGTATTCCTAAGCTGTTTGAAAGTATTGTGTATGACTCACTGTACTTTCATTGTAAACCGTTCTTTTCCGACAATCAGCATAGCTTTCTCAAAGCACGGCCACGACAACAAACCTTATTGAATTCACATCACAAACTTTAGATACGATGGAGGCAGGGAATGAGGTTGATGTCATCTTTACGGATTTTATCAAAGCATTCGACAGGATTTCTCATGAAGTCATCTTGTTCAAGCTTAAGGCCCTTGGTTTTCTTCTGTT
The DNA here is from genome assembly GCA_947310385.1 of Nephrotoma appendiculata. NCBI lineage: Eukaryota > Metazoa > Arthropoda > Insecta > Diptera > Tipulidae > Nephrotoma > Nephrotoma appendiculata. Next base: position 282,374,031 of record OX371224.1, on the reverse strand, counting down.
CAGGTCATCAGTATCAGCTCGTATCTCAGCAACATCTGGAGTGCCCCAAGGCAGCCATCTGGGTCCAATTTTTTTCATTCTGTCAATTAACGACGTTGAATGTTTGATAAATGCATCCATATATATATACGCCGATGACATGAAGATTTACAAACTGATTTCAAACACAACGGATAAGAGACTATTACAATGCGACCTCAATAACTTCTCCACTTGGTGTGCTAAAAACAACCTCGATTTGAGCGTGGGTAAATGCAAAACAATCACCTACTCTCGAAAACGTGCACAGTCTATCTCTCGCGACTATTACATTAACAGCGACGCCGTTACCAAAGCGTGTTCTGTTCGAGATTTGGAGTCATTTGCGACAGTGAATTGAATTTTAGACATCACATCGATCGTATTATCAGCCAAGCCAATTCTGCGCTCGGTTTCATCAAGCGTTGGTCGAAAGAATTCGACGATCCTTATGTTACGAAGGCTCTCTATTCAACATTCGTTTGTCCCCTGCTCGAATATGCTAGCCAGGTGTGGTCGCCTTATCATGAGGTTCACATTAAGAGAATTGAAGCAGTCCAGCGTAGATTTCTTCGCTTTGCTTTACGCGGACTACCATTGGTGGACATGTTCAACCTGCCTCCATATCAAGATCGTGTGCAGCTAATTAATTTACAATCACTTAGTAAGCGCCGAGTTGTTGCGGATATGGCTTTCATTCATCAAATACTAACTGGGGGTATCGATTCTTCTCTTCTGTTAGGTAAAATCAATCTAAATATAAATTCTCGGGATTTAAGATCAGTACCTATGTTTAGAATCGACCCTCATCGAACTGATTACGGAAAGAATGAGCCCGTCTCTAGAATGTTGTACGAAGCTAATCAGCACTGCCATCTTATCGATTACAATATGACAAAACGTACGTGGAAAAAACGTCTTTATTTTTCTTGACTATGGTTTGATATTTTATTTAACTTATTTGTTTTTTGTTTTTTTTGTCATTTTATTTTGCTTGACTTTATCTTTTATCTATTTAAATTTTTTTTAATCTATCAAGTCTGTTTGTACGAAGCAGACACGACTTCCGTTTTCCTGCCGTCTGCGACGGGTATCGTTTTGCTTAACTATTCATAGTGAGCAATCCTGATCAAACGAATCTAATCATTATTTTTGTCAAAACCTTTAGATGAGGTGCTAAAAAGGCGGAGCCCAAAAAATGCCGATAATTTGAAATACTATTATGTTAAATAGAACAAAATGATACTTAAACCCTTAAAACATAAAATAACTGTGGGAGATCTTTCTTGTCAATATGTTTCATGCAAAGTATAAATAATAGTAATTTTAACAATAGATTTATACGTGTAGTCATCCAATTTGTTTCCATTATATTGGTATAGTTCTATAATGTTGTAAACTACTATCGAGATAACACTTGCTTCAGCATCTATTATCACATATATAACAATTTTATGTAATCTGTACCACAGAAGACAACATAAGTTGATGTCTATAAAAATATGTAATTTTTTTTATTTATTATAAAACACTTTAAAATTTTAACAAAGCATTATCATTCTTCCACACCACCTTTAATGTTTCCAGAACATTTATAGGGAGTGTAAAATGTATATGAGTGTGTGATGTGTTTTTGAAGGCAACGTGTACATACATAAACATATATTTACAATACCAAGCACATACGGTATCGCATATTTGTATACTCAGATACACATCCTCACTTATACAAAGCTTTGGTTACAAATTCGTGTACGAGATTTTGTGGACATTTTTCTTAAACAGACAGCACAATAACAACAACGATGACGACACGACAAATGAAAATTTTACATTGCCTTCCAGTGTTTCATGTTGTATATAATAAAAATGAAGGTGTCAAGTAGTTGATCTTTTAATATAAATTTTTTGTTCTTTTTGTACAAAGAGAATTATGTACACCTTATACGTTCGTACACATTTCGGTACGTATATATAGAGACGGTACGTCTCTAGAGTAATATCTGCCTGTTTTCATTCAGCTTTTCTATTTATCTTGTACTTTTGAACTTTTATTTTTTTTTTGGTATTAGATTGTTTTGTATATCTTTATTGTGTATATAGTTTTGTCTTCTGTGTGATATAATGGTTAAGTTTTTTTTTCAGAACCCGAACAAGAAAAACCTAGTAAAATGAAAAGTGTACATCTTATATGTGTGTACACACACGTACATATATATAAACTTTAACACATAACACCAGTACGTAACATTTGGAGCAAAAAACTTTTATATTTTATAATAAACGAAACAACAAAATTCAATCGATTATGTAAATGTCTATCATTACACATTCATGATATAACTGAACATATAAATTCAAGTACTTCAGTACATAGTTAATTTTTTTTTTATGTTCAGTTCGGAAAATAGAAAAACTATTTGGCAGATATAGATATAAATTTTCTAGTTTGTGAACAATACCTAATTTAATTCATATCTATTTTGATGCTCCTCATATACACAACATGTACAGATAATGTATCGATGATGGTGCTATGTATAAAAAATGTGAGAAACAATTTCATGAAATGAATTTTTTATTATCATTTTTGGCAAAAATAAAAAATATAGAGATGTATAATTACATCTATCGAACTTCCTATTTCGTAAAACTGGCATCTTACACAATTGATTTTATTAAAATTGTGCTTAAACATGAAAAACTGATAACATGTATGATAACGATATGTTTCGGTTTTTTGCTTGTTAACGAGTTACTATTATTAAAGTATTGAAATTATGAGAGATTATTGGTACTTTGCTTGGATGGGTATATAATTTAGTTTTTGTTGCACATGTACACAGAGAAAAAAATGCTGATTTTAATTTAAAAAATGGATGTTCTTATTTTTACTATTTTAAAGAATTGTATTTTTAAGTAGTAAAAATATTTATTTTGAATGAGAAATTAAAATTTTTCAATTTTATTTTGAATTTGTAAGCGCATTTTATTTTACGAATTTGATATTTCTTATATTGGTATTATTATTCAACAGCAAAAGTTTTCAATTTGAGACTATAAACTATTTATTTAGACAATTTATACCTTTAATTTTAATATTTTTAGTTTAAGAAAGTAAGGCTAAAAGTTATGGATCGGGAGGTACTGGGTTCGAATCCCACCAAAGGCTGGATGCAAAAAGCGAATTTTCGTCATGGATTACGATTGATGATGTTTATAAACACAACTAAGGCCCTCTGTTGGAGTGCAGAATTCAGCGCCGACCCACCGTCTATGTCAGTTTATAGGTTGACAAGGAGCTTGCAATGTGCAATGTGGTATACTGTATTTGAGTGAATGGGTGGTTTGTGCGTAAATGAAAGGGGGGTATTAATTGACCTTCAAAGGACATTAAATCCACTGGACAATTGTGTCGTTAAAATGCAAAATTCGCTAATTACATCATAAGCGGTTCTTCAGAAATTGCAAAAAACCTACTATTCTTTATATAAGCAATTAGTTAACATTTTTTAAGTGTTAACTTATTTCGATGTATGAAAGATTAATGGAGAAGAATTTTTTTAAATTATTCTCTAATTAGTTTACTTGGGACAAAATTAAATTTTGAAAATAGCAAGCTTTGAACAAAAATCGTAAATATAGCGAGTTTTGCATATCACTCTGAAAAAATAGAGAGCTTTAAAAATAAAAAATTCCATTAACATTTCTAAATAAATTTTATTTAAAATTAAAGCATATTCTTGCAACGCAATCGAAAGGACTTCATTATAAAATGCTACAAAACTTTCTCCTACTTTTTGTTTTCGGGTGTCAATTTGCCTACGGATATTTTTATCCGTACGCCTATCCTGAAAACGTTTAATAAACTCCTCCTTAAGCACTGTCCAACTAATACTCTGATTTCGTTCAATGAAAGTCCAATATCAATCAGATGCTATCTCTTTGAGCAAATAATTGAAATCTTGTACTAACTGAACATCTGAAATACAATTTGATTTTGCCAAATACTCAACTTTGAAAAGAAACCGTTTTGCTGGAACAACCAAATTAGATCCATCAAGAGAAATGTTCCATTTTGAAGGAAGAACTTTAAATAATTGAGTACCTGAATGTGCAGATGTTAAAAGCTGTTGTGAACGTGGAATTCGTAAATTATCTTGATTTTGAAACAACACATCAGAATCAAATTTATCACCACCATTAGGAATTTTGAAATCTTCATTGTGGACACAAATTTTGATGAATTATTATATAAATTAATATTGTTATCCATTGGAGCCGAATGAGAATTATTTACAAATTTAGAAGAGGTCATATCAAATCTATTAAAATTTATAAAACTACTTTGGGAAACAGTTTCAAAAGAATCATTATCACTTTAATCGTCAATAGACAATTGCAATGCTTTAAACTGTTCAATTGATTCATTCAAAACTTTATTATTATTTACAGATGTCTTTATTATATCTAAAAATTGGTTACATTTTGTTAATGTATTATTAATTTCTTCAGCTACCACCTTGGAATATTTTAATCTCAATAATCTACCTTGTAAATGAATTAGTTTACTTTGTAACTGCAATAATTCGTCAAGATTATTGCTTGCCAACGCTTGATCAAATAACTCACATACGCCTTGGAATTTATGAAAAATTTTGCTAATTTCTAATTTTGGATTTTTACGCGCTCCTTCATGAGCCTTACTTGGAACTAAAGAAGTGTGTATTATTTCTAAACCAAACCGTTCCTTTAATTTATTTAATTTTTGGCCTAAAGAATTACCTTCGATATCACGCACTAAACATTCTAATTCCACCTCCTCGAAATCTAAATGCTCCGGATTCATCATAACGATTAAATTATACGAAAAAGTTTAGAACGAAACCAACACTTAACGATACTGTGTGTCTAAAATACCCACACAAAACACCAAAGTTTACATATGAATAATAATAAATAACCGAAACCGAAACACAAACAAATATAAATAACAACCAAATTTTTATTGAAATGTAATTATTTATTTCAATAAAATAAATAGAACATTTAAAATTACCGATATATGATTAAAAAAAAACAAAAAAAATCCTTATATATATTTTATATATAATAAAATAAATTAAAAATTGTGAACCCTGTTTTAAAGAGAAATACTCAATAAAACAATCAAACTGTACCACAATGAGCGAGCATCCAGCAACAAATCCTTTCGAAGTTAAAATTTAGCTCTAAAGTGACATGATGTAATAGATTGGCTAACAGTCCAGCTGCACATAACTCAAGCCGGGGCAAAGAAACACTTATTATGGGTGCAACACGAGATTTAACACAAAGTAAACGGCCAGTGCTTATATACACAGCGTATGTAGATACAGCAACCATACTCATCGTTGCATGCGTCCAAAAATCAATGGAGCTAGACGAAACCAAATTTATTGCAAAACACAAAACAGAGTATCTCGAATTTTTCGATTGATGAGAACTGAACTGAAACTTCACTCATTGTGATTTATAACACTCAGGTAATGGATTGTCCCAATCAATTTTCAAACGCCAGAAATGTTGTAAACATATTTTCGCCTTTACGATTACCGATTTTGGTGCATTCTTCGGGCTTATATATACATATTTGTATCTAATGATGTCGTCTTAAGTATATACCAAGAGAGTCCGAGTGTCCTGACGAAATCCTTTGTATCTATGGAAACGCTCTGTTTACGATGTTACCGTGGAATATTCTTTAATAACTTCGTATCGTTAGGAGCTCACTTTCGCAATTCAAACCCGGCCAACGCTAGAATATTGTTTACTTCTCGTTTTTATATTGTAAAGCTTCATCAAATGAATCTGCTCCCGTAAGCAAATCATCCACGAAGAAATTATCCATAATGCATTTAGAAGCGAAAGGTAGAGCTGTTTTATTTTCGATCGCAAGCTGATGAAGGCAGCGAATAGCTAAAAACGTGAGACAACTAAATGAGATATTTCATCCTATGTAAACGTAAGAATTTAAACTGCGATTTCATTTTCTGTAAATAGCCGTATACAATCAAATATATTTTGGTTTTTTGCGTATACGTATACGCAGTTTAACGAAAAATCACAGACACAACGATGACATTGGAATTATCAGAAGCTTGTTTTGTTTTCATTTTTTAGTTCAATTGAAAAATCTAATTTGATAGTCTGTGGTTACTCTAACGTTCATGAAAGAATTGAGAGAGTAACCGGTTGCAGTTCTGAGGAATGCGCTTAAAACGACACGTAGTCGTGTAGAGCTACATTCCGGTTTATATATACAATGATGAGGAAGAAAATATTTACATTTAGTAAAATCTTGTTCGGATGTCTCGATTTTCTCCATGTGATTTAACGTCTCATATTCCTTTACACATCATTGCCCATAAGCTGTTTTAACTTCTGGCGCTCGAAGCAGTTTTCTTTCCAAACTCAAGAATTTTAGTTTGGCAATCTAATAATTGTTCTCGAGAAACTCAACGCTATTTTTTAGTGGTAGTTTGACGACGAATCAACCGGTATCATCCATAATCCAAAATCTTTCTAAGTTTCTTTTAATTTCAACAAAAGCATTCTCTTCTGTTTGGTCTAAAAAATTTCGAAAAAACATAGTTATTAACGATGTTGGCAATCTTACCCCATACAATACATCCAAAAATGCGTTGGCAGCGGCTTAACGATAGAATAACGGTTTGGAATAAAAAGACTATAAAATATTTCAACTACGACAAGCATATCCACCCTTTCTCGAACGATAGAATTCCGATTCTGTTGGCTGATTATATGTTGGAATTTTCCATTCTGCGACATTAATGTTCCTGCTGGGTTGATAAGTGGTAACCCCTGGGACGAAAAAAACCTCTAATTGAGTTTTGTAACTACTTGTGCATGGTTCCATGGTAATACGTAGTTTTTCTTTTATGTATACGAACTGCATTTAATCCGCATAATGAAATATTCACTTTAATGCGCTCTAGACCGACGGGCTAAACAATCGATTATAAAACTTAATTGCGAACCCAAAACAAGCAAAACACGGCATTTTATTAAATCACCTAGGAGTTGAACTTGGGAAATACCTACCAGCATGAGTAGATCGCAGTGGAGGCATGAAGATACAAAGGATAACACAGCAGACTGCACCCCTAACGGAATCGAGCCAGACAAGTTTTACTGGCTAAAAAGTTTGTAAGGTCAAACAAAAGTCATTCCTTTTATGTTCAAGTTTGTCAGCCAAATATAATGGATGATTTAATCAAAGGAATTTCAATCTTCAACAAAATTATTTCCGAATTTTAGCAAATGACTTGCAATTTACCAACTAAATATTAATTCGAACTCCCAACAACTTAGTTTTACGAAGTTTATTTTGTCGAAAATTACGAAAACCACAACTTTATCACAAAGAACTACAGGCCTCAAACAGGTTGAAGTACTGAAAATCGTTCCTTGATGAGTCTAGGCTTTTAAAAATAGAAAGCAAAAATTTCAAATACATCGATAAAATACACCGTGTGTGAAATCTTCATCGATGGAGAGGAGATAATATAAAGCAAATAATGGGCAATGTTCCAATGAATTTGTGATACCGTGCTTTAGCAACCAAGGCTATTGAGTTAGTCTCTAAGCTTACCACTTAATCTTATATTACAGCACTCCGAATATTCATAGCTCGTAGAAGTGTGTGCAAGGAAATCCATAGTGAAAAAAACCAATTTTATCGGAGCTCCCAATCACCTTCACGAATTCAAAACAAGTTTCTTAAACAAAATAACAGGACAATTTCTTATTTTTTATTGGCAGATGAGATTATTCCACCAAGTGCACCCCATTTCGGCGGACTTTGCGAAGCCGCGTTAAACCGACTTTAATACCACCTGAAGAGAGTCACCGATGGTCATAAAAAATTAGCATTCTTTCTGAAATCGAGGCAACTCTAAATTCCAGACCAATGAAGTGTGTTATACAGTAAGGAATAAAATTGTTTAATCGCCATCCCATTTCCAGATCGGTTGTGTCACAACTACTTGTGCGGTCATAACATTATTTCATTTGTAATTTTATTTTTTCTGATTTTTTTTTTAATTTCATTGTAATCGGCAATACCATCTGTTTTATGTCATTATCTCTAAAATTTTTGTTTTATTGTAAATTAGCTTCTATTTTCGGTTTTAGTTGTACCCCACTACAATGGTATCACGTAAACATCAAAAAATTATGAGAGCGAGACCAATGTGTACACCTTGTGTATATGTGAAAAATTATTTAAATAAAAACGGCACGGCGTATTATTCCTGGCATTCGGTTTGATTTTCTGCTAATCATCGGCATTGATCTATTTTTTCAGTTATTATTTTTGATGTGGTATCTATTCTTGTTTTATTTAATTTTTTCAATAAGATGAAGTGCTAAATTTTTTTCGGACCAGTATATGTGGGGGAAGACATTTTTTCGTGTCGGTTCTATAGTTACAGGCAGGGTGACGTTTCATCCCCCGGAGGCAGGACATGCACAGGATTCGAGTCATCCTCGTGGCATTCTGACATTTTCAAGGTGTTGGAGTGTGAATTGTGGGAGATCCTCTAGAGGTCTCTCCGGAGACGTCCCTACCCTATTATGCTGCTTCGTTGTGGCTGGGCATCGGCTTCTTGGAGTCAAATCATTCGACGAGTCTCTTCTGCAAAAATTGTACGTGTCATTCGGGAGATCCGGTCGTTCCTCTGTGTTCACACCCAGTTATGATTATCTTTATTTTATTGTTCCTCAAATCTCGGCCGATTTAATTCTGGTAATTTAGTTTCAGTATTGACTTTTATTTTGTTCTATTTCTATGCCACAGTGTGCCTTAACTTCCTCACTACCCAAATCCCTGAGATCTAGTTCGCAAAATCACCGTGAGAGAGGCGTTTGCATATTACGAAGAATCTGCGGAATGGTCTTGAACCATTCCGTGACCAACTTGTGCAGAAGATGAATCAGGATATCTGGAAGAATTGTCACCTGGAGTACTTAACCAACTTGAATATATCGCACACACAAAATTTGTAAATTTGTAAGAATTATTCGTTTAAAGTTTCATGGCTGGAAATATAATCAAATGGAAGGTCTTAACGATGCTCATACCTGAGAAAAAATTAAAGTCAATTTCAATCGAGTTTTCCCGGACTCCCCCTTTGCCTTTTATTTGAATCTATTTTCGGCCATGACACTTTAAACGGTCATTTTTAGGAATTTTCAGTGAATAAATAATTTACCATTATTTTACCATTACTACGCATATTTTTAGTTTTTGTACGCACATTTTGCGTATTTGTTTATTTTTATTTTAATTGTATACCCACAACTATTATAGCAAATCATATATCAACAACTATAAATTTAGAAACAGATTTGATCAACTTTGATTTGAAATTATGTAATTTTATCGTCAATAAATATAAAAAGCTCTCGAGAAAGATTTCACTTCATTAGGAGAGGTATAACAGATAAATCGAAATAAACTTGTTATTTTGTAAAGCTTTATTTATAAGCTCGTGTATCAGAACATAAATTAAGACTATTGAAAGATTGAGAAGCATGATGATTTCAACAGCATAATCTTATTCATATATCAACATCAAAATAATTTTCAACTCTCTTTCATGTGAGATTATAAATTTAAAATGATTTTTATTTTAAACCATAGATTGTGGTACTTCACGTGCCATTATATATTTATTAACTCATCTGGCTGCTGCTGTGCTAACGTTACTGCAATGTTCTTGAATTATATTTCAAGCAATTTTTACGTTTATTTATTTATTTATTTTTTTGGTATGATGGTGGTGTACGAGTATAAAGAACATATTTTCCTGTATAACTATGCTGTTATTGAATTCGAAATGAATTTTTAATCAACTTGATATTTTTGTAATTTTTTTGTTAGGAATTTTATAAAAAATTTCTAAGAAATTTTTCTGTGTGGTACTATATAATGGCTGTGGTGTTATTACAACAACGATAACTAAATATTTCTTCAATTTTCAATTGGCTCGCTCTTAAAGCAGAACTATTTTTCAGATTTTTGTGTATATACTGTTAGAAGTTTACAGCACATCAAAATTGTTCAACCGTACAGAACAACCTAGCCTAGCATATTTTTTAGGAAAAAAGACAATTCGAATATTTACACAAAACATCACAGAACGATTTTGTTATTTTTAATTACCTACCACTTTACAAGTATTTATGTGTCTCTTGGCATGTATTTATTTAAGAAATTATCATCGAAAGGTTAAATAACATAAAATCCAGTCCCTGAGTGCTACGATGTAGAACAGCAACATATATATAAGAAATTGGAATGCTACCTTTTGATCAAAAGCAATTTTTAGAATAAAACCACATTTGACTTTGAAAAGGGTTACTTCCCCTGTGTTAATGTAGAATAATTATTTGTTTTGATAATTAACAAATGGGAAATAGATGTTATTGTTAGTTCTGTTTTTGGTGAAAATGAGGGGATGTAAATCACTTTTAATTAAAGCTTTGATAAATGATTTGATAAAGCAATATTTGGGTTTGTAATAAAATACTGATGTACATGGTTTTGCATGTTTCTTGTATTTTTACATAATATGTAGCTTTGTAAATCTTTGCTCTTGATATCATCTGTATGATTGATGCCGTTGGTCGAAACGTTTTATCCAAAATAATTTCATAATTTACGAGTATTATTTAATATAAATAATAATTTTCACTATTGACCATATATTACTAAAATTTGTCATTTTGGTTAAATGCATATACCAAAAATCGATGCCAATATATATAGTACGTTGGATTTGAGAGTGGGGATTATGCAACGTATTATATTTTCAATTTTGTTCAAAAACAATAAAGTTAATGTTATACATAACCAATAATGGCATTTATATGAAACTCGCACGGTTGCACCTCTTTCCAATAAACCCAAGACTGCTCGTTCGTTGAAGCTCATTCTAGCATATGACCTAGCATTGTCATTTTTGTATTCGCTGTTCGAATAGAAATAGAACTTTTACGGATAAATTCTTTTCGCACCAATATGAAATTCACAATTATACAACATCAGTAGAAATGATAGGAATAAACATGGTGGCGCTATAATTTTAAAAGAATAACATAAGACAACATATTAAGATTATCAAAACTAACAACAATTGAATCTAAAGCTTTTCGGTTTAATTAAAATTTAATTTGCCAAATATTTCGACTTGATTGTGTTCAGCAGCGGCATTCTTAAAATTATGTACATTGTGAATTTTTCATTTAAAAAACATGAAACAATTATCAAGAAAAATTTATTTTGTGTTTTCACATTTTAACCCACACGCAGAGAAAAATCCTATAATGTTAATTAGATTTATAGTTAATTTAAAAATAGTTTACTATTGATTTCGATCAATCGTACACATCCTTTTAAAATAACCATTCCTAAACTATTTTCTTAATAGTTATTTCATACGATTAATTGACCCATTTCATACGTTTAAAATAATAGTACAACCAATTAATCGAGCGAAAAGTAATACTACTTTTATAGAATAAAAGGATAATCTTATTAAAATCTAATAATAAATTTTATATTTTATTCATTTTTATATGAACATCTAAAAGTATTAACATATTCAATATCAAATTATTTTTGGCTTCGATAGGTTTACTGATGTTTTTAATTTTGTTTAAGTCTAAACGCTATTCGTCCGTCATTTACGAGGTGTAAGTGAATCGGGGGACAATTAAATTCGAGAACAAAGTGTAAAGAAAATAGTAGTTGAATTTTTGGTTGAATAGTAGTCCTGGCTGAATGGTGTTAGTTTTTTCCGTGTTTATTGAATTTTCCACACATTTTTATTTTTTTTATTTTTTCCAAACCTTATAACGTTTTGTTTACTTGTATTGTTAATTTTCAGACATTTAAAATATTAAGAGTTTACATATTTCAAGGATTGTAAATATTATAAATAAGTGTCGTTTTATTTTTATTTTTTTTTTTTTGTTCTGTGTCCGCGAAAGCTAATAGAAATGGTGTCTGGTAATTGTGTTATTTGTGCTAGTGAAAACGATATAAACGTCATTAATTGCAGTGGTAATTGTAAAAGGCTGTTCCACTATAAATGTGTGGGCCTAAAAAAATCATCATATGACTTTATTGTTAAGTGTATTAATGTGCATTGGTTCTGCGATGATTGTAATAACTTTTACAAGATGCAGTGTGATAAATTTACTGATTTATCTGAACTATGTCATAACATTAATAGTACAGTGAAAAGTTTGTCACAATTAGTTTTGGCCAACGAAAATTGTGTATCTTCTAGTAAAGGTAGCTCTAAAATTTACAAACAAATACCTGCTACTGAAAATTTAGCTTGTGCACGAAAACCTGTGAATGAGAATGTGGTGGGAAATGCACCACATTCTGTTATATTATCTTCTAATGCCGTTTCTTCATGTGCTTCTAGTGGGGATATTAACCATTACCATCATCTGTCAGATATTGGATTGTGTGCTAATTCGTTGATAACTCCGGATTCGTGTGCAGTTGTAAATGTTCCCGAATTTTCGGAAATTCCGGTTGCTTCATGTAGTACTTCTATTGGAGTATCTACTATTCGCATGTCTCCTTCTGTGTCCAGTGTGGATAAAAATCTTAGAACTACTGGATTGTTCTCTGAAACGCTGATAAATCGGCAATCAAGTTCATCTTCCTTTCCATTTTCTTCGAGCACCAAATATAATACTACGGTGGATTCTACTTCTTGCGGCAATATTACTGCTATTTGCCAAAACAACCGTCTGGATAGCCAACAAATTCGAGATAATGGACAAATTTGTGGTACGAGAGATCTACACGGTAAATATAAAATCTGGTAAATGACCACTAGATTGTCTGGTATTACTATTTCCAGTTAAAATCCAGTAAAATTCTAGTCAATAAAAAAGGAAGTTTTGTTTTCTAGTTAAATTTTAAAGTGAATATACTAGATTTTCAGTCAAAATAAAATTAAAACCAGAATTTTAATAAGTTCTAGTTAGTTTCTAGTTCTAGTGTTTATTATACTGGGACTCTAGTGGTTATCTAGTAAAAAAAATACTAGAAAATTACTAGATCATTTCTGTTTGGTTCTATAATGGAGTGTCTAGTTAATTTCGCTAGAAATCAAGTTAATTTTGTTACTAGAATTCCATTAAAAGTTTAATTTACATGAATTCTTGCAAAATTCTAGCAAAATCCAATTCCGCCATATTATTTTGGATTTACATATGATTTCTATTACATTTTACGGGAGTTCTATTAAATATATCTCCATAAAAAATTAACAAATAGCGATAACATTTTACATTACCAGAATCCCAGTAAAAATCTAGTAAAATTCGAATATTTTATTATTTATATGCTCTGCAGTAAAGTTTATAATTCAAAATGTTCTCACTTTATAACTATGCATCTCATACTACCTCTCTTACAAGAATAATATTTACCTGAATTCTAGTACTATTCCAGTAAAATTTAATCGTTTACTAGAATTTTACGAGAATTCTAGTGAATGTAAACGGTTTTTATCTTTTTTTTTACATTGATATTGTTAATTTTACCTGAAATCCAGTTAATTGTAGTAAAGTTACTGAAATATTGCAATTGATTCTGGTAAAATTAACAGTTATTCGAGTTTTTTCTGTTTTTTTTGGTATATATTTTCAAATTATCGTAGGAATTCTTCAGTATTAAGCAAAATTTCAATAAATGACATCAAAATAAAAACGTGATCTTTGTAATTATTATTTGAGTTATTAAAAAAAGTTATTTGTTTGTATTAAAATTAAAATGGATATAATAGAATTATGTAAGCAATTTTCTAAAAGAAAATGAAATTCCAGAAGATGTGATTTCAATTTTATCAGGTAAGCTTTTAGAATTTATATTACTTTAGTGATTATTTTCCCGATCTCACCGAAATACTCATGGAGGCTCGCAAACTTCTTTGAATTTAATTATGGTATAATGGTACGTTTATTTTAATGATTACTCGGATACTTACTGCTACCGGAATATTTTTTAAATAATGTTTAGGTGTTATTGTATATTTTGTATTGTAAGGAATTGTAATGAAATTTTTGTAAATGCTGAGTGTATATACAATTTCCGATTAAGTTTTAACAGCGCTTTTAATAATAATTCAATAAAATTTTAACGTTACTTTAAACATATCAATTAAATAAATTAAAAAATATTAAGCAACTACTATAATACAAAATTGAATACTTCGAGTTGGTCACCAATGCCATTCAGGCTTTCTCTAGGAATATGAAATTGGGAAAAATATGTTCATAACATTTTTGTCTAAATTATGTTTTTCTGGCCTACTGTTGGAATTAGCTGAGTGCAAATATTTCCGAAATAAAGTTTATTGGGGATTTTTTGTTCTGGGATTTTATTGTTCTATAAGAATAAAATATAAAACATCAGTCGGTGCCAGCTCCAAATTAATTCCTGGGGACGCGAAGTCTCAAGAATTTATGTTAAATCGCATGTCCAGCATATGCATTTGGGCTAAGGTAATAATAATTGTTATTAGTTTAGTAAAAATATCGGGTTTAAAGACTTTTATGTAAACAACATTTTTAGGTCTATTTGTACCGGATATGTATTACGTCAATTATTTAAACATTTTATTTGTGATTTTGACATAATAGTTTAATTTATTCTTTCATTTTTATTTATAATACAGTTTGAAGAAAGCACCTCCGAAATAATAAAAAATACACGACAATCGCAGCCATATATAATATATTTCGCCGATTAAGGATTACTGCACCAGGGAATATTTTGGATTATAATCAACGGACAAACTATTAATATAGGGTAGACCATCTTTATTAATGCAATGGACTTACTGTTCAAGGTTGTTTATGTATTCGAAATGAAATATCCGAAAAATGCTATTTATTTTTACAATTTCATCGAGGTGTATTTTTATAAAATAAAAGGAGCAACACCAACACTAAGGGTATCAAAATTGTATACTCAATTGTATAACAAAAGCATAGTTTAATAACTAGTTAGTATGTTATATATCGATCGTTAATATGTATAAAATATTTGTTAGTTCTGGATACATTTTTTTAATATAATGAATTTTAATAAATATAATTTATTGTTCTTAAAATTACGATGTTTAAACCAAATTTTAGTTTTTTATTTTAATTTTCCATATATTTAGAATTGTTTTCGATTTGTTCCTATTGGTACAGGGTTTTGCTTGGAACAAGCATGGCGTTCCTCTTTGTGTTTTATAGTAATGATATAACTTATCGGTAAACATCTGGTAATCTATTACGTATACATTAATTTCCACCACTTTGGGTTTACTCGAATATTTTTCTAACTTTACTTCACGTCAATATAAATGGGCGCTTAAAGGAAAATTTATCGTTGAATGTACAACATACTCTCGATTTTCCAGTAATAAAACAATTAGATTCCAATTAAAATTTATAGGCTGAATTAGTTTTAAAATTGGTATTGTCTAGCAATATTAATAGAATATTAATTAGGAACATAATAGAAATCATGTGATTTTACTAAAAAATTGGTAAAATTCTTTAAATTTTACAAGACAATCAACATCAAACACTACTTGATATTGGGTTAAAAAATTTGTTTATTTATTAATTTTAATAGAATTTCTGTTAGAAAAATATTGATTTTACTAGAATATAAAAAAATTTCTGTTACTTTTACTGGAATATCAATAAGAACCACAACCTTAACTTACCAGAAATCAGTTTTAAAAGCGGAAAGTATAATAATATTACTAAAATTTCAGTTAAAAAAATAACTGAAAATCTAGTGATTTTACTAGAAAAACAGGCTATTTCATAATTATACAAGAATTCCGGTTGAGAAATGCAACAAAATATTATACTAGAATTCCGGTTGTACTACATTATTATACTAGTATAATTTACTTGAATTATGAACTACCAGAAATCTGGTAACATACATTTTACTTGATTCAACTAGATCATCTAGTTTGCTCACATCTAGTGAATTTTTGATTACCGTGTACATTTTGATTTTGGAATAAAACCTTTCGTTCCAATGCTTTGGCTTCACATATCTAGATTTGATCGATCAGTTACTGAAGAAAATATGTCTACGCTTGTGAAAACTTGTTTAGGCATTAACAATTGTAAACATCTTAAATTAATGCCAAAAAATCGACTACGTGTGTTTTAAAGTAGGCATTAATTCGGAACTAAGGAATAAAGCACTTGATCCTAATACCTGGCCTACTGGTGTGCTTATTAGACAGTTCAAAAGGATAAATTTTCGGTCAATGGTGCCTCTGCGGGAGACGTCACCAATGTATGCTGCTACGGATTCAAAAATAATTTAATAAACTCTAATTTAGTTAATATAAATGCTGTTCCATGTGATAATCAGGTAAATAATCATTCTAGTATTCATTTTGGTCATTTAAATGTTCGTAGCTTAGTAAGGCATTTTGATGAAGTTTGTATTATGTTAGACGTGCACAAATTTGACTTTCTTGCTTTAACTGAAACGTTTCTTAACAGTAAGATTACAAACCGGTCACTTCACATTAATAACTACAAAATAATACGTTCTGATCGAGTGAATAATACACGTTGGGGTGGGGTTTGCCTTTATTTCCGTGAATCTTTAAAAATCAAAAAATTATTTTCTGGTGCATTTGGAAAAGTGGAAGTTTTAGCGTCAGTACTTGAAGGATGCGGTGGTCAAATTCTTATTTTGATTATTTATAATCCTCCACCAACTCGTTCTGAAGATATTGATAATTTAAAAATGATTTTTTCTCAATATTTATCTCAGTATGTAAACATTATTTGCTGTGGTGACTTCAACTATAATATGTTAGTTAGTAATAAATTTACTGATTGTCTAAATTTATACAACTTGTATTATTTACCGTTTGGACCAACTAGATTAGAAAATACCTTATTGGATTTAATTATATTATATAAATTTGACAAAGAAAATGTTATATCTTTTGGACAGATTCCAGTTCCTGCGCCATATCTGACCATGATTTAATTTTGGCCAGTTATAAATTTAGTCAAGTCAGAGATAAAATTACATATACCTATGTTCCTGATTATAAAGCTATTAATTGTGAAAATTTTATAAACTCGTTCTGTTCATTAGACTCGTCAAATCTTTACTGGTTTTCTGATGTAAATAATCTACTCGATGCATTTAATTCAAATTTTGTATATTTGGATTCCATTTGTGTTCCTCGCAAAAGAATTATTAACAAATGCCTTTCTGCTCCTTGGTTAAATGCTAATATTTTATATTTAATTAAATGTCGAGAGCGTTCTTACAAATCCTTCAAGAGGTCTGGTTTACAGTATGACCTTGTATCATTTAAATATTTTAGAAATAAAACAAACAATGCTGTTATAGTTAAGCTAAACAACTATTTTATTTTGGTATTGTTAACAACTCTAAAGTATTATGGAAAAAATTAAAATCACTGGGTGTTTCATATGTAAATCAAGTGAAACGCCTATTGTGTTTTCTGCTGAAGAAATTTTGAATGGGATCCGCAAATTAACTGACTGTAAAGGTGTTCTGCCTTTACCTCATTCTGCATTTTTTTGTGCTGGTAACGATGCTTTGGTATTTTATTGTGTAGATAAACCTATGGTGCTTTTTATATACTAAAACACCCGGGGTTTATAATATTTTCCTATAGATTGTTGTTTATCCGCTGCTACAGTTTTAGTTTAGAATAATCCCAAAGTGCACTTAGTATTTATTAGCAGTTTTCAGAATACTTTTAATACTAGTTGCTGAAGGCCCGTGGCCAAACACACACTGAGTTTTCCAGAACTTAGAAACAGCTTTGGGAAACATCACCCAAATTTAACTCTTTACCAAATTGTATGAACCAAAACACTCGAGGCCTTACATTTTCACTGGTATTATGTATATGTCACTGGTATCTTTTAGTACCAAAAAATCCAAAAGTGCGCTTTGTATTATATTTGACCATTTTATGTACTTAACCACCCAGGGTCTCTAGATGTTTCAATAAAATTGTGTTCATCTGAATATTCATTATTTGATTCTTGGTAGTTTTTTAGGACGGTTTTGGAAATATCATCACCAAGCAATGAACGTTTATCGTATCGTAACTGGATCATATTAAACCCCTAATACCAAATTTATGAGTGCTAGTAGGGTATGTTGATTTATCGAGTGATATCAAGGCACAGGAGTTGTTGATTCCATCAGTGTTCGCAAATTTACCAAACGATAGACGGAAAAATTAGTACGAGAAAACTTATGTTAGCCCAAATGCTAACAAAGCATACTTGTGATAAAAACGGTTATGTTATTTATCTTGGAATTGTACACAAAAAAATTTAAATTCTGTAACGGGAAATGGATGTCCAAAAATATTATAACCAAATGGCCGAACAAGCGCGGGGGGGGGGGGGGGTTTATGAACCCAATATCTTTCCCGTAATTTAAAGGACGAAATTAACGTACAAATGTTCTAAACAAATTATCCCAATTGCCACCAACGGACAGCGCATCAAGAGGTCGAAGATCATATCAGATTGAATCAATGAACGAAACTAAATTTTGGTACACAGTGATTCATTGAAAATTTCATACAGTATCGCCAAAGAGTATGAAAATTTACAAAGATTAACGAAACAGAGTAAAAAATTTCATCAAAAAAATGCATGGGTTACGCAATGGCTATTAAAATTTACATATAAAATAAATTATAAACAAATTTTTATGCTAAAATAAAACATTTTATTTATCAAAAATAATTTATGGAATATAAATTAAATATATAAATATTTTATTTAACTATTTAAAAATTAAATTATTTACTAATTCATTATAAATAAAATAACAAAATTAAGTAAAAATTAATTTATTATATCATAAATATAAAAATAATAATTAAATTATAAAATCATTAAAAAAAATTCTTAAATATACTAATTTTAATAATATATATAAAAATTTATTGTGTTAAATTTTTATTTAAATTTAATTAAATAATTATAATAAACACTAAATTAAACTAATTTTATCGCCTTATAATCAAATATACTTACATATGGTGCAATTTTATATATATTGATTAATTAAATTTAAATATATATATATATATTTATTAATAAATTATTTATTAATTAATATGTTAATAATTTACTATTTCTATTAAATTATTAATAATTTCTTCTTTTTTAGGTTTAATTTATATAGATGCCTACCAAATGGCTATTTTATGTTATAAAATAATAAAAGTTTAATAAATTTTATTGTCACCCCAACAAAATATTTTTTTTAATAAAACTTAAATAAATTCTTTATAAATTATATTATAAAACTATAAATCTCTATGGGGTCTTCTCGTCCTTTAAATTAATTTTTGCCTTTTAACAAAAAAGTTAAATTCTATTATAAATTTGATAAAGACAGTCAATATTTCGTCAAACCATTCATACAAGCTTCCAATTAAAAAACTAATGATTATATGCTACCATTGCACGGTCAAAATACCGCGGCCCTTTAAACAATTTCAGTGGGCAGGTTAGGCTTTAAATAAAACCAAAAAGACATGTTTTTGATAAACAGGCGAATATTTAATTTGCCGAGTTCCTTTTAAAAACCTATCATTTATATTTATCTATACATTTAAATAAACTAATTTTATCAGTATTCTTTAATTTATTTTGTTAAAATTAATATTTTAATTAAAATTTAAAAATTCAATAAATAATATTCAATAAAAATATATTATAACATACTTACAATTAATGGCTATTTCTAAACGTATAATTTTTTATTTATACTAAACTTTATAGAAATTTACCTTAAAGCTTATCCCCTAAGATATTTATATTTTTAAATAATAAATTAATCAATTAATTTATTACAATTAAAAATATATAAATTAAATTTATTTCTTAAAAAACTAGATATATTTAAGAACGAATAACGTTTCATTTCTAATTAACAATTTTTAATATTTATGCTACAATAACTAAAATAATTAATTAGCTCTCTTAAATTCGAGAAAAATATTTATAAATATTTTTTAATTAATAAACCGAGAAACAGAGGAAAAAATTTCATCAAAAAAAATGCATGGGTAACGCAATTTAATTGCGTTAAAAGCACATTTACGCATTTTTATTTAAATTAATTTTTGTCGTTTTCTATAAATAGCCACGAGTATGACAATATTCAATACTCAAAAAATAAAAAAATGTTGCGTAAGTGTATTGTATGATCGATTTAAATTGCGTAACCCATGCATTTTTTGATGAAATTTTTTTATTTGCTTCGTTACTCTGTGTAAATTTTCATATTCTGTGGTATCGCGTTCAAGATCTCCATTATAACAAAAACATTTGAAGGATTTGACAAGTAAGAAAATGTTAAAAATGTTTAACAGATCTAAGCCGACAGATTAATTAAAAGCTCAAATAGTTATAATTATTTTAATTATTTGAGGCAGGTGGAATTGGCGGCATTTTATCTTCTGATACTTCTGAATTAAATTTTCGAAAAGAAATGACAAGAGGGCCAAAGAAAAAAAATTGATTTGTCCTGTGATACCAAGCGACATATAGTTCAGTAATCTCGGATACAAATTGCATTATGCGAATTAAAAAATTGAGAATTTATGAATAAATTTGTAATTTTTTGAACTATTTAAAACGTGCGCTAATCTCATCCATTTGTTTAGTACTAATTTAATATTCACTTGCAAAATATTAAAGAAATACACCAATACAAATTGGAAAATTATAAGGTGGTAACCCGTACTGAAAAAACAATGGGAAAATCTACGAAAATAATATTCTACATTTCCTATGAATTGTCTACATATACTCTGTCAATTATCGACATTGCGCAAGTAAAAATTATTTATCTACACCATTTTCGATACCAACATGTAGATAATTCCAAAATACAAGTAGACACACAACACTGGTGCAAGTAGAAGGAGCTTAATATTGAAATGATTCTATTTTAGAATCATAGACATGTGATGATTGACAAGAGAAATATTAATTTTCGACATTGTCTACATTCTTTACATTGTCGACGCCATATTTTTATTTTTATACATGCACTGTCTACACGTGTAGAATATTAGTTGACTACGCGATGTAGACAACATTGCGCAACACTGATTGTCCGTTCGTGAAGGAAGTGTCAGCTTCAATGAAATCTTTTCCAAGAAGCAGAAATTCTTTCAGAAATATTAAAATAATCAAATAAGTTGAAACATTTAATTTGCAACAAAAGTTAAGCAAAGGTTTCGTTTTATTAATCAGGTGCAATGTATTCCAGGTCTATGCTTACTTAAGTGGTAAAAGAAAGTGGGGTGTTGGCCACATCACAATAATTTCTTCTTTTTTACTACGTAGAAAGAAAGTAATACGTGCAGTTAATCCAAACTTGGAACTGTTTTAGAATTTGTAATTTGATTCCGATTTTTCCGACTAATGTGTTTTTCTGTACTCATTCTATACTCATTCAAATTAAATACATATTTTTAATTGGAATTGAAAGATTCTTCTAACTTTTCTTTTGCCGTCTGAATATATATAGTACATTTGTATTTCGCTTTCGGCTAAAAACAAAACGATTTGTTTAAAGTGAAGACATTTTAACCGTAAAGTATACGATAGCTGCAATTAAATTCTTCTACTTGATGTAGATAATGAACAAGCCCGATTTATCCAAACGTCACTAACAATTAACAAATTATCCTGTTTTATCGGTAAAATGAAACAAAATTATGTATAATCCTGCTAATATCCTTCTCCAAACCATAAAATAACCCGAAACCGCCAGATTTGTGTATAAAACTGATTACTCACCCCGCTTCCTACTTTCTAATCTAAATTATATTTTCGTTTATACACGTTTCGAATTTTATTAATCCTCGATTTATAGAACAACAAAAAAATTTTAATATTCCAAAATTTTACTATAGTCGTATAGTCGTACAGTAGGTATCTAGCTGCGTTGCAATACAAATGGTATACGATACTCGTATTATGTATGGTATATCATGTGTAGATTCATTTTTCATCCTTTTGGTAAATAAATCATCCAAAATGTATATCATTAGGTAAGTTAGATTTTATTGTGTTCGCCGCATATAAAAAATAAATAGCTACGCATATATAGAATTTTATATAGCAATTCGAAAGCATTTCTAAACAAGGCAGGTTGTATCGTGTAGTCACACACGACGAGGTACCACATATACATTTTATGTGTAGCTATACTTTTACCAAAAATCATCGAGCAGCACAGATACGTACGAGTAAAAAATGTTTTTCGGTTTTTGCTATTTTTTGTTCGTTGGAAAAGGTGTTTCCGCTTGACATGGGTTAAGCTCATAAATTTGCATAATATTGATTTAGTTTTGCCCTTTGTTCCATAATTATTTTTTTTTAAATTCCCAATTTTTTGTGAGTGAGTTCCTGTAAAAATTTTACGTTTTTATGTTGCCGGCTGATAACGAACATGTAAGTATTTATTTATATATGGGAAGTAAAATATGTGTTGGCGGTATATCTACATTAAAAATTGGAGCAAATCTGTCGCGATATGGAAATAGAAACTAAAAATTGTGTTATATACAAAATGTAAATTATGTCATCCCCAATTCGATACTTCTATCTATACGTTTTGTATCTATAATAAAGATATAGTCAGACATATCTCTATCTATAATTTGAAACAATGCAATCAATTGGAATGGCTGGAGAAATTTGTATAGTTGTTTCAGCTTAACAGCAACCACAAAAAGGAAGACGACGGAAGAAAAACAATAAAATATCTCGAATCTAAGATAGCCGCATTAAAATCATTGCATGCTGACACGTACACCGTGCCTTAAAACTGGTACAGAAAAACACCCACCGGCGACATTAAGATGAAGAATCTACGGAAATAGATGGATGGCACACAGAAACTTATAAACTAAAAGAATTCAGAATACGCTATAAGATTAGCGCTCACTCAAATGGTCAAATGAATGAATTAAACCCCGTAAAAATATATTCCTCGAAACCTCGAGTGACGAAGAATCAACACTACCACATTTCACTGAGGGAAATACGACGATATATACGAGAATCGTATGGCAAAACAGTGATAGCTGTCACAGGTTAAACAATAACGAAAATTACCACTATCTACTTGCAATTATTGATCCATGCTCACAGGTGATAGCTTTATCATTTCAAAGGAATCTGACAGTTTAAAATTAAAAACAACTGAAGCATAGATGAGAATTATGGGAATTGGCGGAAGTGAAAAGCAAACAATAAAACGGACAACAACATTATCAATAATGCCACAAACCAATTCGAAATTCGAACTGCCCATAAAGGCATTGGTAAATAAAATAACACACGGATACTCACAGAAGCCACGACGGTTCAAAAACGGAGCAATCCAATATAGATCCTGGGGCTATAATATTCCAGCCCCAATAGGTTTACTCGCAGACTATTATGCGTTCGTTTATCGTTTTACAACCTACAACAAACAACCAATTTCCCATCAATCCAGGCTAGGTTGGATACTGTTGAGAAAAAAAAATCAAAAAGAGGTGCGTTAATGAAAGCTGCAGTAAAAACCACCGCAATTACTACTAACGAAAACTTTCTGTAGGAAATCGGGAAAACTCAGAAGAAAACTCCAAAATGCAATTCAAAACCACTTTCTAACCGCGATAAACAGTTATCAGATACATTGCAAAACTATCGATAAATAGTACTACTGCTACATTAGGGGATACGAAAAAAATGGCAACAGCAAGATTTCTACAACTATAGAGAAGCAATTCATTAGACACAATGACTTACCCGTAGCAACCCAAAACAGAGAATTTAAACACTTCACAAAACTGAATATATGCCACATCAAGCTGATATAAACCGTCCTGCACTACGACAAAGTTGTGAGTGACGCCTCTGCAAAATCAACCAGTGGAAAATCATTAAATGACATAATGCACATCGTACCAAAAACGCAACAGAACCTTTGGCACATTGTCATGAGACGGCGGAAGCACAAACACGTTCTTATAGCTAGCGTTCTTATAGTTCTTATAGATATGTAAATATGGGTTTCCGAACAGGACAAAAAGCTCCAACATATACTATGGCATAACTCACCAGTCGAGCAACTCCCTGAATATCCAAGCCTAGCCTTCAGCACAGCTGGTGCCACATATTTAGAGTTCACAACTCTGAAGAAGACAACAGAAGATAAGAAAAGTTTTAAATGAAGTATTCAAGAACGTCTTCTATTTTGGCGATTTGATGACAGGTTGCGAAACGTTGAATCAAGCGAATTGCCAAAGTGGAGTGTTCTCGCTACGATGCAACATCAGAAATAATGCTCTATAAACTTTGAATTCTAGTGTTTGGACGGGACGAACCCAACTCAGAAGAGTTACCGGAATAATGAGTTAATTACATCATCGAATTAGTCTTGATCAGCGATCTTAAAATTTTAGGGATAACAGGCTGCACAGATGGATCACTTATAAATGTATACAGATTTATTGACGCATCGGAATCAAGCATATGGTTCCGCTTGTGTTTGTCTAAAAGTAATCAAAGTAAAACATGTCATTAGTCTATAGTAACAGCTAAGCTCAGACAGAGTAGCGCCCACGAAACTGAAAGTAAAATTACCACAAATAGAGCTAAATGGATCCCATTTAGTCGGATTTTACATAAAACAGTAAGCCATCATCCTAATTTTCGAAATTTTGATTGTGGATATTTGTGATTTTGGGAATTTATAACGACATTGGAAAAATTTATTCGGTGTTCTCTCAAAAAGTGTCCAATCTACCGAAAATGATCAAAAATCTCTCAATCCGAGATAAAAAAAAAATTAAATTACACCTTAAACAATTGGGTTTTTACCATTTGGCAAACATTTGTGAAAAAATGTTGGATTTCATAATGAAAAACACTAGGAACCAAAAACAATCTAGTATTTTATAATGAAAACATTTCGCCAATTTACAAAGCGGTACTTCTTTCATTTTTTTGCCAAAATACCAAACAAATTTTTTAAATTTTTTTTAAGGTTATTTTGAACGACGTTTAAATAGGATCAAAACATTTCACAGGTTCCCTGTAATCGACAATTGAAATTTTGCTGAATTATCAAAATTTAAATTGAATAGCGCTCATTATTCCCACAATAAATTTCCACCTAAATTTTTAGTCAGGTAGACAGTCTAAATACTAAAACTACCACAAGCAATTTAATTCTACCGTAAAAAAGTATAAAGGTGTAACTGTTGCGGTCAACACACGACTTTCTTTTACAACAAACGTATACTTAGATCTCGAATACACGACACTTAATTTCTAAAGCAAGATCTTGAACCTACCGGATTTGGTATACAAATTGTCTTCTTAAATTAAAAAATCATTAACAGCATTAAATTTCCGAACAACAACAACAAGGGGTCAACGCTTGATAAAAATTTAATCTTCACTGAAAAAATTGAAAACGCTGCTACTTCTGGTACACAGATGGCTACCACGTTTCACATGTATCTCGTTATGAAAGAAGCTTTGGTAACAAGTTAAATTCCGATTATTCAATCCGATTGGTCTGTAGAGATAAAGAGTTTAGTTGAAACAAATTTTGCAATTAAACCTCGTCATTTTTGATAAAATTTAAAAGATAATCTAACCCGATTTTCATTGAAATATAATTGTGTTCTATTTTGTTCAATATTTTTGTTCTATTCGTTTAGCAAATGCTATTTACATTTCATAATATTTGCAAAAACCAAAAAACCCCGGTGGAAGCTGCTAGTCCGGTTTAACGATTTCGACAAGGACTACTAATAATCACTATGTAAAAGAAAATAAAAATGTTTTTTTTTATCAAAAATCGAACTTTCCGTTTTTTTTTTTGGAAAGCTAATTTTAATCGCTTTCGATGCACATTTAACTATAAATCTTTTAGCGTATAGTGCATAGTCGATTTTCTCAAAATTAATTAAATTATTTATGAAGGGTTTGGCTCCGATCAATCAACCCGTCTGGACCATATAGGTAGCAGGTGGCAAAGTTGTGTATGTACATTTCAAAATATTTAGCAAAAATCGAAAAATCTCATATGAAAACTGCAACTCCCGATGGCCCGCTTTCGGCCAAAGTCACTGGGATCTTTTAAATTGTGGGAAAGCCTGAGATCACCCTTTGTTTAGTTGCCATAAAATTGTGAAAAAAAATAGTTTAGTCTCTATTCTTGGAATTTTGGGTAATTGTGAAAAGGTGATTTTGAATAAAACGGCATTTAAATTGGATCAAAACATAACCCATGTTTTCCTGTAATCGACGATTGAAATTTTGATAAATTAACAAAGTTCAAACCGAAATACCGCACGTCAAATAAATACTAACACAATATTCCTTGGTCAAATTGGCAGTCTAAACATTAGAAAAAATAAGACATCTAATTTCAACATAAACATTTCAAATAATTTTACAAATTTACCACGGGTATAACTATCATCAGGATATTTTCCAAATTTTGATTGCGGAAATGTGTATAAATTTTGGGATTGGATAAGGATGTTGGAAATTTTTTTCATGTTTCAAGTCAGTAGTGTTAAATGTATCGCAAATGTGCATAAAAAATTCGGGGGAAAAATCTAACTGCTCCTAAAACATTTATATGCTTAGCCAATCTGCAAAATCTTGATTGCGGAAACTTGTTTTCCATTTAGAAGTGTCCAAACTATCGAAAATGCCAAAAAAATTCAATCACTGATAAAATATTTTAACAACCACCGGGATAATTTGTGACATTTAAATTGCGAAAATTTGAGAAAATTTTGCGATTGGATTACAATATTGGAAAAATTTATTCCTGTTTCTTCTCTTCAGAAGTGTTCAATCTAAATTTCTAAAATCTAAATTTTATTTTGAAAGCTTAAAATTTCCTACAGGATCCGAAAGAAAAAACTGAATTGACGACAACTACTGAGGGGCTATCACTCATATTCTAAAAATGCAATCTTGTCGAAAAGTAAACTCATTTGTTTTCTGAAAATATATTAATTTATATTTTCAAAAAAGAGAATAATATTCAACTCTTACATAATATACTTTTTATTTTTATTTTTCACATTAGAAGTAAGTAGACAGATTTCATTCATTCAAAGTCCCATTCTATAAAGCAGAATTTTACAATGGTATACTTCCTGCATGTAATAATTGTAACTAATTTTATTTGTGCTAATATTGCAAAAAATATTTGAGTTAATCTTTATTAATAACTATTTAAGAATTTATATTATATTATAAAACTATGTTTTTAAAAGTGACTAATATGAGAATAGTTTTGTCATCGTGCTTGTAATAATTTATTTATTTTGAAATCCTTTAGATGTTTAGAATATATACAACGTCTTTAATACATTACATTTTGTATTTTAATTTAAATCCAAACTCATAAGCTTTAACAATAAAATTATTCACTTCCTGCATGTAATAATCCTAACCTAGTTTTTATTGTATTAAAATTGTAATAAATGATTGTTTTAAACTTATTAAATAAAATATTGTTTCATTAAATTTCAATAATAACTACGAGTATTGCTAAAATGAAGTAATATCCACTTCGTAAAGGTAACAATTAATTTAATAGGCTAAGAAATATTAAGATAACTTAAAATAGTAAAGAGTATATGCTATGTAAATTTAGATTTAACGAAATGTTTTATTAATTAAATAAAAAAACTGGATTGCTGAAAAGCTGGAAAATTACATAATTCGCTTCCTGCGTGTAAACATATTATTCAGATTGATTTTCTAAAAATTGATTAAAAGACCGAAATGCCCACTTCGTGCATGTAATATTTTATTTGTTTAATAATCCTATAAATGTTTAGATAGTGAGCAATGTATTTGAAATTAAATATAAATATAATTTAAATTCCTTTTTTATTTTAATTTAAGCTCTACTTCAAGTACAGCTGTAACAATTTAACTATTTACTTCCTGCATCTAATAATTCTAATAATTTTCTATTTCCTTAAATATGGTAGCAAATTATTGAGTTAAACTTTATTAGATAAACATTGCTTTTACGGTTTTACTCAACTAAACATTGCTAAAATACGATGATATTCACTTCGTGCATATAATTATTCTGTTAATATGCTAAAAAACTAGAGTACATGCTAAATTTATAGTATACTATTTAATTAGAATGTTGATGTAAAATAAATGGATGTTTATTGTTATTTTAATTCATGTCCCGCATGTAATAATTGTAATCACATTTTGTTTGTGTAAATGCTTTGAAAACAATTGATTTATGCATTAAGAAAAAAGAATAAACGTAAATAAACAAGATGGTAAAGAAGTAAATTGTACATCGACATTGTGATTAAAAAAATCTATTTTATAAATAATATAAGCCTTGTTTTGGATGCAGATTTAATATTATAAGATACAACAGTGGTCATTAAATACAATAATAAAGATGCTGGTTGTTTTTATAACAAATTAGTGCTTTAAACCAAATTGTGAAATAGTGTCCAACTTACTTAGAATAAAATTATGTCAAAAATCGAATTGCAAGTCACGGTCATATCAACAAGTGTTAAAAATTAATTAATAAACTCTATAATAACTATAAAATCTCAACACACATATACGAGTGTAGTTATATACCTAATTAACGATATTTCAAATCTCTAAATAATAATTCCCAGATATACTAATTTTGTGTAAATAATCGTGTGAGGTGAAGCTTGACGTCATAATAATCTCAAAGTCGCAATAAACATTTTGTTTTTTTTTTACGGTAAATTTTGTGTAGTGTTGAATCATCAAGTGGTACACATTAAATGTCATTCGAACCAATAATTACAAGAAATACGGCCAAAAAAACGATGGGTGAAGACGGAGCTTGCGGGGCAGCGCAACCCAATACTCTATTGGAAAGTTTCAAAAAAAATGAAAAGTCCTTCTTTAAAAGATGTGATGGCAGCGATTATCGCAACACACAGTGAGCTAAACTTAAAACTGGATCAATCTGTATCACATTTTTTAAATATATCCAATGAGCATTCCGTTGATATTAATGTATTGAAATCATCCCACAGCGAATTAAATAGTCGGCTTACAGTTATTGAGGACGAAAATGAATATTTAAAGCAATCACAACTGTCAACACAAATCGTAGTTACAGGTTTTCCGGCAAACAATGATAACATCGATCATAACAGTGTTTTGGTGAAATTGGGTGTTATGTGCGGTTTTAACTTGGATCATATCGAAAACTCGTATATAAGAAACATAACAACTAAAAAAAATCAAAAATATTCGCAGATCATCGTATAATTCATCAGTAGTCAACACAAAAACATCTTAATGGATATTTTTAAAAATAATGGCCCAATACTCTTGCAACAGGTAGGTATACGATTGTTGCACAGACAGTAGCAAAAAATTTTTTATATCTCATCGTTTATCGCCCTGTTATCTTGAGATTATGACTAATGGTCGGAAGTATATCAAATCAATGCAGATTTTCTCTATATGGTATAACAATCATGTATATGTGAAAAAACATGAAGGAGGGAAGGCCGTAAAAATTGAAAGCCTACGTAAACTGCATCTGGTAGCAAATGGCGATCATCCACTATCCAATCACAACGTCGCAAATAAAAATGGAAGTTAAAGAGTATACAAATATCTTAGTTGCTATCTTAATTGTAAATTAGTATATTATTTTTGTATAATTTTCTCTTACTTTTTATAATTTTTTTTTCTTTTTATCTTTAAATTTTAGATGAATACAATTGTTTTAGGTAACAACAACGCACAACAACAACATACACATTTTTTGAGTTATCATGATTTTGCTCAGCCAATTGACAGGCTAGGGATAAGTGTACTATATTTTAATATCAATCGATTACTTAACAAAGTCATTTATTTGGAATACTTTCTGTCAAATCTAAACATAGATATAGATGTGATCGTCTTGGTCGAAACGTTCTTGTCGAATGGTGATCAACCATTTGTGAATTTAAGCAATTACACATCTTTTCATCATGTAAGAGACCGTATGGGTGGTGGTATCTCAATTTTTACTAGTGTTAGATTGCAGTTCAAATTAGTGAGTAATGATTCAGTTAATGAACTAGATACAATCATAATTAATTCTAATTTATTAGACCTTAATATCATGGGCATTTATCGCCCACCAACGAACATTAATGTAAAATCGTTTTTCGATATAATTAATTCTAAAATGGAGTCTCTTAAAGACTTAGTGATTCTTGGCGATATGAATCTCAACATGTATGATAGCTCAGACCAGTATATAATAAATTATGAATGCCTTATTTCATCAAATAATTATAGATTATTAAACATTGTGCACCCAAACTATTTCACTAGAACATCACTAACTATCAATACGATACTCGATCACTGTTTAACTTCATATCCCTATAAGTATAAAATGTTGCTTGGATATGTCTCATTTAGTGACCATAGATTTATCTTGGTAAATTTTTCAACTAAACTGCCTCCACTACCATTATCCAAGATGTTAATTACGATTTATAAAAATTTTCACATTCAGATATCTAGATTAGACACAGCAAATATTGACTTCAGCGACCTATATCGCTAAAATACAACGGAAGTTAATATTAATTCTAACCTAGCTCAGTCATTCAATAAACCATGGTCCAATCAAGTGGTCAAACAACATTCGTATGATCAATAAATTATTTTTATAAACTCCATAAAAAATTTCCAAACATCAAATATTTTAAAGATAATTCCAAAATTTATAGATCTTAATTCCGTAGGAAACTGAAGGAACAAAAAGTCTGTTTCTATTTCAAAAAATTTAGTGATTATCGTGGAAAAAGTAAACTAGTTTGGGCTACGATTAACGAAATTTTGTACAATAAATGTCCGCTCACTGTTAACAAGCCCATACAACTGATTGAAAATAATGTTTATGTAAATAACCACATTGATGTGGCAAATACCTTAAACAATTACTATAACACTGTGGGTGTTAATTACAACCAATCTGTGACAGGGTTGTATAGCTCGTCAAATGATTCTTACAAATTTAATGGTACTGCGCTGGACGAATTTACACCCATTACTGACGAGGAAACTGCTCGGCTGGTTAAAAACCTGGACAATAATTCCTCTAAGGGTTATGATAACATCTCCGTGAAGCTTGTTAAGGATTTATCGCCTATGGCCATAGTATCACTTGGGTGTTTCCTAACTATCTGCAAATCGTGAAAATTGTTCCTTCACCCAAATCAGGTTGTCAATATGACAAATCGAATACAAGACCAATGTCAGTTTTACCCATTTATTCTAAAATTTTTGAACGTATTATCTATAACCAATTAGTAGAATACCTTTTCTAACATGATCAGAGGTCATGTTAACAGAAATTTAATTATTTCATTATCCAGGCGGTCATTATTCGTCGGCTAGACTCAGGGTTATCGGTGGGTAAATCTGGATAACAAAATAATCCTAGTTTGGACCGCAGGAGGAAAGGAAAATCAGGGAAAGGAAGGGTGGGAAAAAAATACCAGCAGTCAACTCACCTTATTTTGGTTCTACTTACCCAGATTTCACTCGACAAATTAAATGTTTGTTTCACTCCATTATGAGTGCACTATAAAATACTAGAAATAAAAATCGAACCCCAAAAAAAAACGAAGTAAAGAAATTATTTCCATTCCAAATTCAAATGAGAAAAGAAGAAAGACAACTGGAAATTTCTGAAATTACTAGATTAATTTTAACTGAATTTATTTTGATTTTAATTTTAATTAGACTAAAAATTCCCATCACCAAAATTAGTTATTACTTAAATAAATTAAACATAATTGAGAAAAAAACCAATGAGTTTATACAAAAATTTAAAGAAAATTAACTTATATTAAGAAAATATAAAAAAAACAATTACATGTATACGTTGCGGATCCGATGTGAAGCGATGTATCCATTAAATTTCATGAGGTTGGTCGGTCATAGCTCCGTTTATATTTTGATCGCGATATTTTGATTTTTAGTTTTAATCTATTATTATTAAAAATATTTTTTTTTTTTTTTATTAGAATTATCAAAGAGTTGAATATTTAATTAACTTTTAATCTTACTAGTCTTACATGAGAATAGTATTAGCTTACGTTTTATTACTAGCTATCGTTTAGTTTTTTTTTTTTTAGGTTTCAAGTTTTTGGTTTATTCTTGTAGATTTTCACTTATATTATTGGTCCATTTTTCACCCCAATCACAATTTTGATTTATGTTTTTTTTCCACATTGATTGTTTATTAATAAATCAATGTTAAAGTTAGATTGATTAACTTAGTGGTATAAGTAGAAATAGTAATAAAATTATGATTTAGCACTAGTTATAGTTTCTAAGTTTTTATAATTTTTTTTTCTGATTTTTATTTTTGCAAATTATGACTTTTCACTGATTTATATATAACGTCCATTTTTGCACAGTCACATTTTAATTAACAATAGAAACTTGATTATTATCTTTGATTAAATTACTTAAGTATTAAACTATATTATAACTGTAGACAATTAATTATTTTATTTAGGGTGTCGTTTCGAGATTATGGATTGATAAAATAATCTCAGCGCCGATATTTTACCAGCAAAGCACTTTTTGTATTTATTTTTTTTTTTTTGTTTTGTCCAATGTTTTATGCGATCTTTGTCTGATCGTTACCAAAACTCGTCTCCCCACATCCGGCATCACCATCCAATTTTATAGACTTTTTTTTTATTATTATTTTATGACCCCATACAAAATAGTATAATCTCTTTATATACAGAGGTCTCATTAGGTAAATGAAGAGTTTACATTACATTTTTCCTACAGTCTGTAACCAAAGAACTTTTCACTGGCTATAAAGATTATTTAACTTTCAAAATTTTAGCAATACATTCATGGAACAAACAGTAATTCGTTACACTTTCATGTAACAATATCCTAAACCCCTTCCAATTTGGGTTTCAAAAAAATTGTGGCACCTTGTCAGCTGTATTGAATTTCACTGGACAGGTATATCACAGTTTAAACTACCAACAACAAACAGCTGCACTATTCTTGGATATCTGTAAGGCCTTTGACTGTGTATGCCATAAATTATTAATAGGAAAACTAGAAAAGATTGGTGTTAGGCATAATGCGTTGAAACTATTTAAATATTACTTAGCAAATTGCAAACATTTTGTTCGTTTAGGTGGGGACAATTCTAATGAATTATTAGTAAAATCGGATATTCCTCAAGGCTCCATATTGGGTCCTATTTTATTTTTAATTTATGTAAATGATATTTTTTCTTTAGAACTGCAGGGAACGGTTCAATTATTTGCTGATGATACCGTTATTCTGTATAAATCCTCATTACTGACTCGCAGATACGGGATCATATGGAACATGACCTGATTTTAATTGATCACTGGTTGAATCAAAATAGTCTCAGCTTAAATGAAAAAAAATCCTCTTTCCTTATATTTTTCATTAAGACCCTCAACCGATTGGACTATTTCGATAGTGTTGAATTTTCGGGAAAAATTATATGTTGTAGTGATAGCACTATCTATTTAGGTTTGCATTTATCATCTAAGTTTGATTGGTCCTTTCATGCAGATATGGTGAAGAAGAAAGTATTCCCAATGATCGGCGTGTTAAAGCGAATTTCCTACCTGCTCAACGTTGAAACTAAGATTAAAGTTTATCATGCCCATGTGCTTTTTCATATGTTGTATTTATTACCAGTGTGGTGCTCATTATCGGATACCAAAATCAAGGAGATTCAGAGTCTCCAAAAGAAGGCTTTAAAAGCAATTTTTAATTTATGAAGATTAACTCCCACAAAATCGTTGTATAGTGCTGAGCTTCTCCCATTTACTAAGTTAATCGAATACGAATACATGTTCTTAATATTCAAAATTGAAAACTTGTTGGTTAGATCATCAAATTTTCTCGTAACGAATATGTCCATAACTAACCGTCCGAGTAGGTCATGTGGTCTGTATCGTCCTCCAAACTTCACTTTTGATGCTGCAATGAATAGTGTATTTTATAGGGGTATATTAGTTATACAATGATTTGTCTGCGATTATTAAAAAAATGAGTGTTGGCTCCTTTAAAAAATCTATAAAGGCCCTCTTATATGATGAATTTTGTAGAGAATATGACCGTGATCACAATATCATATCATAATTTATTAAATTACATATATTGTTCATGTCTTCAGGCTGTTGTGTGAGTGGCAGAATCTTGAATATGTAATATATTATGTACCTAGATCTATTTGACTGGTTGGTGTGTTGTTGTTCCCCGGATGATGTTGTTGTTGTCTGTTTTTTATTCAATTATTTTATTGTTTTTAGTATTATGTTTATTTAATTTTTGGGCGAGAAAAAAAAAATCATTTCATTGCTATTTTTAAGTTTTTTTGTATTTTAAAATTGTATTTTCCGTTTGACATCCTCTGGTTTGGAAAATAATAAAAAAAAAAAAAAAAAAAAAAAATAGAAAATGTAACTGCTACTAAAACGGTTAGGCTTGACAATTAGGTGTATTTGAAAAATTTTGTTTGTGGAAGCTTGTCTTCCTTTCAGAAGTGTCCAAACTATCGAAAATTACCAAAATGTCTCAATCCGTGACTAAATTTTAAGCCGCCACTGAAACAGTAAGGCTAACAACCATCAAGATAATTTACGACATTTAAATTGCAGGGATGTGTCAATAATTTGTGATTGGATTACGATATTGAAAAAATTTATTGGGTTTATGCTCAGTAGTGCTCAATTTATCGGTAATTTGCATAAATATCTCAAATGTCATGTTTTGTTAGAGTACATGCACATAAAGTGTGGTACGCCCCATGTTACATACCCAAAACATTACGAATTACTACCATTATTTAAACATAAACATTTGAGACTGTTTGTAGTTTTATACATAAAACAACATTTTGTTCTATACTCGTATACTTGATTATGTACGTCTGGTTGCATTATTGTAAATAAATCAACAGGATATAAAATATAACGGAAAAAAGGAAACTGAAATACAACAGCAATGTTGACGAGAAAACCGGAAAATGTGAAAAAATTATTAAATTGAATTGCAATTTTCCTTATGTTTTTCACTATATACTATATATATTCACCGACACAAGAGAATTGAATGTGATTTTTATTTCTATTCCCGTTTTTTATGCTATATATATGTATACGTATAGTACACAAGTAGTTCGATTCTTTAAGATAAAAGTACAAGACAAAAAATATTGACTCTGTCATTTAGGTTTTAGAGCTTTTAGCTTGGAATTAACTAAATTAAATTTTTTGTCTTATAGTTTTTCCTGTGCTTTTAACCGAATCGATCTTAAACGTATCTGACATTTTATTGTTCAATTTTTACTATTTTATTGAAGTATAAATTTTCAGCTATCGAAATTCATATATTATAGTGCAGAAAGCTTTTTAAGCACCGTATGTGTCTTATGTAATATTTTATAAGAAGAAATCGTGATCTGTCGTTATGGTAGCTATTTATAGTTGGTCTGTAATTTATGGTGAATTTGATATGCCAATAGTATGTGGTCATCATCGAGATATTTCAAAATGAATCAGAATGGGCGGTCATTTGTTAAGTGCTAAGTAGAAATACAGTAAGAGCCTACAACAAAATATTATTTAATACTCTTGACGGTATAAAATAAAATTGTTATAATGTTGTTACCGAACATAAAATCTACTGTCCCGATTTCGTTTTATTTCCAATAAACTTAAAAA
Source organism: Nephrotoma appendiculata (assembly GCA_947310385.1). Taxonomy (NCBI): domain Eukaryota; kingdom Metazoa; phylum Arthropoda; class Insecta; order Diptera; family Tipulidae; genus Nephrotoma; species Nephrotoma appendiculata. The sequence goes on along the minus strand of OX371224.1, from coordinate 282,338,038 downwards.
ACCAAACTCTAAACGAAAAATAAATGAAATTTCATTGTTACAAGTTTTTGATTTAGTTGATTGATTTCAGTATTTTCTTTGGTAGATATCGGTAAAGAAATCTCCACTGGAGATAATACTGTCTAATTTTATATACCAGTGTAGACAGTTGTTGCTATGATTTTCTTTTATCCAATATTTCATTTAATGTAATCGAAAACATATAAACTGATCTTAAATGGATTAAAATTGTATTGGAATTTTTTTTTTAATTTTGTACTTTCTGCGAACGGTCGGAATATAGATGAATATTTTTATTATGTTGTTGAAAATTGAGTGGCGGAAAATCGATTTCGCAAAATAATAATTTTTTTTCATTTCATTAAAAATTCATTATAAATCGAATGAATGTTCACAGACATTGTGAAAGTGTTGACGTTTTCCGCAAAATTTTTTAAAACAAATTAATTTTAATTACAGAGACTAAGTATATTTACTTTTCAATGGCCTTTTTAATAAAATGGTATCTTCTTATTTATTTATTTGGGTTACAAATTAATTTTACTTTTTGTTTTTGCTTCTCTTAAATATTTTTTTATAATGTTACAATAACAACATTACTTTGTTGTTGTTTATCTTAAGGCCACCTAATTTGCAGAGAATCCATTTGATTGAAAGATGATTAATTGAAAAATATTATTTTTTGTTGTTGTTGTGTAGAGAATATTTAAGATAATTTTTCGTTCGGTAGATGAGCTATATACATCAAGAAATTTGTAAAATAAAAAAGCTTAAGTAATAATAATTATTATGGATCATGAGTTGGAAAGATTTTAATAATGAAAACAATGTAATTTTCCCGGTTCGTTGCTAAGTGTATAAAGAATAAAGATTATGTCAAAACATGATTATCAGAAAGTGAATAATGAAGAGTTTGCAAATGTTGTTGAAGATAATGGATTGAGATAATGATTAAAATTTTAAATAACTCATGAATTGAAGAAAATTTCAAAATATTCGCCAGAAGTGTTATTTGCAATGTTGATATAAGATTGAATTTCTAAACTCTGATGACTAACTTGGCGGTTAACCGCTGGTGGATTTTGCACGGTGGCTAAGTTCAAAACTTCGCCGTGTAATTAAAAATCTTTTCCCAATAAAGGGAAATGCCAGAAAAAGGCCGCTTGTGTTCGTTTTTGTTATTATCCTCAACCCAAGTGGCGTATGTTTTACGTATGTTGTAATTAAATTTTATTTTTCTTCAATGCTTCCCCAAGTATAGAGGTGAAAATAGACAGGAAACAATATATCTTAACCATCTCTCCAGGCACTGACATCTTTATTATTATCAACGATCAACAAGTTATCGACACAGATGTGAGAGCAGAGAGAACCTGTGCACACAAAACCTACTCATTGTTACAAGCGGCTCAGCAGCCGACTCGCTGATATTATCTAAACCACAAAGTAGCTTCACACGTTGTTTTGCCGGCTAAATCTTAGGAAGAAATACTATGATTTGTAGAGTTATTGTATTAGAGTGTTTTTAATAAACTTTGGCATCGCCACAAACAAAATTTCAAAAAACGACTTTATATTTCCAGACACAAAATTTTCTATTTGGGCATATTTCACATTATCAGGTACGGCCTTGTTTACTTGTTCGAACTTTCGACCCATTGCCATTCTTTTTGTGCTGTCTGCATTCTCATCGAAAAATGAAAGAGCTGTGAGAGTATCACTTAAATACCATAAATGGTTAGAAAAATATTTCAATGCAACTAATTATACCGTTGGAAAGATATTACTGTATGTAGCTAGCTCCTGCAGCAGGTTGAAATCATTTCTGGACGCTAAAGTTGGGTTCGTACATGTAAACCAAATTCTCCTTTTTTTTTGTTTTTTAGATTTTGATTTGTGTCATGTAATTTAATGATTTTTATTTTGAACAATAGAATATGGTGTCATAAAAAACCGTAGAAGTCATTAGGACTTAACATAAGTAATTGTGTTTTATGATGCCACTAAAAGCCAACCATGTTAAATCGTTGTAACTCATTCGTCTGATTTGTTGTTGTATTTAAAATTTAAATCCGCCTACCGCATTAATTTCAGTTTAAATCCAAATCGATCGTGAAATGGACACAAATTTGTTATAATTAAATCTAGTCCGTTTAACAATTTTACTAATATTTTTAAGAAACTGCTACTACAGTTGATAAAATGGCAGCTAATTTACGGTTCACTACAAAATTTTATCTTCTTGGTCATGAGTACTGTCAAATTGTTGGTGCTAAGTTACCCTCAAAAAAGCAAGTCTTTTTTTTACAATCATCGTACTGTAAAATTAACTATTCGTGAAAGTGCAGCTCTGACAATAAAGGAAGTGTCTATATTTTGGCTCATAAGCACAAATTCCAGTGAAAATCTATCAAAATTCCATTAAAAGTTGGAACAATAAAAATAAACCTTCAAAAGTTTACAGTGAAAGAGAAATTGGCCTTAACATAAACGTCGGTATCTTGAACAAAAACTTAAATCAGATCCGATAGACTCACAAGTATTTATTATTATCATCATCGGAGAGTGACAGCGACAGAATATCTGATAATGACATAAGCTTCGAAAATATAAATTTGCCCTGCTAAGCGCATAAGGTGCCAATAGAGGAAGCAAATGTTTCATTACTCCTAGAATAATGCCAACTATTGATAAGTGGAGGATTACAAATCGTGCAGCAATGCATTTAATCAGTGCCGTTGCCGAAACTCTTGGACATTCTATTGATGAACTCGTTTTGAGTCGAACAACACTGAAGCGTCTTCGTGAAACAATAAATGTAGAAATACTAGCATCAGTTAAATCGACTTTCAAGTTTAAAACAGGCGTAGTATATTGGGACGGAAAATTAGTTCCGGTGTTACCTGGAAAGGAGACCTGAAATGGCAACGGCTGTTTTCCAAAGCTTAATCGATTGGAGAATAGCTAACGTTGTCGTGGCCGCTTGCTTTGATACAACATATTCAAATCTTGGAAGATTAAATGGAGCAGCTATTACATATTTTAAATCAGAAACTGGAACGAAGTTTATTATATCTTCCTTGTTGACGTCACATATGTGAAATTACATGGGCTATACATCAGGAGTAATTGTTCCATTATTTTTTAGATTCAAAAATGATTGGAATTATTTGTATAAGGATAATTTCAAAGTAGACATAGATGATCCCAACGTTCATATACAATTAAATTATGTGAAAGCAGAATTAGCTGGTTTTTGTAAGAACGAATTGACAAAGGGACATGCTCGGGATGATTACAAAGGATTATTGGAAATCACTCTGATTTTTTTGGATAAGATACCAAATGAAAATGTCAGTTTCCGTCTGCCAGGGCCTACGCATCATGCTAATGAAATTGTTTATCTTTCGTAAAGAATTTAGGTTAACACCACAAGAACAGAAGAATTTACGGGCCATTACCATTTTTGTCGTACGATTTTATGTGAAAATTTGGTTCCATTGCACAAAAGCTGCTAAAGCACCAAAGCTTGATTAGAACTATTTACAAGATATTTATTTGTACAAAACAAAGGACGAAAAGTTGGCGATGGCTGTATTAAATAAAATATGAGGCCAATTGTGGTATTTATCCGACGAAAGCATGGCATTCTCTTTTTTCGACGAAAACGTCTCTATTACAGTGAAAAGAAGAACAGTTGGTATGAAAGGGGATGTAGAGGCCGAGTCATGTAAGCGCGTTAAGTTAAAAATTTATTATGTGTAAACATTCATTACGAAACAACTAGCAGATTTTTTACACCAAACACTGGTGATTTTTTTAATCGGTTCAAGATTTCCATTGAAACAAATATCCGGGTATGTGGCATCAGGATAATAATTTCAAGAACGGAGACTAGATTATCAGTCAACTAAAAGTTGTAAATGATACCAGAGAATGTGGTGTTAAGTTAATACAAGATTATAAAATCTTGATAAAAGGGCTACGCGCAGAAGTTTTCAACATAAACCAAAACATCTTTAGTGAGTAGAAGATCATCTGATATTGATTACTTCATAATAAAATTTAATTCATAATATCATTGTATAGCAGAAACATTATGCATTTATAACAAAAAAATAGTAATAATTTTAAGATAATTATCTCCTCTAATAATTTTCTTGTTCATTTGAAAGTATAAAATTGGAAAAATACCGTTTCAATCGAACTTCGCGCTCAAGTCGAAACCTCTATACCACCTTGGATCGACCAAATTTTAATTCTTTTAAAGTTTTTAGCATAACCTCACATTTCCAGATGGTGTACCGTTAGGTATTTGAACAAACGAAAATAAGGTCCATCCTAATATACCTATATACTTAAATGGTTAGGTGCAATTATATAAAAACACCACCTAGTTCTCCAATCTTAAACACCACTCGAAATGACGTTGTGGATTGTCTGCGAAAATGTTCGATTAATCTTGACCATAAGATACCAAGGCCCAACCAAAATAAAAAATAAATTAGCATGTGGAGTGACTACCAAATGAAAAACTACAAATTAATAAAAGATGAAACTAGCCGTCCATAAAAATTATAGGAGATAATGTTATTCGCGATCTTAGATTCCAATACCAAATTGCGAGCCATAAGAAATTAATAAAACTCAATGTTACACCAATTCAATCCTATTAATTAGCCATTTATCCCGGAAAATTTATCAATTAATATTCAACTTATATTTCCTTATTTATGATATAATCCATTAAATATAATTAGCAATCATAACACAAATGTTTTATATATAACTTTCTTAACATATACATAATTAAATAGAATCTGTTCACAAATAGAAATGTTTACAGCTATACCAAACATAATGAGATTACACTGAGTTAATAGGAAAACCTATCAAAAATGAAACACAAAATTCAAAAGTATATAATTACATTTCTTCGAGAACGAATCTTTGCATGGCACGTCTCAATAAGAAATAAATTAATTATCTTTGATTTTGGGTAAGCATGATAATCAAATCATAGTAAGTATATACTCTGTATATAGTCTAGAACTGACATAGAACTAAATAAATTTCATTACTATGCCAATTTACACCTTCGCATAGATAGACATCACCAAGGTTCTAGCATACTTAAACTTAACGTGTCAAATCTTTTTGAGTTAAGAGTTTTTTTTTCGTATTATTGTTAGTTTGATTATTTTTCGTCACGTTTCCATAAGATGTGAGCATGAATACGATAATAATAAGTATAATACGGCAGCATAAATATGATATATTGAAAGCAACACGATTTGTGTATTTCATATATACCGAAAAGATTTCTTTCTAAGCAAATTTGCTTCTTGACTTAATAAACTGTGAATTGAGATAATGCATAGTTTTTAAGATATCCGAATTTTTTTTAAACTGCGACATAATTTGACACGTTGGTATTGGAATGCAAAACCTATCATATATTGTCAACACGATATTTAAACAAAATTGACATAAGAAATATCTAAACAAAGAATAAAAGTCCATAATTATAACAGCGATGAAAAGGTACTATAATGAGAAATTCACTATACGATAAACCCTCGATTTAACGGACCCCGATTTAAGGGACGCTCGATTTAGCGGAGCCTCTATTTAACGGATTATAATCGGATTGGGTATGTTCGATCTTCGATAGAAATAGGATTCTAAAATGGTTTTGAGGAGAAATTCTGGAATATGTCCATCTGGGACGGAACTCGATCAATTATTAACCGATTATGATGGGGTTTGGTATATTGGATGGAAATAGGATTCTTAACTCTTGTGTGACTAAATAAAAAAACACATTTAGCAGACTGGAGTGGGTACAATTGTACCCAAATATAAATTAACAGAAAACTTGACTAAATTATTATTTTTAAAAATGTTGAACATAGAGAAAAAAAAAATATATTTCTCCACGAGCAAATCGACAAGAAAAAAGGAATACAAAAAATTTAAAATAACGGAAAAAACAGTTATAAAACATAGACACACTATAACTGTTTGTAGTTTATGTTTGATTTATAAGTTAACACTTTATTCTATACTGTTAAAGTTAGCCGAAACTTTCCAGCCGAAAGTGAAAAAAATCGACAATGCAGATTGTGTCTCGACTACACCAGCCGAAAGTTAAAAAACATTTATTTATAATGAAATATCCCAGCTGAAAGTAGTAACCTAAAAAATCAGCCGAAAACAAATGGTTCATAAGAAAAAACAAAATTTAATTACCGACAATAATTTATATGAAAATACAGGGTTATCCAATTCGAGGTTGATAAAGTAGAAATCTGTATACCGACATCTGTCAAAGATAAACGTCAAGTACGCTGTCATTTATTTAGTTGACATTCTGCCATTTAAGAATATGGAGCATTTAACAATCGACCAACGCGTTAAAATTATTAAATCTTATTATAAAAATAGTGATTCTGTCGTATACACATTTCGCGCTTTACGAGCAGATTATGGTCGTCATAATCGTCCTACAAAGCAAACCATATTGAATACAGTGAATAAATTTGAACAAACTCTGGATCTGTTACTGATATTGTAAGGTCTGTGCATCATCAAAACATTCGCAATGCTGAAAATATCGCTTCTGTAGCTGAAAGTGTGGAAGAAGATCCAAATTTGTCAATTCCTCGTCGAGCTCAACATTTAGGCCTATCTTATGGCTCATTATGGCGCATTTTGCATCTGGATTTGCATCTTCATCCGTATAAAGTCCATTTGACACAAGAGCTAAAGCTTGCTGACCATGGACAACGAAGAACATACGCCAATTGGGTGTTGGAAAAACAGGCCGTCGATGCTGATTTTTCGAACAAAATTTTCTTCAGTGATGAAGCTCATTTTTCGCTTGGTGGATACGTTAATAAGCAAAACTGTAGAATTTGGGGCTCAGAAAATCCACAATTGATTGTAGAGAAGCCATTACACCCGGAAAAAGTCACTGTTTGGTGCGCATTGTGGTCTGGTGGTGTGATTGGGCCGTATTTTTTTGAGAACAACCATGGACGATCCATTACCGTCAATTGTGAGCGCTATGGCCGCATGTTAACCGATTATTTTTTTACGAAAATCGAAGATTATGATCTTGACGATATGTGGTTCCAGCAGGATGGAGCAACCAGTCACGTAACACGAGCAAATCGAGATCTTTTGCAAGAGAAATTTCCTGGACGTTTGATTTCGCGATTGGCTGATGTCATTTGGCCTCCAAGATCCTGTGATTTAACGCCTTTGGATTTCTTTTTGTGGGGCTACGCGAAAGATCGTGTTTACGCAAACAATCCTCAAACTCTTGACGAATTGAAAACTAATATTCGTAAGGTAATGGCCGAGATACCGCCCGAAATGTGACGAAAAGTCATTGAAAATTACCTCAAAAGAATCAAGGCCTGTAAGAAGTCCCGTGGAGGACATTTGAATGATATCTTGTTTAACTAAAAATGGCAAGGATCAATCTGTAAAATGAAATAAAAATTACAATACATTCCGAATATTTTGTGTGTTTTTTTTTAAGTTTACTTTATCAACCTCGAATTGGATAACCCTTTACTATAAAGCATATGAAACGTATATAAGAAAATTTAAAAAATTTGTAAAAACTTAACGTTTAAAGTGTTATATCTGGAAAAGGTCTCGTTTGAATCGGTTTGTCGACGGTTATCGCTGGAAAATTTTCCAGGCCAAGTTTTATGTTGAGAGTCCGGGAAAATTGGGGGGAGTGAAATACACGTGGAAATTTCAAAAATTCGTAAAAACTTAACGTTGAAAGTGTTATGTCTGGAAAAGGTCTCGTTTGAATCGGTTTGTCGATGGTTATTGCTGGAAAATTTTCCAGGTCAAGTTTTATGTTGAGAGTCCGGGAAAATTGGGGGGAATGAAATACACGTGCAAATTTCAAAAATTCGTAAAAACGAATCGGTTTGTCGATGGTTATTGCTGGAAAATTTTCCAGGTCAAGTTTTATGTTGAGAATCCGGGAAAATTGGGGGGAATGAAATACACGTGCAAATTTCAAAAATTCGTAAAAACGAATCGGTTTGTCGATGGTTATTGCTGGAAAATTTTCCAGGTCAAGTTTTATGTTGAGAGTCCGGGAAAATTGGGGGGAGTGAAATACACGTGCAAATTTCAAAAATTCGTAAAAACTTAACGTTTAAAGTGTTATATCTGGAAAAGGTCTCGTTTGAATCGGTTTGTCGACGGTTATGGCTGGAAAATTTTCCAGGCCAAGTTTTATGTTGAGAGTCCGGGAAAATTGGGGGAGTGAAATACACGTGAAAATTTCAAAAATTCGTAAAAACTTAACGTTGAAAGTGTTATGTCTGGAAAAGGTCTCGTTTGAATCGGTTTGTCGATGGTTATTGCTGGAAAATTTTCCAGGTCAAGTTTTATGTTGAGAGTCCGGGAAAATTGGGGGGAATGAAATACACGTGCAAATTTCAAAAATTCGTAAAAACGAATCGGTTTGTCGATGGTTATTGCTGGAAAATTTTCCAGGTCAAGTTTTATGTTGAGAGTCCGGGAAAATTGGGGGGAATGAAATACACGTGCAAATTTCAAAAATTCGTAAAAACGAATCGGTTTGTCGATGGTTATTGCTGGAAAATTTTCCAGGTCAAGTTTTATGTTGAGAGTCCGGGAAAATTGGGGGGAGTGAAATACACGTGCAAATTTCAAAAATTCGTAAAAACTTAACGTTTAAAGTGTTATGTCTGGAAAAGGTCTCGTTTGAATCGGTTTGTCGATGGTTATTGCTGGAAAATTTTCCAGGTCAAGTTTTATGTTGAGAGTCCGGGAAAATTGGGGGGAATGAAATACACGTGCAAATTTCAAAAATTCGTAAAAACGAATCGGTTTGTCGATGGTTATTGCTGGAAAATTTTCCAGGTCAAGTTTTATGTTGAGAGTCCGGGAAATTTGGGGGGAGTGAAATACACGTGCAAATTTCAAAAATTCGGAAAAACTTAACGTCTAAAGTGTTATGTCTGGAAAGGGTCTCGTTTGAATCGATTTGTCGATGGTTATCGCTGGAAAATTTTCCAGGCCAAGTTTTATGTTGAGAGTCCGGGAAAATTGGGGGGAGTGAAATACATGTGCAAATTTCAAAAATTCGTAAAAACTTAACGTTTAAAGTGTTATGTCTAGAAAAGGTCTCGTTTGATTCGGTTCATAGATGGTTATCGCTGGAAAATTTTGCAGGTCAAGTTTTATGTTGATAGTCCGGGAAAATTGGGGGGTGTGAAATACACGTGCAAATTTCAAAAATTCGCAAAAACTTATCGTTTAAAGTGTTATGTCTGGAAAAGATTTCGTTTGAATTGGTTCATCGATGGTTATGGCTGGAAAATTTTCCAGGTCAAATTTTATGTTGAGAATCCGGGAAAATTGGGGGAGTGAAATACACGTGCAAATTTCAAAAATTCGTAAAAACTTAACGTTTAAAGTGTTATGTCTGGAAAAGGTCTCGTTTGAATCGGTTCATAGATGGTTATCGCTGGAAAATTTTGCAGGTCAAGTTTTATGTTGAGAGTCCATGAAAATTGGGGGGAGTGAAATACACGTGCAAATTTCAAAAATTCGTAAAAACTTAACGTTGATAGTATTATGTCTGGAAAAGGTCTCGTTTGAATTGGTTTGTCGATAATTATTGCTGGAAAATTTTCCAGGTCAAGTTTTATGTTGAGAGTCCGGGAGAATTGGGGGGAGTGAAGTTCAAGTGCAAATTTCAAAAATTCGTAAAAACTTAACGTTGAAAGTGTTATGTCTGGAAAAGGTCTCGTTTGAATCGGTTTGTCGATGGTTATTGCTGGAAAATTTTCCACGTCAAGTTTTATCTTGAGAGTCCGGGAAAATTGGGGGGAGTAAAGTACAAGTGCAAATTTCAAAAATTCGTAAAAACTTAACGTTTAAAGTGTTATGTCTGGACAAGATTTCGTTTGAATCGGTTCATCGATGGTTATTGCTGGAAAATTTTCCAGGTCAAATTTTATGTTGAGATTCCGGGAAAATTGGGGGGAGTGAAATACACGTGCAAATTTCAAAAATTCGTAAAAACTTAACGTTTAAAGTGTTATCTCTGGAAAAGGTCTCGTTTGAATCTGTTCGTCGATAATTATTGCTGAAAAATTTTCCACGTCAAGTTTTATGTTGAGAGTCCGGGAAAATTGGGGGAGTGAAGAACACGTGCAAATTTCAAAAATTCGTAAAACTTAACGTTTAAAGTGTTATGTCTGGAAAAGGTCTTGTTTGATTCGGTTCGTCGATGGTTATCGCTGGAAAATTTTCCAGGTCAAGTTTTATGTTGAGAGTCCGGGAAAATTAGGGGGAGTGAAATACACGTGCAAATTTCAAAAATTCGTAAAAACTAAACGTTTAAAGTGTTATGTCTGGAAAAGATTTCGTTTGAAGTGGTTCATCGATGGTTATCGCTGGAAAATTTTCCAGGTCAAATTTTATGTTGAGAATCCGGGAAAATTGGGGGGAGTGAAATACACGTGCAAATTTCCAAAATTCGTAAAAACTTAACGTTTAAAGTGTTATGTCTGGAAAAGATTTCGTTTGAAGTGGTTCATCGATGGTTATCGCTGGAAAATTTTCCAGGTCAAATTTTATGTTGAGAATCCGGGAAAATTGGGGGGAGTGAAATACACGTGCAAATTTCCAAAATTCGTAAAAACTTAACGTTTAAAGTGTTATGTCTGGAAAAGGTCTCGTTTGAATCGGTCCGTCGATGGTAATTGCTGGAAAATTTTCCAGGCCAAGTTTTATGTTGAGAGTCCGGAAAAATTGGGGGGACTGAAATACACGTGCAAATTTCGATTGTATAATTTTTGAAATTTTCCTGTATACGTTTCATATACTTTTTAGTATATTCACATAAATTATTGTCAACATTTAAATTTTGTTTTACTTATGACACATTTGTTTTCGGCTGATTTTTTAGGTTATTCTTATTACTTTCGGCTGGGATATTTCATTATAATACATGTTTTTTTTATTTTTCGGCTGATGTAGTCGAGACACAATCTGCATTATCAATTTTTCACTTTCGGCTGGAAACTTTCGGCTAACTTTAACAGGCTCTTTATTCTGTAGAAATTTAACAACAACATTTTTTCAAATTTCTTATTGTGTACGATTAAATATTGATTATCTTGTCTAGCATCGCAGTTCTCTTTGAAGCTGGGCCAAGTGGTGTTTTTGCTAAAAAACGTCGTGTAACCGGGTAAGTTATTATTATTCAATACATTTATAGATTGATAGTTTTTTATTGAAGATAATGTTTTTATAGGTTGACGCCGGCTCAAATGCAAGATATATTAGGAAAAGATTCTGAAGAAGATCAATATGATGTTTCCGATGATGAAGAATATATTCCGGATCCAGTGGTTCTTGCTTCCGAAAAATCGGATACTGACCTTATTATTGAGGAAGAAGAAGTTCTCTCTAGTGAGATGGATGACGAAGAAGGACAGTTGTGAAATGGTTTAACGGGTAAGGATGGCACACAATAGGTTAACTCCCCACTACCAAAAACACAAAAGTTGTGTCGCAATATCATGAGCGAAAGGAAACGAGCGGCGTACTTCAGCAGAAATTTCAAAGCAAAAGAAACATTTCGGTCATTTATATCAAGTGAAATGATTGACATAATTCTACGAGAAAGCAATCGGAAAGGTCTCAAAATTACTAACAGTTCGAAAATGAGTTATTGTAAAGCTTCCTGATCCGACTAAAAGACTAAATAAAAAAAATTTCAATCCATTCACGCCAGAATAATTTGATTCATTTTTGGGAATCTTAATTGAAGCAGGGGTCCACAAATCGAATACTCAGCATTTATCAGAATTATGGAGGTTAGATTTTTCGTCTCTAATTCGAGCATCAATGCCTCGTGATCGCTTACAGATGTTGCAACGATTCATGCGTTTCGACAATGAAAATACTCGTGCTTATCGTGTAAAATGTGATAAGGCTGCTCCAATATGTGACCATATGGCTTACGCTCAATAAAAATTTACAAAAAGGCTACAAACCTTATGAATGCATTACTATGGACGTGCAATTGTTTCCATACAGAGGGCACACAAAATTCACCCAGTATATACCATCAAAGCCAGCCAAGTGTTTCATCAAAGTATTCTGACCTTGTGATGCTTCAAATGCATATCCTCTAAAAAGAGAAATTTATACTGGAAAGCCTTCTTTCCAAGAAAGATGGTGTACGCCAAACAAATGTCGGTGCCCGTATTGTTCTAGACCTTATAGCTAGGTATAAAGGATCAGGTAGAAATATAACTACTGATAATTTCTTTACCTCATTGAAATTTGCTCGTGAGCTAAAGTCATGGAACCTTAGTTGAAACTGTTAGAAAAAACAAAGCATTTTTGCTTCCGAACATGAAACCATCAAAAAACAGAAAAAAAAATTATACTAACTTCGAATTCAACAGTGATGCAACTGTGTGTTCTTAGTCCTCAAAAGAAATAAATCAGTTATACTTTTATCGACAATGCACATGACTAATGATGTGTCGGATACTGTAACTGCGAAACCTGAAATTATCAACTACTACAGTAAAACGAAAGGTGGAGTAGACAAAGCTGATAAAATGTTGATGCCACTTGCAATGTTTTATAACATGATCGACGTTGCAGCCTTAGCATCGTATGTTGTTAACATGGAACATAATCAATATTTCAATAAAACAGATCGTCGTAGACAATTTTTCAAGGATCTTTCGCGAAAAATGCCTTCACTTGAAACACGATCTATCTCATCTCATGTAATTGGAAATCGTTTCACACGGAATGCAATACAATTAGTCCTGGAAAGACATTGGTACTCTATCAAATTTTGGACTAGATGCTGTCGTAGGACAATGTTTTATTTGTTTTGAGGGAAATCGAAAAGATCAAAAGAATCGAAAAAGCTGTTTTATCTGTTGAAAACCTGTTTGCGCTGAACATTCTGTGAATATAAACCAACATGTATTAAATGCAATTGAATAAATATATTTTTTCTTACATGTTTTGTTTTAATTTTTCATTATGAAAGTTAACGTTTTATTGCAAAATAATATGGGTACAAATGTACCCAGTCCAGTATGCTAAGGGTGTAAAAATTGTAAGGCATATTTAAACGACGAAAACGTGGAAAATTTTTGGCCAATTTTTAATTTTAATTGAGAGTTTCAACAGTTTAAAAATGTCAGAGGATTTGAGCAACCAACGTAAACTGTATCATAAAAAAATTTAGAGTCATATATGCATTTGGCCACAATTGTACCATTTCAGACACATAAAGGTTAAATGATTTTGGGAAGAAATTCTGGAATAAAGCTATTTGGGATAGAACTCATCTAATCCTTAATCGATTATGATGGGATTGGTTGTGTTGGATTGAAATGTGAGTCTTAAATGATTTTTGGAAGAAGTTCTGGAATATGGCAATCTGGGACGGAGATCGGTTATTTCTTAAGGTGACCATATTCCAGAACTTCTTTCAAAAACTTTTTATGAATCTCATTTCCATCCAACAAACAAAATCCCTTCATAATCGGTTAAGAGATAAACGTGTTCTGTCCTAGGTGGCCATATTCCAAAATAAGTGCGAAATCTATAGTCGATTAAATTTAAAAACATTCGGATTTAACGGGCATTCTGATTTAACGAACTCCTCAATTAGTCCATGACATCGAGGTTTATATGTATCAAAATCTTGTAAATTACACATGAAATGTGTTTCTATATTTTAAAACTTTTTCATTGATTAGATAACCATAAATAGTGAAATTTAGTAAATCATGATAGGTCCTTTTTTAAAAATTAACTGAAACTCACGAGTGTTAATTTCTTTTTGAAAGAAAAAGCCCAAAAACTCACTTTCTACTACCACAACAACTTTTTTTTGTCATTTCATAGGATTTGGTATACTCAAAAAAACTTAGAAAATATGGAACCGGCATTACTTGAACGAGCTGAAGTGAAAGGGAGGAAAAACCTTCACTCAAGGGTCATTTTAGAGTTTTTTGCAAAAAACGAGTTTGAGCGACCCCTAAACGTGATCCGATCGACCTTAAAATTTACAAGAGATCGTTTCTAATAGTAACGAATTTTTTGGCCCTGATCCCGATAGAAAATCAGTAGAATCAGTCTAATGTTTCAAGCACACTATATTCCTATTTATAACAAATCTTTTTTCTAATATATTGATGATTTTCTTTATCTTCACATTTAATTGAAAACATTTCTCAACTTCGATTTATCTGTATGTATAGTATACGGAAGAAATGAATCATCATTTTCCTCCGTTTATATTTCAGTTTTGGTTTAATAATTTTCTTTGTATAATAAATTTTAACAATAAAAAATCATTCATATCCGCAACGATAACTGATTTACATGGTACATTGGATTTGTGAAAATAATAATAAATATATTTTTGCCCAACTCACATCTTTATAGTAACATTGTGTTTTCTTATCTACGAGAACATAAATATGTATTTAATATACATAAGGAGTAAATTATGTTTAAGACGCAATATCTTCCACTTTTGTGTATTGAAATTCTTTTATTTAAATGAAAACTTAAAATTGAAAATATTATGGATTTGAAAAATTTCTATTGTATAGCCTATCGATATCAATGTACTTTGTAAATCGGTAAAGCATTGATAAGAAACTGCGGAAAACTTGTTTTGCCATTGCAATAAATAAAGTTAAAATATAAATGAAATCGAGAAGAATTTTTCTCATTTAGAAAATGGCATGGCTCGTATTGTTATCTCAACAATGGGGAAGATTTTTTCTAGATTTTGTTTTTATATCGGTATAAGTTTTTAATGTATACGACTACGGATAAATCAATCTTGAGTATTGCGGGTGGATAAATTTTTATTTTAAATCATATTGCATTTGGATAATGATTGTGAGCATTACAATGCAGCGTTTTAATCAAGAAATAGGATTCTAAGAAGGTAAGCAATGATCCATTCCTCCAAAAGAGTAGGCGTCCCGTGTAAAAGCGACGGGCACTCAATCTTTAATTGTATAGTAATTTTCATCTGTTTCTCCCGTCGAAGACCGTAAAGAATATTAAAAAACAGCAGAAGATATCTTCTGCCTTGGAAGCAATCATCCGATATTCAAATGTCTATCTCAACGTCACTGCCAAAAATGTTTGCATGGAGAAGGAAAAACAAATAAAGTTTCACAAAGTATTCCATCTACATTATCAGAGATCAAAAAAACAATGTACTTGTTTAATACCACCATCTCTCATGTATAGAGTCTCATTGTCTCAGCGTCCAGGTCAGTCTGGTAACAGAATCATGTGTGCAGCGCTCAAATTTAAAGAAATGAAATGCGCGAATATCAATTAGTGGATGGGATCAGAGTGGTTGCGTTACTTCCAAAGGCCTGGACATAGTAAACATTAGGCAAGAACATCCTCCTAAAATCTCCATTAAAATCTTGTATTGTCTAAAATCACAAGTCAGCTGCTTCCACAAAATATACTCATTGATATGAAATCATTTGCCGTTACTGCAAGATTTACCCCAGTTTAAAAAGATTCCAGGAGTTGGAATCGACTAATTAGAAGAATGTTTTTGTAAAAATAACTTCACAAAAATCTTACAAAAGAACCCGGATGGTCGATTGTCGTTCATTTTCCTTTGAAGGAAATCCCACTATATGGGTAATTCGCAATAAAACGATTCCAAGAGATGGAGCGCATCTTTATTTTTTACCTGCCTCTCGAAAACTTTTATCATGAATTCATGGTGGCAGGCGGAATATGATCAGCTTATAATCATCGCTCTATGGTGTAATTAATATATTGAGCATATCCAGCAAAATGAGAGTAGTATGTGATTGATTCGAAAAACCTAGTACCGGCGCATTCCTTAATGATTGCCTAGCAACTGGCCCAACCGTCCAATCCTGTCTACATGCTATCATACTACGATTTCTAGAGCACAATGTGGCCTTCTCGACGACGAGTATATGTACCCCTATTTATCACAAGATAGTATATAGCGCTGATCCATCTCAACCGCTTTGGATTTTCCGTTTAGTATAACGATTACTGACGGTTTCACACCTCCTTCACTCCTGCCAACCCGGAGCAAATAAGGAAAAGAAATCCTAAAATCATCAACACATATATGAGATATTATTGCTCGCGATATTTGTGTGAATGACAGTTAACATATCAAAGGGTTATGGTTTTCATCTACGAGTTTACATGCACACAACAAAGATATAACGACGGATAATGTTTTAAATAAAATTGTGATCATTCTTTGTACCGAAACTTGGATGGATGATGATAACGTGGTTGAACTGGATGGATTCCAATGTAAAAGTTTTCGGAAACGTAAACGAGTTCGAGCTGGAGGAGTCGCGATTTATAAAAATATTAACTCGCCCCTATCAGTAGATGAACATATTCTTCATATGAATGATCATATACTGGGTAGTAGCCGTTCTACTAAGCCTGAAATTGGAGATATATGTGCAGTAGAAGTCGTAATTCGTGGCCAAAGGTGTATTATGGTATCTGTGTATTTGAGCCCAAATACTTGTATGGCAGATATTCGAGCATTTCTAGCAATGAATTTGGGAGCATATACAAGAGAGTTCACAGAAGTGTTTCCGGATATCATACGATTTAATTTGACCGATTTGCCTATGATAGTGGCAATTGATTTTAATTCAGATATTAAAAAGAAAGAAAACGAAGAGTTTGTGAATTTCATGAAAAATTACTTGGAGATTGATCTTTGTTATACAAAATCTTTATCGACAACAAAGAATAATACGTGTACCAATTTAATGTTCTCAAGAAATTGTGAGCGAGTGGATTATATGAAATATGTTAGTTATTTTAGTTATCATGACCCTATACTTGCAGTGATTAAAGTATCAAAAAAATGAAAATAAATAAAAAATTAACTAACTTTAAAATTGATTTTATTTGTTCGCGGTTAACATTTTCAATGTTTTCGTGGTTTAGTTCGCTAAAACCTTCGGCTTTTTTTAATTAGTTTTGCTGCGGATTAGCTAAATAAATTTGCAGATACACCTTTTGCTGAATTATTGTACTGAATCATAAATTTAAGAGAGTCTTAATCGACCACATACAACTCGGTTATATAAATTATAATTTGGAAAATGGTTTGTATGTGTCATGCAAATTAAAATTCCTAAAAAACAATAGACTTAAAAAAAATTGAACTTTTATTTCATTTGCACATATGTACATACAATACATGTATTGAAAATCATAAAATAATAATACATAAAAATAAACAATTCATTAACAATAAAAAAAAATTTGTAAAATAACACGGAAATTGAGTAAGCCTTTTGGTTTGTTACTTAAGGTAAAATAAAAGCCATCACTGGAATTGGCTTCTTAGTGATGCTTACTGGAGGATCGTGCCAAAGAATTTCAGGAGTTTTTGCTGGATTACTGCTTACTATGGTAGATTTTACGGTTGGTCTAATTGACACTTCCTGACAATTCTCTGACAAATATGTGGAATTGTGCTTGATTATATATAAATTATTGCCAAACCCAAGCATTCTCAAGGACGCAAAAGGCACAGCTTTGTAATTTAAATTTTTTGCCGGTAAATTTTTGAAGTTTTCAGGTTTCAATTGAATGGCAATATAAGGCTTTTTTCTGTTGATGGTTTTCATGAGTACGATTAGACCAATTGGAGAAAAAACCTCGTTTCTTGACATCACTTTCTCAATTTGACTGTATGCATGGTCGACCTATTGGTTGCAAGAGTCGCCAGGGAGAGAATACCGTATTTCTATCGAAGAAATTTGAGGATGCTTTTTTAAAAATAGTTTGACAGCATACGATATGTATGAGTTTTTATTTTGCGGAACGCAAGAGTCGCTCCAATTGATTAACCGAGTTAAATCATTGTCATTAAAGACACGTTCGAGAATCTTATACAAAGCCGAAGCTATGTCGTTACCAGTACTGCCCATTTCTGCATCATTCCACATCGCACAGTACACTAGTCTTGGTGGTCGATAAATGTGCAGTCATATTATAAACGTTCAATTTTGTTAAATAATATGATAAATCGATATTACTTCTGCGGCACGTAATCTTTTTTTGCATATCGAAGCAAAAAATAGGAATGCCCGATTTCTTATCGGCTTCTTTTAACTCTCTCATCGTGTTTTTCAGAGCATTATGAGTTTCGAAGTCTCCATTTTTTGCCGTGATGCGTTGATTTTATGAAGCTCGCAAACACTCCATCTATCTGACTTTGGTTTAACGAAGTCTAAATTAAATTTAGTGTTGAATATGCTACTGTAAAAGCTTTCCTTAACTGGTACTATTCCTTGTTCCTCGCAATATACTACATACAAGTCGTACATCTTTAAGACATTGAGATTACTGTCTAGATATTTTTTTTTGGTTTTTTCCCTGCAATAATCAACAATGACGACTCAATGCATGGAAAGCTTGCAATGTGGCTCATAACGATATCAACTCTGGCTTGATCTATTTTTCGTGAGCTTGTGGTTTCTCTTTCACTTTTGGATACTATATTACACGAATTAATTTTTTTATGAACCGTATAAATCGGTTTCTGGGATATATCCAGGGTCACCAAGTAAAATTTTTTGCAAACAGGTATACGATTGCCGTTTAAATAAAAATAGAAGTAAAATGAGTAGAATCTACGCGAAGCGTGATTTTTAACTGATTTTTTTTCGTCTCGATTTGTTGGGTGGTTGATGAAATAAAAATATATTTTCCCATATGGTCCAATGAATAATAATTGTCGAAAATATTCGATCGTTCGGCGGCACTTATATTCTTTGCGCACTGCAATTTACATACTTTCAAGCCATCTTTCAAATTTTTTACTTCCTTTTTTGGGCGCACTTTACCTCTGTGGTTGGTGAACTCCATACCCGCCTGTAACTTTTTTCGTCGTTTGGTAATTTGCAAACTATCCGATTTTTTTGTTCGTACATATGATATTAACATATGATATTAAAATAGTCGAAGGTTCTTGCTCAACGTCTGAAGTATCTGTTGCTGATACTGGCTCGTAAACTATATCACTAGTAGAGATTGGGATTTGATCCTTTTGTGTGCCTATTATTGATAAAATTTCTCGATCATCGATTATAAAGTCGTTTGAATTGTGAGGTATTTCAATCTCCAATATTTGGGCTTCCTCATGGCTTGACGAAGATAAAGACATTTTCACTAAAACAAAATTAATTTTTTAAAATTACGACACTTTACCTTAATAACCAAGTAATATTTCACCTTATAACTGTTTATTAAACTTCACGTACACAATTAAAAATAAAATAAAATTTACTACACAACTATGCTATGTTTTCATTACATCGCTCGAAAGTGAATGAGAATAGCGCGAAAATTTGACACATTAATATTGTTTATTATTTTATTTGAATAAAACAAGCGTATCAGCAAAAAAAAAATAAAAAGTTCTATCGGGAGAATTGAAAATTGACTTCACTTAGCACCCTGTTATACGGCTATCTCTCTTAATAGTGGGATATTTTCAAATCTGACAACACCATTTGAAAGATCAACCTCAAATTAGTGGTTATTCATATATAACTCAATTTTTTCAAAAATGTTAGATATAACCTTATTATTCTGACGTCGCGGTGATAAGATTGTAATATTTAAATAAATAAAAAAAAATTACTAAACGGAAAATTAGATTTTCAGCACGATAATGCTGCGATACACACTGCCAGGCTAACAAAAGATTAGTTTACTTCCAAAAACATAGAAATTTTGGATTGGCCTACTGGATTGGCCCTAGTTCTGACTTAAATCCTATAGAGAACGTGTGGGCTCGCAGAGTATATGAAAATGGATATCAATTTTCTAGTGCATCTGAACTAAAATCAAAAATTCAACAGACCTGGCCCAAATTCCAACATTAACACTTCAAAAATTGATTAACTCAATGCCAGATAGATTATTTGAAGTAATTCAGAACAATGGCGATAATACACATTATTAGATTTATGTTATATATTTTTTAGTTAAATTTTTTAACAAAATGTTACAGCTGTTTTTATAGCTATTTCATACTACAAAATACAAAAAAGAGGCATACATGAATATTTAAGCCTGAAATGCACTTTATGTATAATATGTAAGAGTTTATTATACTCTCAATAAAAAATTACAATGAACTGTAGTATTTCAAAAAAATATTAATGAATTTATCTCAAAATTATAGATGTTCTTATAGCTATTTCGCTCAGTTTACGACACCGAAGTAAGTTGAGACATCAAGAATCATACTTTAAAATTAAGGTATTATAGAGTTTCACTTAAATCCAGATTATGGAACTGTACCAAAATTAATCGTAATATACATACGAATTTTGTGCTTGAAAATTTTGGTACACGATTAATCAAACATTTGTTACATTAAAAATTTCAGTTACACCATCTAGAGATTTTCTATTGATAACTCTATTGTGTTGTCGTTTGTGCCGATATATACATAAACAATTTAAATATCTATAAGCCACTTAAGTAAAACGTATTAGTGAAATGATCACATAGCAGAAAGAATTTATTTTTCAATATAATATTTTTCTTTCACGTTAACATTATTGCTGTTATCATTTTCCGTATCAGGAAATAAAAATCAATCGCATACTATGTATTCGTCTTCTTACCTGTATAAAGCTAAATTATTATTATTATTATGATTATTATAATTTTAGAATTCATCGAATGGCACACATAAAAAGTAACTAAATTCCAGGATTAAAGATACACGCACGTATGAAAATGTCACTATAAAAAGGTGAAAATAATAATCAATTTTCTTCATTCAACACGTGAAGATATTTTTTTTTTCGTCGTCATGAGAAAATCGGATAAAAAATTGTTACAAAGTATTCAACAGAAAATAAAAACGATGACAATTGAATAAAATATTACAAAGTATATTTTTCAAATAATTTTTATACATAAACCCGGTACTACCACACTTGAAATAAAATTCTGCAAAATCCTATCTAATCAGTTTAATTTAATATATGATTAAGCATATACAGTATGCTCGAGATAGGTAAATATTTTATACTTGAATAAATTTGGTTGTTTGGATTCATGATTTTGAGTTTTAAGCTTTCGATTTTGCCATAAAAATTGGTATGAATATTAAGCGTGTTGTCGAGAAATAGTATTAAGTGAATCTGTCTTGAAATTATGACACAGGTGAATTAAAGTACTATATTTTTCCCTGAATTTGATGAAATAAGTCGTTTAAATTGATAAATGTTTGGAGTGTGATTTTCATTGGTTATTCAAAAATAAGTGGTCTAATGTAATCAATTGAGAAAGTTGGTACTTCACAAAAGAGATGGAAATCGGTAGTTGAGTCTGGAAATTAACCATCCCGAAAAATTCACTAAAAATTAAGATACATCGCATATCTTCAGTTATAAAATCCATCGCATAATGCCTAAGGTCGCATAATGCTATTTCTCGCCAGAGAAGTGAGATATAAATTTTAAGCGCGGCTTGTGCGATTTGTATATGGGTGTGGGTTTCTTTCCAGTTTTATTTCGACAGATCC
The DNA here is from genome assembly GCA_947310385.1 of Nephrotoma appendiculata. NCBI lineage: Eukaryota > Metazoa > Arthropoda > Insecta > Diptera > Tipulidae > Nephrotoma > Nephrotoma appendiculata. Next base: position 282,316,368 of record OX371224.1, on the reverse strand, counting down.
AGATAATGGAACGGCAGGCGATACTTATCGTTCTGTTGTAATGTTGGGAACTACGTTTTTTTAAACCAAATCGTAATATGAACACCATAATTTTTTTAATTTTTGACCAAGATGAAAATTTATTTATTAAATTGGAAACCAGTTGGAATCCGTGTTGGTTTTATGAATGTCGTTAACCTTCTAGGAATTTGTATTGATTCAACTTGTTCTATTACATAATAGAGCTATTCCCATGCGTTTCTTATGACATCGGGTAAACATGCATCCTACTCCATTGAGATGTGGTTACAATCTTCTGTAGCAATATTTTAAATAATATTATTACTGGTGCAAGCCAACCCAGTGGATCACTTTGGAGGCAGTTGATAAAATTTTTCGTTTAGTCCATCGTATATTATTCGTATCTTGCTGGATTTTAAAAGAAAAAGTGTCAGGTTCAGCATTTCACAATATACCTTACGTCTTATCGATGCCTCATCCTCTATTAGTTTTGAAATATTCTCAATCACTTGGGGTGAAAGGCCTTTATAAATTCTAGTGAGTTTGATTTCCATTTACGGAGGTGGAATCCACGTTTACTACTCGTTAATACTATCACAGCCCGTCAATATGTCGTCAGTATAGAATTCGTTGTTAATAATTTCCGTAGCCTCTGGATATATCCGATAATAATGTTCAGTGGATTTTATCAGTGATTTAATTGCTAGATACAAAGCGCAATCTGTACCATACGTTAACAGTGTTTAATTTATACGCGTTTAGTCTTTCAAGATGATGATTGCGCCACAAAATAAGCTGGTAATTTGAATCGCCAGAATTCATCAGAATTTAACGTTACATTTTGTCAATGTCTGCTACCATAGCGATTGCGTGTTTCCGAAATTTTATATGATGATTGTTGATAAATCAGTTTGTAGATTCGGGCCGATGTGAAGAATATCATTTAGTGATGGTTGCGTGCTATAGTCTTGCAAGGACCGTTGAAAACCACCCACAATTTGGTAGTGCTGCTACTGGTAGAAAATATTTGTCATCATATCGAACTGGGATTTCATTCAATGGTACATAAGTCATATAGCCTAGCGTAACATATTTATTCATGAATGACTGATAGGCGTTTAGGAAGTCTGGCATTTTCGCGAATTTGCGTTCCATTGCTAGAAGACGTTGATGTGCAGCGTCGAATGATCTGCCCAATATCGGTCTTGGCTCCTTAAACGGCAATCTCACAAACAATTTGCCTCTAGCATTTCTCGATGTTGTTTCGTTATAGTTTTGGTCGCATATGTTGACTGGCGATTTTCCTTGATATGAAATTTTCTCGATTTCCCAGAATTTTTTAAACAATTGAGTATATGGTTGGAAGCCGTCAACAGTACGTTTTTCTTGGTTTAACACATCAAAAAATACATCAGCTCGTAGCAAAACGTCTATTTTATTTGGTTTTTAAAACTCCGGATCGGCTAATTGTAATTCCTGAATGACCTTATTTAACTTAATTGATTAATAAACTGGTTATGTTACCAATGATATGAGCCGTGACGTTTAATGTATTAGCGCTTGTCTTTACGGGAATAGATGGTCATATCGATTTCCCCTTTGTTTTACCGGTCGATGTAGATGCTATAGCCCGTAAATATATATATATGGAAACTTGGCAACGCTTAAGGCCTAGGCGTTGAGTGCAATGTTTGGTTACGAATGAAGTTTGCGATCTCGAATCTAGAAGTGCCTGAAATGACTGGAGATCTCCGGTACGTGATCTAATATATATAATTGCAGTTGGCAGTACCACGGTGTGTAGCGATAAATACAGCGTATGTAAAACTTGAGCATCTGGTTGCTTATTGGAAGAAAATGATGGTTTAACATGATGGTCCTTTTTATTTGTTGATTGAGCTTAAGAAGAATCAAGTATTGATTTATTACCGTGAGGATCATTAATTGACACATGATGACTCGAGGATTCAGATTTGTGCTCTGATTGTGTTTCACTTTCACATGGATGAAAAACAGTATGGTGACGTTTATTGCAGATCAAGCATTATGTTTTGCTAATACATTTTCTCGTTGTGTGACCCTTTTTCAAACAGTTTCGACATATAGTAAATCCATTTGATACACTAATTTCGAGCTCGCATCTAAACTTTGGTTTCTAAAGATCGGACATCTGAACAATGGATGTTGCTGTTTACAAACGAAGCATTCTAGATTGTTGTTAGAACATTAAGACAGAAACGATTTTGCAGTTGGTTTCACGTCATGCCTCTTAGATGTTGTATCGCAAATTTTCAGAGCATCACATTCCTTATGTAGAAATGCGAGTAAATTTGTGAACGTAGGGAAATTCATACCGACTGACTCGTTTAATGCGCTTAGTAACAATTGGAGTCATTTTATTTTCTACGCAAACGAAAAGTGTATTAAAGTAATTGACAAGATAAGTATTTGATTTTATATGACCCATTTATATAATACTAAGTATAATTTAATTCCATTTTAGATAATATTTAATAAGACTGAACATAGTGAGTGAATTTTAATAATCTAACTGAATCTTACTGAAGAGATACATAAGAAAGGCTGAAGCATTAACTGCTTAAAATATGTAGCACAACAAATAAATGTTGCTAAAGAATTAACTATTTGTGTTTTGCTTCAGTTTCTCCAAAAGCATGGTATTTCTCAGGTGGTAATCTGCACATATATGTATCCAAATTAGCGGTCTAGCAAGATCGACTTTACATCCCTGGACACCAACGCCAATCCTCTCTAACCACGAAGCCGCGCATCATTCACCCAGGGTAGTAGTGACTCTATAAAATAATCATGGTAGAAGGAAGGGACGTTGATTTGATTAATTATCTTAATCTTATCAGATGACATCTTAATACTAACCTCGTTGCAAAGCCAGTACATTTTTCTGTATTTGAGTCTGATCTCTCTAAATTTTCTTTACACTTTTTCTTTCCATCACAGTTTACCATCTAGATTCATATATCTATAGATAAATTGCTAGCTAATTTGCTTGCTACAAAAACTTCTGACCAGATGCTCATTGCTTTATGTAATCAAATTGGTGTGTAGGGAAGAGTTCAATCCTTCAATTATCGGTTTCATTCGTTTTAATAAAAGAGAGTAGTTGCATTCACTTCTCATAAGACGTTATTTCGTTAGGTGGTTTACCTAGCTAGATTATCATATGCAGTTTTCAATACCAATTTTCAAAAGATGTTTAAAATCCTTTTATTTTTCAGGCCAACGTCTAACGTTACTCTTTTATTTATTATTTCTTTTTTTTTCATTAATCACTTCCGAGAGAAATGGTGATTTCTTGAACATAAATTGATGATTCTTGGTGTGTGTTTTATCAAATAAAAACCTCTTAACGAGGTAAATGTTCGAGTGACGAAAGCCGAATTCAATTTACAAAATTTCTGATATCAATTTTGTGCCGAAAAAAACAATTGCATTCGATTTGTCAACGATTTTTCGGAATGTTAGTGCATTCAGCGCGTTGTTGTTGAACATTCCGAAAAATCATTGGCAAGTTGTTGTTTTTGACAGCTAGAAAGAAAAATGTAAACAAACGCGCCGAATGCACTAACATTCCGAAAAATCGTTGACAAATCGAATGCAATTGTTTTTCTCGGCACAAATTTGATATCAGAAATTTTGTAAATTAAATTCGGCTTTCGTCACTCGAACATTTACCTCGTTAAGAGGTTTTTTATTTGATATCAATGCTTTTGGCACGGCAAATTGAAAATGAATTGAATTGCGATTCGTTTTATTGTTGTCAGTCAAAACAGTTCACACACACTCGATAGCACACAATTGGCCGCTACGTGTTATTGGGCCTTAAGTCGTATTCATACGACAGATAAAAATCCGGGAGTTTTCTATTCCATCGTTTTAACCAATTACATCACATAAATTATACAACAGACACGTTTTTTTCATACAAAAAGTTGAAAAAAAATCTGGGATAGAAAAATCTGAGAATTTTATCCACTTCATACACAGACGCGCGGCATTGAAATTACGAATAGCCAGAGGCGAAGAACGAATTACGCATACTTTCACACAGCTGTTGGCTGTATGTTACGGAGTGTGCATGATTCGTTCTTCTTCTCTCGATATTCGTCACTCCAGAGGCGTGCGTCTGTGTATGAGGCACAATGCTCTATTCCACACTTGATCTCACAGAAATTATAACTTTCTTCTATTCTTTCCCCGTTTACCTATGATACTGGTTTTAATTGCGACTGAAACAAATTTTTAGTGAAATCACACTAACACAAACATAAATCAAATAAAAAAGACGGCAAAGGTCCGGAACCGAACTAAATAAGCATTTTTGTTGCCTATATAGTAATACAGTATTATTATTCCGTGTCTAAGAAAAAGAGGTTTAATGCAATGTGGTTTGTGTATTTCAAATATCACAAACACCCACATCCACCCACACCCACCTAACTCCATCTACACCCAGCCCAACCGACCCCAATCAATCGCAAACCACGCCTCCTAAACATTACTACTTTCACGACCCACTATCTAATTTAAACACTCAAAACCCATCTCACCCGCATCAGCCTACACCGCACTACCCATGTTGAAAAGTAGTAGGGTCAGGTCTCATCATTAGGTTCAGATAGGTATTTTTTTCATTATGTTCAGGACGATAGCCTACGTTCTGATGTACTGTTTCTGGTGTGTGGTAGACGATTCTATTTCTTTATTTTGCATGTATTTTTTCAATCTTCATTTTGTAGTATTTTAGTAGATTTTATTTCAGAATCCTTTACCACATGCCACAAACAGGTTATGCCGGGTGTGATGTTATTACACACCCGGTTCTCGTAGGCTATCGGCTGAACATTTGTAGTTTAGTTTTTAGTGCATGTTACAGAGTAGTAAAAATTTAGATCAGATGCATGCGTGTTTTTGGTAGAAATTCGATTGAATAATTCAACAATTTTTTTTGCATGTTTCTTGCTGTTTTGCAACTAACCGCATGCAGCTACCATTCATTTTTGATTCCTTAAACAAAACAATAAAATATTCTTATTTTAATGTGTTAGTTGGAAACAAAAATTAATGGTAGCTACCCTCTCGCTGATATTCCATCTTCATGCGATGGGAGGGGAGATAAGATCTGTTTTTTTAAAGAAATCATCATAAAGATTAAAAAAGTATCGATTTAATGCAAGGAGACTGTGAAATGTTCAATGTTTTTAGTGATTTTTTCGATCAAATCAATTTCTCAGGTTTTTAATTTTTTTTGTTATGAAAAAAAGGATCACTGGTAAAAATTCTCTTAGCAATGATAATAATATGACGTATTTATATTTGTTTCATTGTAATACGTTGATTCACTATCATTATGAACCGCAACGGACCGATATTAGGGTGCATTTGAGCCAAAAAATGTAATTTTGCAAAAAATTAGGGTGGCTTTTAAGTTATGGAAGCCAATATCTAAAATATACGAGTTTTCTGGGACAAACGGTTGACGTCATATTGTAGGTGAGGTTTGGGGCTAATAATCCTGAAAATATGAACCAAAAGTCTTGGGCTCATTTTTTAGCAATTTGGCCGAATGTGGCCGGCCGATTTCGCATTTTTCAGTTTTTTGGCCAAAATGACCCTCCACCCTTATTTTTTGAATTTTTTTTATGCTATTTGATAGCTGGCATCAATACCTTTCCAACGATATGCATATGTCCAGGGTATGTCGAAAAGGTTCAGCGCTGTGGGCGTGACAAAACGGCCAAAAATGGCCGTTCGAAGGCTGGTCGTGGCCAACATGGCGGTCAAATCAAAAAGTTGTAGAACAAAAGTTGCTTATTTTTTCAAGTACTACAAACCCTGAAAATATGAGATCAAATGAAAGAGGTACGGACAAACAAACATATATACCAAAGCAAGATTAAATGGTGACGTCATAGAAAAATTTAAAAATGTCATAACTTTGGTCAAAATCATCCGTTTACAACGTTTGAGATGTCGTTGAATTGGTATAGAGGTCTACAATCATAATTTGCTAGTAAAAAATAATTAGGGCACTTTTTGGGGCAGTTATAACTGAAAAACTGATTTTTTGGGGCAATTTTCGGAAGGTCATATCTCCACTCAATGTTGGAAGAAATTTATGTTTTTATACAATATTTGGGTTTATTGTTCAAGACCTTTCCAATGGTATATAACATGACCCTGGCGGCCTCAAAGGGAAAAAGTTCGAAACTTGCTGTATATATACTTCGTTCGACTTCCAGCACAGTAGGTGCTTTCGTCACTCGTTTGGACTGCCGTCCAAAGTGATAAAATTTGGTGAGTGAGGTCAGATATTACAATGTCTATCGTCTCCTAAATCCTTGATGCATATAATCTGTCTATAGTAACTTCCATCTGCCTAGACGATAGAAGTTACTACGGTTACTTCTCAAAATCGAAGTAGCCTCTATCTGTGGCAAGAAATTTGGTAGGGCCGAAATCGGCTTGGTAAGAGTAAGTAAATCTTAATTTTTTTGATATTTTTTGTATTAAATATTTTGGAAGCTGTGAAGTGCTGGGATTGTATCCCACCATGCAAGTTATTAAAAAATAAAATAATATTAAAAATTCTTTCAAATTATTTTTTAATTTATAACATTATACATTTATTATTTGCTGCTTATATAAAATTTTTTGGCCATTAGATTCAATATGGCAACCATGAAGAGAAGAAAATTGATGTCTAAAGATGTTATTGATGACACTATCGATTATGAGTCAAGCATTGTTTGTTTAGCTGAGAAGATGAATGTAGAAATGAAGTTATGCACAGCCAGCTGATTAGACAATGGAGTCAAAAGGCGCACCAGCATCACTTGGATTATTTTTTTCTAATTCTTACCAAGCTCAACATGTCATCATCAATCTTGAAATTTGCACACTTCCTGGTTCTGTACCGTCTGCAAAATTCCACTTCGTTTTGGTAAAAGTTGTGTTTCATTATGAATATCATATAAAGGATTAGTTGCATGGTGGGACTATATATGTCTCACCCTGTAAAAAGGACGTATTGAAATGTTATTATTTTTGTCTTATTTTGAGTAATGATTGATGAGTTGAATAATGAATTGAGTAATGAATCCTAAATAATCGAAATTAATATTTATTTCCATTTTTATATAACCAAAAAAACTGCGCAACTAAAGTTTTATTTGCTTTAAAATCGTGTGTCTCAAAGAGTTAATTTAACAAGGAAAAATCTGTGAAGCCAGATTGCAAATCACAAACATCCATAATCACATATCGTATAAAACTGTTGCCATCTTAGAAGGAAGTTTTAATAACTTTATTATTTGTTAAAAAATTCCTGAACCATTGTTTAAAGTTTAACTGGAACCTAAATTCGGAAACACGATTGAGAGACGCGTAACCTATAACATGAAGTATCTGTTGTTTATAGAATAGTGGTAGTTTTATTACAAAAAATTGGATATTCGTAAAATTATTGCGAACTATCTGCTAATTGGGCGACATGCAGTAATAAGCGCAAAACTTGCGAGTATGTTAAGCAAAAAATTTGCTCAACATTTAGTTAAGTTACTTATTCGGAACGAGAATAATGGACAATCGGAATTGTTTCCTGAAAATGTCGAATCTTCTGAACTTTAATCGAATAAATATAAATGGCGTGAAGCAAAAACCATGATTAACGGTCATAAACCCCAAAAAACACCAGGTTATGCTCTAACTAATTACATACGTTTCCACTGCTGTGATGACAACTACCTATTGCTCGAAAACATCAAAAATTTTGCAGATCAAAATGATCCATAAATCTGGTAAAGGTCAAACAAAAGTAGACTCGTATTTCATATCGTCCTATCAGTTTACCAACTCTATCAAAACTCTGAAAAATGTTTGTTAAAAAACATAAACCAATTCATCAAATGCACCAGTTTGCACCATAAAAAACTGATTTGAAAAAAAAGAAGCAGGAAGCAGCATTCTTGAACATCGTCGAAGCTTTCGACAACGTATGGCATAAAAGACTTATACATGAAGTTAAGGCAAAGCTACCAACGAACAGTCATGCGGGTGTTCCAAAAGGCAACGTACTAGATTCAGTGTTATATTTTAAACTTCCGTAAACAAACTTGCCCTCCGGTAAAGCTAAACAACATCCCTATTATAAAAATGCAAAATTATTAAATACCTAGGTCATATTTTCGATAGAAGATTGATATGGAAGAAAAAAACGAAAGAAATCACCAACAAATTAACTTCAAAAATTTTAAAATAACTTGGCTAATCAGATCGTGATCTCGACATCTAACAGTACAGATTAGCAGTACAGCAAAAATACCACACAAAATTAGAACAACATCCCAACACATTAGCTCGGGAAAAACTATGGAAGCCTAGATATCACCTTGTTAAAAAAAACGGTCCTATCGCAGATATATCTAAATAATTCATATATCAACTAACTAAATAGTGCTGATTAATATTAAGAACCAACATAGGTTAAACCTTAAGAAATTGTGTTTAGTTAGCTCGTAAAATTTAAAACTATCTTGTGATCTTCCCAATGCGAAAGACTCATAACTAAAGACAGTTGAATTTTGTTTCGTTTTCTTTGAAGTTCTACCTTTTTTCTTTTTCGTCCTGATGGGTTTTTTTTCCGTTCGCCAAAGTCGTATTTGGATGAGCGGCTGAAGGCTTTCAATAACAGGGATGCGATTATAGTTAGTTAGTGACTGATACCTGATTCATTTCTCTACCTTTCCCTATATTATTTATTCCTCCTTAGCAGTATGGCACATCTTACTAACTTTCCGATATCCCCATTTCATTACTGAAATTACTGATAACTGCCGACATTTATATCGAACTGTTATAGGATGGAATTTTAGTAACTATATGCGAACAGGTATACTCCTTTAAGCCATTATACTATAATGACGTCGATTATTAAACTCGCTGGATTTAATGCGGCGGGAGTTCATTCGATTCGCATTTAAAAATATTCTCATTATCAATAATCCGACGGATAACTACAATATCGGTTTGCAGTAAAACTGCATTTCCTTTGCTGTCAAAATTTTGTGATTGAATTTAATGTTTTGAGTTTTATAAAATAAATTTTAATAATAAAGTAATTAAATAAAAAAAAAATTAAAAAATCGTTTAAAATATGGATTCTGTATACCTGTTTTTAAATTTATACAATGAAGAACCGTCGATGAATCGAAAGGAAATGAGGAAAGCCATACGAAACATGCACAAAGACATATTCCAGTTGTCAAATTTCCAGTAATTAAAGAATATTTTTGATTTGTGATTGTGATTGCTAATAACTGTGTTTTTCTAGATTTATTAAAAATTTTAGACTAAATAAAGCTGCCTTCAGATATGTTTTAAAAGAGTTAAAATGTCAATTACCTAAAGTGGTAAAATCATCGACCATAACACCAGAATTTAAATTGGCCGCTGCTTTACGGTTTCTCGTTGAAGGTGGGTACCAGAATAGTGTCGGTCAAGACTGTTTTGTTGGGATGGCCTAATCAACGGTTTGCATCATTTTATCTGAAGTGTTCGAGGTTTTAGAAAATATGTTATGCTCAAATTGGATAACACTTAAAATGAGCGAAGCAGAGAAAGCAGAAGCTATAGGCTGTATTTTTACTCGAAATGTAAAATTCCGGGAATTATAATGTGTGTAGATGGAACACACATAAAAATAGCAAAACCAGCAGGAGGCAACACACACCTTTTTTATAATCGGAAAAGGTTTTTTAGTTTGAATGATTGTAAGAATCAATCTTTATTACATTTTTCTGTTATATTATATATTTTTATTAATAGATTTGTAACCATAAACAAAGAATAAGATGTGTGGACGCTACTCATCTAGGCGCGAGTCACGACACATTTATTTGGGGCAACAGCGATGCTTCAGAGTATTTCAAGTCTGCTTACAACAGTGTCGATCGGAACCATAGATTGCTTGGTAAGGATGCATTTGAATCTTATAAAATTGATTTTCGTTTCCTAAAATTTAATTAACCTTATAAAAGGCGACGCTGGATACCCACTCATAATCAGTTTAATTTAATTTTAATTTTAATTTTTCCATAATCAGTTAAATTTAATATATGATTAAGCATATACATACAGTATGTTTGAGATAGGTAAATATTTTATCCTTGAATAAATTTGTTTCTAGATTCATGATTTTGAGTTTTAGGCTTAGGATTTTACCATAAAAATTGGTATAAATATTTAGCGTGTTGTCGAGAAATATTATTAAGTGTATCTGTCTTGAAATTATGAAACAGGTGTAGTAAATTAAAGTACTATATATTTTTCCCAGAATTTGATGAAATAAGTGGCTTAAATTGATTTTCTTTAGTTATTTTCTTTAGTTATTCAAAAGTAAGTGGCCTATGTAAGCAGTTGAAAAGTTGGTGGAATGTAAGATTTCTAAAAATTGACCAACCCGAAAAATTCACTGAAAATTGGGAAACTGGGTGGTGGCCAACTGTGCAGTTGACGTACCACCTGTGGCACTATTCTGGCTCTCCCTGGCTCCTCCCATCGGGCTCTAGGAATTTTTTGTTTTATTTTTTAAAGAAATTTTTTTTTTTTTTAAGATTTCTCGTTTATCAGAACATATAACCCTAAAATTTCACCGCCTCACCGTGTATGTAATTAAACTCCTCCTAAACGGCTGGACTGATTTTACAGAAATTTGGTGTGTATGTTTGATTATAGGTTTCTGGATAGTTTAGATTCACAATTGAACGAGGTAGGTGGCACTGCGATCGGACACTAGGAAATTATTTTTTTATTTTTTAATGAAATTTTTATTTTTTACTTTTTAAGATTTCAAAACATATAACCCCAACATATGGTTCCCAGGAACCTGAAATGTTGTCATCGATCTCTTCCGATTTTAATACAACATAATAACCTCTGTTTACAAAAAAATCCCATGACCAACCGTTTGTTGAGATTGGCACAATAGGTCCATATGTGAATGGCCCATTAAGTACATGAATAAATTACAGATTTAAATTAATGATTCCCGGGAACCACGAGTGTCGTGACATCTAGTGTTGTGAAATTTATGGTTCCAAAGTACTTAAAGTGTCGTCATCGATCTCTTGTGATTTAAATACAAAAGGACGTCCTCTGTCTTAATAGAAAACGCAATTAACCTTAAATATCCGCATATCTTAAGAGTATCTCCGCACTTGCTAATTTACACAAAATGCACTTTATATCTATTTATTAATACTCCAAATAACTAAATCCTTTTCCAATAATAAAAAAACCAAAAAAATAAAAAAATAACAAGAAAAATTTCAAAACAAACAAAAACCTAAAACACAAACAAATGGGAGCCAAGACCTAGATTCATACCTCCACGTGGTGCTACCTGGGTAATGCTAAATGAATTAGGCACCGTACTAGATGATATTAATAACATACGGATCAACATATGAATTTTATTTTGGATAGCGGACATGATGCCGTGTTGAAATCAGCAGAGATCGGTCACGACACTCGTGTTTCCCGGGAACCATTAACTTAAATCAATAATTCATACATGAACTGAATGGGCCATTCACATATGGACCTATTGTACCAATATCAACACACGGTTGGTCTTGGGATTTTTTTGGAGACAGAGGTTATTATGTTGTTTTAAATCGAAAAAGATCGATGACGACATTTCAGGTTCCTTGGAACCATATTTTGGGCTTATATGTTCTGATATGCAAGAAATCTTAAAAAAGTAAAAATTAAAAATTTCTTTAAAAAATAAAAAATAAATTTCCTATAGCCCGATCGCAGTGCTACCTACCTCGTCCAATTGTGAATCTAAACCACTCAGAAACCCACTCAAACATACATACAAAATTTCTTTAAAATTGGTCCAGCCTTTTAGGAGGAGTTTAATTACATACACACGTAGAGAAGAACAATATATACCAAAGATTGGGGGGTGGTGAAATTTTAGGATTATTTTTTCTAATATACGAGAAGTCTTAAAAAAAATCCGTTAAAAAATAAAATAAAAAGTTCCTAGAGCCCGAATGATCCAAATTGCATCCCAAATTTCATCAAAATCGGTCCAGCCGTTTAGGAGGACTTCAATTTCAAACAAACATACAGAAGAATTATTTAGATAGAATATATTTGAAGAATAGACACTTTATATCATCTATTATCATATTTTGTGACATTTTAATATTTTCTGGGATGAATTTAGAAATCCTGGAATGGATATACCTAGTATTTCCTGATAGCATTTTTTATTTTTCTGTTTTATATACTTTTCTTAGACTAAAAGTCATATGGAAGCGTAAGAAATTAAAATCGATATATTTTATTAGCTTCCAATAGGCATAAAACCTCTATAAAATAAAATAAATTTAGTTTCAGTGAAAAATAAATAAATTCAGAACAGTGATCTTGACGTTTTTGATGCTTAAAATACTTAAAAAAATAAAAAATGGAAATTTCTAGAATTTACCGATTTGACAATTGGAACAATACTTATCCTTAAATTAATCAGTATTATTTAATTTAAACGATATTTTTATGGCACTTGAATTTTAGTCCTGTTTCGAAATTTGATTGAGTAGCATTCAACTGATTTATAAAGTAAATTCCCAAATCAGTTATTTTAATTGTAATAATGCTTAAAAATAAGTTTGTACCTGTATTGTGCCTTGATGTAAGAAAAGCTCTTTAAAATCCGAAGTAACTGAAATTTCAATTTCCAATAGATCAAGAAATACAAATTCAATCAATGAATTCAAAAGGGTTATCTGAAGTTAAATTTATTAATAAACAGGACTTATTCATGAACATCATTTCCGACAAATCATATTACTAGAACAATGGCACGATTTTCTCATATTAGTATATGGGGCCATATGGACCGGTGTGAAGTTTCTAACGTTAATTAAAAGTGTAGCATACGCAACAAATATTCTGCAGCGCATGCAACTTATCTATGCAGTGTATGCAACTTATTTAACATGTATGTAAATAATTTATAAGAAAACCACAAAAACTAACATTAAATTAATAATTTCAAATTAAAAACAAAAGAAAAATATATGTGCAAATATGTATTAAAGTTTTCAAAGTTTTATCATAAACTAATATTTACCAATTGAGGTTAAACACATAATTACCACTCCATCCTAGAGTTTTCGCAATATAGCCACTAGTATTCTCAAATAGTAAACATTCGAGCCTATTCAAATTTGTATAGCCCGTACATATAAAAAGGGTTGGGCTCCTCTGACAAAATTTCATATTTTGATAAAAAATTTATATGGAAGCTGTACCTGCACACCCAATTAACACTCCATCCTCGAGTTTTCGCAATATAGCCACTAGTATTATCGAATAGTAGACATACGAGCCTATTTAAATTTGTATAGCCCGTACATATAAAAAGGGTTGGGCTCCTCTGACAAAATTTCATATTTTGATAAACAAATTATATGGAAGCTGTACCTACACATCTAATTAACACTCCATCCTAGAGTTTTCGCAATATAGCCACTAGTATTATCGAATAGTAGACATATGAGCCTATTTAAATTTGTATAACCCGTACATATAAAAAGGGTTGGGCTCCTCTGACAAAATTTCATATTTTGATAAAAAAATTATATGGAAGCTGTACCTACACTCCCAATTAACACTCCATCCTAGAGTTTTCGCAATATAGCCACTATTATTATCGAATAGTAGACATACGAGCCTATTTAAATTTGTATAGCCCGTACATATAAAAAGGGTTGGGCTCCTCTGACAAAGTTTCATATTTTGATAAAAAAATTATATGGAAGCTGTACCTACACTCTTAATTAACACTCCATCCTAGAGTTTTCGCAATATAGCCACTAGTATTATCGAATAGTAGACATACGAGCCTATTTAAATTTGTATAGCCCGTACATATAAAACGGGTTGGGCTCCTCTGACAAAATTTCATATTTTGATAAAAAATTATATGGAAACTGATCTTTTACTCCCAAATAACACTCCATGCAACACTCCATTAATACATGATTAACAATTTTAGTCTTGAAATGAAGCAGAAAATGTAAAATTTAGTTAGAAAATATTAAAAATTTCGGTTTTTATCGGAAAATTCGAAAAATTACGGCAAACGGAAAGTTTATTTGTTTTATGCCGCAATGACGATTATTTTTTTGTTAATTACTCTCGCTAGATGCCAAATCACGAAATAAAAAGTGTGTCCAAGATAAATGTTTATTAATTTATTATAATATGTTACTGTTTTGATCATCAATAATGATAATAATACATTTACTAATTAATTTAACATATATAAATAGTAAAAGTAGAATTAAGTAAGCAAATTATACGAACTTATGTTATGATACATACTTAAAATTATTAAATAAGACACCAGTTGCATACATTTAGGGGCATTCCGATCGATACTAACAAAAATTATTTTTCTCCATACCATACAGCCGTAAATCGATCAAAAAATATACTTACATCATACGTTTTCATTTTTAAAATTGTTTTCATTGATAATTTTTGGTTTTCCACTATCCATATTTTCTTCTTGATCGTAATCCGTAATCGTTGATAGAGTCCAGTTTGTATGCGGGTGTGTGTGTATGTGTGTAGTTGTTCCATTTTTTCTATGGGTAAAAAACGTTTTGCTCACGTCCGGTGCACAGTGCTGCCAGCTCATAATATTTATTTTTTTTGAAAGATTTTGTGTCATCAAATAAGATAAAAAGTTTTTTTTTCCAAAATAAAAAGATTTTCTTTAAAATGTTCATCGTTGTGAGTTCTAAATTGAACTATAAAACATTTCCATTTTATTAGATTAGTAGATTAGTTTATTAGATATTTTATAATTTTTCTATATTTATTTCTTAATAATGCCAGCAGGAAATTCATTCTATAATTTTAAAGTTTACCTGATATGCACAAATGTGTTTGTTGTTTGTTTGTTTTTATCAAAATATGAAATTTTGTCAGAGGAGCACAACCCTTTTTATATGTACGGGCTATAAAAATTCAAATAGGCTCGTATGTCTACTATTCGATAATACTAGTGGCTATATTGCGAAAACTCTAGGATGGAGTGTTAATTGGGAGTGTAGGTACAGCTTCCACATAAATTTTTTATCAAAATATGAAACTTTGTCAGAGGAGCCCAACCCTTTTTATATGTACGAGCTATACAAATTTGAATAAGCTTGAATGTCTCTTATTTGAGAATACTAGTGGCTATATTGCGAAAACTCTATGATGGAGTGTTAATTGGGTGTGTAGGTACAGCTTCCATATAAATTTTTTATCAAAATATGAAATTTTGTCAGAGGAGCCCAACCCTTTTATATGTACGGGCTATACAAATTTAAATAGGCTCAAATGTCTACTATTCGAAAATACTAGTGGCTATATTGCGAAAACTCTAGGATGGAGTGTTAATTGGGAGTGTAGGTATAGCTTCCATATAAATTTTTTATCAAAATATGAAATTTTGTCAGAGGAGCCCAACCCTTTTTATATGTACGGGCTACACATATTTGAATAGGCTCGAATGTCTACTATTTGATAATACTAGTGGCTATATTGCGAAAACTCTAGGATGGAGTGTTAATTGGGAGTGTAGGTACAGCTTCCATATAATTTTTTTATCAAAATATGAAATTTTGTCAGAGGAGCCCAACCCTTTTTATATGTACGGGTTATACAAATTTAAATAGGCTCGTATGTCTACTATTCGATAATACTACTGGCTTTATTGCGAAAACTCTAGGATGGAGTGTTAATTGAGAGTGTAGGTACAGCTTCCATATAAATTTTTTATCAAAATATGAAATTTTGTCAGAGGAGTCCAACCCTTTTTATATGTACGGGCTATACAAATTTAAATAGGCTCGTATGTCTCTTATTTGATAATACTAGTGGCTATATTGCGAAAACTCTAGGATGGAGTGTTAATTGGGAGTGTAGGTACAGCTTCCATATAATTTTTTTATCAAAATATGAAATTTTGTCAGAGGAGCCCAACCCTTTTTATATGTATGGGCTATACAAATTTAAATATGCTCGTATGTCTACTATTCGATAATACTACTGGCTATATTGCGAAAACTCTAGGATGGAGTGTTAATTGGGTGTGTAGGTACGGCTTCCATATAATTTTTTTTATCAAAATATGAAATTTTGTCAGAGGAGCCCAACCCTTTTTATATGTACGGGCTATACATATTTAAATAGGCTCGTATGTCTACTATTCGGTAATACTAGTGGCTATATTGCGAAAACTCTAGGATGGAGTGTTAATTGAGAGTGTAGGTATAGTTTCCATATAAATTTTTTATCAAAATATGAAATTTTGTCAGAGGAGCCCAACCCTTTTTATATGTACGGGCTATACAAATTTGAATAGGCTCGAATGTTTACTATTTGAGATTACTAGTGGCTATATTGCGAAAGCTCTAGGATGGAGTGGTAATTATGTATTTAACCTCAATTGGTAAATATTAGTTTATGATAAAACTTTGAAAACTTTAATACATATTTGCACATATATTTTTCTTTTGTTTTTAATTCGAAATTATTAATTTAATGTTAGTTTTTGTGGTTTTCTTATAAATTATTTACATACATGTTAAATAAGTTGCATACACTGCATAGATAAGTTGCATGCGATGCAGAATATTTGTTGCGTATGCTACACTTTTAATTAACGTTAGAAACTTCACACCGGTGCCATATGGAACTTGGCCATTTGAATCAATACTACTATACGGATGGTACTACCCCCTTAGTCATTGTTACCATTTACTGTTACCAACTGGAAACAATATATTGACTGATATTGTTCTCATCTTTAATCAAAATAATCAATTATTATCATTTTACTTAGAAAAACTATTTTTAATCATACGGAGGGTACAAAGACCAGAATTAAATCAAAATATCTGGGAAGGATATTATGTTGTTGAGAAAAAATAGAAAAAACTGGGATGAGATAAAATAGTCTTGTTTGGGGATTTCTTTTTTTTCTGGGATGTAAAACTGGGCTAACTTCCCCAGCTTGACAATCTCTCATCCACGAATGTTGATTTACTGAACCATCATCCATTTTAATTTATCACTTCATTTCATCGACTCCGCACCAATTTATTTATTTATCATGAAGCAGCACTACCTATATAGAATATTTATTGTAATCTTGATCCCGTTTCAAAGTAAAACCATAATTTAACGTTGATTTACGCCCAGATAATAATAACATTTTCACAGACAATAATTCTTTCACGGCTAATAAAGTCGCATTCCATAACAGAAAATTTGTAAAGAGGTTCTTCCGTTGTTGAACATCCAATTCCATCATGTTTCATCCATTTTCATTTAGAATAGCGCAATAACGATAAGAATAATTGGAAAAACCAATTATCGTAATAAATTGAATCAAATTTGTTTATTTATAAATTGCAGAGAAATACACAAAAAAAATGTTTATATACGAAGGGTTGAAAGATCCAGCAAATATTTTTTGCTCGTTACTCCCGAATAAATTATTCATCACTCTATATAATGTAAGGGGTCAAAATTACTCGAATTCGCTAGATTTAATAAGAAAATTTCGTCGAATTTGATTCGTTTCGTTACTTTGAATATAAACGACGTACTTTGTTGTTGCTGGATGGGCTATTATATTATGCCGCCACATAAATTTTAATTCACTTAAGGCATTTGCTTGTGTGTGCACGAATATATATTATGATTTAATGGTAATTTTTAAATTATGTTACAATAATTTTTCATTGAAATTACCAAGGTTCGAATGAATTTGCAAATTGGATTCATATATCCAATGGCAAATTTTTCCAAATATTGTACCATTTCAATATACAAATTTGATCTGGATACACAAATCTTTTGAGGCTGCACAACAAATTGTTATGATTTTGGTTTACCTTTTATACATCTTCGTGCAACTTTGTGGCATTTTGGTGTCGTAAATATGGTAAAATATTTTAACGAATTTTACTGCACATCAGGCACTAACAGCCATCTCAACTAACTTACAATATACACATAAAAATGGAATACAGTAAAGAAGGAAATCACAACAAAAACTTTATAACTGGAAAACTGCTGAAAAACTTAATATGACATAAAGTTTCCAAAAAAAATGTATCTCTCGTTTTTCTTCCTTGTTCTTGTTTTCCTTTTTTTTTTGTTGCTAAAAACTATTTATTTATTTCATGTCAATTCGATCAATTTTCTTCTTTTAGATGCCATTTGAATTTATTTTTCTTCTGGAAACTTTATCGAGCTTTATATTTTTTGTTTCTAGTTTTTATTAAACTCAAGACAGCTGACGTAGTTTTTGTACTTTGGAAATAAAAACAATACTCGGGACGCCTCGTCTCTCAACTCCAGTCTCTCTAAATAGAATTTTCGAACCAAATTGAACAACAACCCTTATACTTGGGAAAGGTAAAACTTATATTGGCCTTTATTACATTAAAAATGACTGTTGATGCTTAAGTATAACTAAACTAAGTCATTTGCGAAGATTCATTTCCATCCAATCTTGTGACGACGCACTGGAGTCTAGATAGAAGTAACATATGCTATTTATCTCAAAACTAATAGAAAGATTTCGATTCTACTGGAGGGGTTGAAACTAATAGTTATTTATTTTCCATATCATCCGGTCAACAAATAATTTGATAATGGCTTGATGTATACGAGTATGTTAGCTGTGCTTGACAGTGCAGATTGCAGAAGATACAGTATTCGGGTTTTAGACACTACTCCATGGATATAACTCCACAATGTCCCCACTATTAACCCCAGACTATTGCCACCCAATGCAGTACCGCCAGCCATTATCCTCCTGGTCATTACCCGAAGTCATTACTCCCACTCCTGCGGCGTATCCCTCCCCCGAATATAACTCCTCCCTCCATTATGAATTGTTTCGATGAATTTCGTCTTTGCACACACAAGTGGTTGGTTTTAAGGACCAAATTATATGTATGAAAACACGAATAATTCTAGAAAGATCTTTGCGATAACTTTTCATTTAATCGCTATGCGTGAATTGCTATGGGCACACATTTTTAAAAAGTAACGCTCTTCGATATTATTTTTGAAATTATGTTCAATGCGATTGAAGTGAATCGTTTTACGATAATTGCGATGAAAATACACCAGAAAATGAAGGGGTTCAGAATTGCGTATCGAATCATTAATATTCGCTATAAGGCAATATGATTATACTTTGAATGGAAGTTCAACGTATTTCAAATATTTTTGTAGATTGGTCACTGTGGTAAAAATTCCTAAAAATAAAAATAAATTAATTAACAATCTAAAAGTAGATTCTTATTTACATTTCTTTTGTTTATATAATTAAGACAATCTTGTTCTATTTATTGTTAACCTTATAATTTTTAAAGTTCTAAAAAGAAAACTAAATTTATTTACGAATAATTGTCAAATTTATTGTTATTAATAAATGGGTATTTAAATGCTTTGAACACCCAGGATAGTCTCTAGGTAGACTATCTTTGTTATTACACTTAATACTTAATAAACACTTTTTTATTAATCACTTGTTTTTTTTTCGCAAAATTATTTAGAATATTTTCAAAAAGTTTAAAAAGTCACTCGATCGATTTCTACTGATTTGTATAAATAAAAATTTTGTTATATAGTAGAAAAAAAAATAATTTTATTTATACAAATCAGTAGATACTTCTGATGATGACCTAACAAGTCGAAATCGATCGAGTGATTTTTTAAACTTTTTGAAAATATTCAAAATAATTTTGCGAAACAAAAAACTAGTGATTAATAAAAATGTGTTTATTAAGTATAAGTGTGTTTCGCCAAGTGCCTATGGCAACTAGCGTAAAAAGTATGTGTCATTAAATAAATGAATTACACAATATGTAATTATTTCTATTTAGTATAGTATAGTATAATTATAGTATAATTATTTTTATTTAACTTAAATAACACACAATTAAATTTAATATTGATACAAACATAATTAATTAATTTATTATAATTGAACAAGATAAATTATCGATATTATTATTTTAAAACACTTATTGAGTTCTGCGCTAAATACGACTAGCTCATCAACTTATTAATTTTTCAACTCTGTGGCACTATTCTGGTAATTTCCCGGGAATAGGGAAATGAGGAAAGATTTTACATAGCTTTTATCTATAAATCAGTTTTTTCTGGCCTACTGAGAAAAAAAGTTTGTTGTAAATATTTGTAAATTGGGAATAATTTTTCCATAGCGAAATTGTCAGGGAAAGTTATTCCAAATTTTATTTGGTTTTCAAAAAAATTTGCCACTAACTTTTTAGATTAGTATGCCAGAAAAAAATTATTTAAATAGAATTTATATGTAAATTCTTTCCCCAGTTCCCAATTCCCGGGGAATTACCAGAATAGTGCTACTGATGGGAAAAAGAACAATTTGCCCTTTATATACCAAATGGATTGTTTTTTTATATGTGAACTGATTTTTCAAAAGAAAAACTAGTTCCACAAAAATACTTGAAATTTAGAAAAGTAGATGTCACTAATTCAAAAATTCAAATCTAGTGTGCCAAGTAACATTTGTTAGAGCTATAAGCAGCGTTGAGCTCTATTTCAGTTCTAAAACAGATAATATGAACCTAGCAGTTCCACAAGGTAAATATTTATAGCCTTCAGCTTTACACAATATTTCTGCTGCTTTAACTCATTGTTTCTTTATGATGTTAGCTCTATTTGCTTATGGAGCATATAGTTTTATTAGTAAGCTCTATAGCCACAATTAGAGCTTATTTAGGTTGCTTTATAGAGCTCGATGGATTTTGGAATAAAATGTTTCTATTAGCCACATTTTATCTCATATTAAAGCTATATTACAACTGATTTAGAATTTATAGCTGCTTTAGATATATGCTCAAATATAACATAATTTTACAATACTATAGTGCTCATAGGTAACAAATAAAATTACAATATCCTTATATAGAGCATAATTAAATAATTTAAACTCTTTTAGAGCATACGAATTATTTTAGAGCGTTATAAAGCACTCTTCCTTTATTTAGTTTGACGTTTCGCATTTTTTATAAGTGCACCCAGTTGTAAAGTGGAAAAAGTCGAATTTGTAAACAATTTAATATTATCACTAATCAACACTATAGCAGTATTCAAAAACTGCGCTGCAACAATTTTATTGTGATATAGAGCTATTAATTTTATTTATTAATCGATTTTCTATGGAATTCAGCTAATAGCTCTAATACAGAAAATACACCGTTACGTGCTCTATATAAATTGCAAATGAAAACAAATTATTCACTTTCAGAGCACAAAGTTGAACAATAGAATAAAGAGATGCAGAATGCTCTAAAATAGGATTTAATAACAATAACAAATATTCTCCATTAAAATAAAATAAAAATTGGCGTTCATGTTTAAATATTATCTATATAAATAAAACAAAGTCGTGTTAGTTACACCATTTATAACTCAAGAACGGCTGGACCGATTTTTATGATTTTTGTTTTGTTGGATTTGACTCCGTTCCGAATAGCATAATAACTATTAAAACATCGGAAAAATTCACCAAATAAAAATTTATCAAAAAAATTCATTTTCTCATACATTTAGTTCATTTTGTTTTTTTTTATTTTGTTCGTCTCAAAACAGTGGTGGTTTAGGAAAAAAGAAAAGTCGGAAAAACTCAAAAGGGATGTCCCAAAAATCTAATAAAAAAACATTTTTTTATATGAATTTTGTAGGTGTAGTTTGTATGTGACGAGTGGTGCAGTGGTTAAAGCTTCGGCGCTTGGACTGCAAGGTACTGGATACGAATCCGACTGGAGGCTGCATGCACGTTTACCATTTTATTTTTTATCCAATTTTTTTTTTTTATTTCATCTACTTATCTATTTATATAGATAAAATCTTCGTCCGAGTTACGATTTCAGTGCGAATAGTAGATTTTGACAGCTCCAAAAAAAGTTTTTTTCCTTTGCGATTTTAATATTAAATTTAATTTATTTTTGGTTTTGGTTATTTCATATTAGTTAAGTGGTTTGTGGTTTAGCATATAATATTAAAATAAGTGGTGGAATTTAGTGAAATAAGAGGTTGTGTGGTGTATGCCAATAACAATAAGAAAACAGTACTTTTTTGCGTACAATAGTACGTAATTTTTTTAGTGGTACAGAGTGTCCCAACACCGGACACCAGTTTTTTTTTTTGGTTTTTTTAATTTTTTTTTTATTCTGCGGAATTCTATTTTCGATCGGGATTTTTAAACGGTAAGTTCCCTTCGAAGATGTTCACTTTGTGAGGTTATCACATTTGTGATTGTGCGCACATCGATAATTGATTATGTAATTTTGGATTGTGTGATTAATTTTCCAGTATTATTTACAATGCCGCGAGCCAGAAGATCTAATCTTTCACCACGAAGCCGTAATGCAATTAGACTTCGGACTATTGCGAATCAATCCACTGCAGATGAACAAGAAATCACACGTGAAGTGCGCCGCGTTAGTATGGCCCGACTTCGCGCTTCACAAAGACAAGCACAAAGGGAGGCAGTACGTCAAATGGCTCAGTTGACAATGAGAAACTACAACTCGCATCCTTTCGTTCGAATTGGCCCAATGGAGTTTGTGTGCGACCATTGCGGTGCATTGAAGTTCGCTGGAGAAACGCCTGGATTGTGCTGTCTCAGTGGCAAGGTGAGATTGCCATTATTGCCTGCACCACCTGAACTGTTGCGTTCATTGCTTCGTGGCGAGACACCAGAATCACGACATTTTCTATCCAACACTCAAAGATACAACGGATGTTTTCAAATGACTTCATTTGGAGCAGACATTATCGAAGAACGCGGATTCAATCCAACATTTAAGGTCATTTCTGCTCGAGAGAGTAAACATTCATTTTCTTTTGGTGATCAAAAATCTATAATTCTGACTTCGTCTTCGACTTTACAGATTCAAGGCCAAATTCACCACCGAATTGGGTCATTGCAACCGATTGAAGATGGACAGCATAAATTCATCCAAATATACTTTATGGGCAATATGGAGGATCAACTTGATCGGCGCCAAACGATCAATACAGCAATGAAAAGGATAGTTCTGAAAGATTTGCAGCAACTACTCCATGAACATCATGCATTGGTTCGATTGTTTAAATCTGCGTTGGATCGCATGCCAAGTGACGACTGCAAAGTCGTGATCAGAGCAGATAAACGACCCGCTGGAACACACGAACGCCAATTTAATGCTCCAACAATAGATGAAGTCGCAATTGTGATTGTTGGTGAAAGCGTGGAACCGCGCGATATTGTGCTTACACGTCGCGACACTGGACAACTGCAACGAATAAATGAAACACACCGTTCATACGATACATTGCAATACCCGCTGATGTTTTGGCAAGGAGACGATGGATATCACTTCAATATCAACATGATAAATCCATTGAGCGGTGAGTACTGATATCATAATTTAGATTATGACACTAATTTTACTGATTTCATTTCAGGTGAGGAAACTAACAAGAAGGTTAGCTCGATGAATTATTATGCATATCGTTTGATGATTCGTCAAAATGCAGACAACTATTTGCTGCGATTTCGTCGTTTGCTTCAGCAATATATCGTCGACATGTACGTCAAAATCGAAACAGAGCGCCTCATTTTCATTCGGTTGAACCAAGCTAAACTGCGTTCGGAGGAATATATCCATTTACGCGATGCAATCAGCACCGAAGGAGATGCAGCTAATGTTGGTCGATTGACTATTCTACCGGCGACGTACATTGGCAGCCCGCGTCATATGCATGAATATGCGCAAGATGCAATGACATATGTTCGTCATTACGGTTGTCCAGATTTATTCATCACTTTTACTTGCAATCCGAAATGGATAGAGATTGTTCAACTGTTGCTACCCGGGCAAATAACAAGTGATCGGCACGACATCATCGCACGCAAAAAAAAAACTACTGTACTTTGCTCGCAAAGCGCTAAGTTAACTAAAAATTGCCAATTCAACGTAGTTTCTTGTTAGGTTAACCAATCCATGCTAAGTCATATTAGCATATGCTTGGTCAATTAAGCAAAATTGAAAAAGTAAAATTATAATTTTCAAAATATCATTTGTTTTATTCAAATAAAAAACGATTTGTAAAATTAACTACGGGACAGGATATTAGAACGGAGGCTTAAAACGATGAATTTACTTATCAATATGATTATTTAATTTAATAGGTAAGCTTAAAAATTCCAATATTTTAGGAAAAACCAAAAAGTAAAAATAACATATTTTTTCGATAGTTAACTTCTTTTGTTAAGTTAAATGAACATACGATTTATGAATTTTCAAAATATGAAAAGATTATATATATAATCTTATATATATATATATATATATATATATATATATATATATATATATATATATATATATATATATATATATATATATATATATATAATTTGACCATTGACTATACTACTATTGCTATTTGAATATAACTAATAATAAGTTAATAATGGCGTTTCCTGTTGATTTGATAACATAATCCTTTAATATAGAAATACAATGTATGATGCAAAATAATAATAGTATGATCTGGTTTTCTTATAATCACAATATTTATTGAGCTATGAATATTGGCGAAATAAATCACTATGCACTGTTAAGTACAATTAAAGACACAACAAAGAGAAATAATTTGGAAATATTTGGAAATACTTCTTGATATCCAAATTTTTTCACAACAACTGGTTGCATCTTGAATTTTTAATATGATTCTGAGTATTCTGATATTCAAGATCTTTTGTTCGCGTAGAAATATATTTGAAGATTTTTACATTCAATTATATTATGTTAAATTTCAAATAAATAACGTTTAAAAAATTCCAAAAAACAATAATGAATTATTAAACGTAATTTAAAAAGTATAACATAATTTTTTAATTAATTTGATAAGCTTATTTCGCATACATGTTTATCATTTTACTTGTCATGTTTGTTAAAATATTGCATTGTAACCAACATGACAAGTAAAAAATGTAAATTAACACAGAATATTTGTAAACTTATCCTGTCATGTTGTAAATTTAACTTTCCTTGCAAATTATTTCAGACCAATCGCATTTATGGATCGTCGACTAACTCCATATTTGATTGGCTTAAATTATATTTAGTTAAATAAACAATGCACCAGGATATGTTGACAAATATTAATGTTAAAGTCAACCCACTGTGTGCTATATTAACATAGCTGGCAAATCGTTATAAGAGTTTAGCTTAGCAAATAAGTTAAAATTATTATCTTATGTTATATTAACTTAGCAGAATAGTTTAAATAACAAAAATTAAATAACGAAATGAGACTGTTAGTTCCGAAGTGAAATTTCATCATAGTTCGTTTAGATGTGAAACAGTGTAGTTGTAATAATATGTATCAAGATGAAAAATAATTAAATAAATTATGAAAAAGAATAATTAATTGAATATAAGTGTTATTTCTAAGTGTTATTTTTATAAATTATAATATGGCTGAAGTGAAAATATTACATACGATACTACAATTAAAAATTAAAGGAGAATTATAAGATGAAATAAAATGTAAGTATAGTTTTATTAAAATAAAACAAAAATGGCTGCATGTATATCCTGTGAACCGCGTGAGCACAATGTTTTAAATTTTTCGTTTACGCCTTGCAATGTTTAATTAAATATAATATTTTGTTGACTTTGCAACTGTCGAACCATATATTCAATATGGGATACTTTTTTACAAAAAACTCAAAGTTTTCTTCGAACGAACCTAAAGCAGAAAGAGTATAAGATACTTTTCACTTCCATCAACCAACGAAGAGATCAAGTTAATTTTGGTAAGGCAATTAATTCATCTAATATTAATTTTTTTTATTTCCTATATATTGAGTTCCACTTTAATTTCAAAAATATTTATCTTACATACGGAATAAATGCTTTATAGAAAGTTCTAGATTGTGTTTTAGCAATCACTCTTAAAGTATATTGGTTTTTTAAATTCAAATTTTCAAATTATGTTAACAACAGTAATCATGTTTTAAAATGTTATTATAATATTTTTCAGATATTTACAACATGGATATATTAAATATAACTAGGCGGCTAACTACACCAGCAGTACTTGAAACGTCCAACAAAAAGTTTGTTAAATATTCAATTAATGACAGCCAACGATGATAATTGCGGATCGTTTTTAGAGGCCTTGGATATATATGTATTTTAAATTGTATGAAATATCTAAATTAGAATATCCATGTTACAATATTTGGATATTTATCCAAATGTATTTTTACAAAATAAATACTATTGTATTGGTGTACCGTCAGTTGCAACTTTGATAAGTGATTAAGAAAATACTGTTAGAGGCTTATCATTTTAATAAACTATATAAAAGCTCAATTTTGTAAATGTGAAATATTTAAATTTTTATTTTTTAATGAACTACTACATTGTTTTAAAATAATATTTATACTGTTGAATTTTAAAAAGATTTATTGTTAAAACTCAATTTCGTGAAGTTTAAATATTAAGTTTTTTATTTTTTAAATACTTAATTGAGTATATTTTTTATATAACATTTTATACTGTTAATTGATAAAACTATATTAAGACCTATATTTTAGAAGAAAATATTGTTCAATGTAGAATAAACATTATGAATATAATAGTTTGACAATAAATTATTTAAAAACGTAAAAATGTAAATAAGAAAATACATAATGAAGTTTCATTTTAATCCTGCGTTACCTGTCCAATGGAATATAATATTATAAATATAATGTTTTTTAATTGAATTCTCTTTTTGTGTGTTATGATGAATCCTTTATAAATTGACGGAAATATTTAGCAAAATAAATAAACATTTTACAAATTAATTATTTACATGACCTTACATTAAATCAATTGAAACCTACTGTTAGTGAAATAAATCCTGTTATATATATATATATATATATATATATATATATATATATATATATTTATATATATATATATATATATATATATATATATATATATATGTATATATATATATATATATATATATATATATATATATATATATATATATATATATATATATATATATATATATATATATATATATATATATATATATATATATATATATATATATATATATTACTATAGTGCTAGGCATTTTTTTGCTGATATTAACCTAATTTAACTTGTGGAAGATACGTTAATTTCACTTATTGCCTAGTTATTTCTACTTCAAAATATGTGTAATTCAACATTTCAAAGATTAGTTAATTTAACTACAGCTGAGCTAATTTTACTTCGAAAAATTGTTAATTTTTCTATTATGGTGTTTGTTAATTTCACAATACACTTTGTACATTTTAACTTTAACATAAGTTAATTTTACTTTAAAGATTTGCTAATTTTACAGTTCGTTTAGTAAGGCGTAATCTATAAGTTAACTTAGCAATTTGCTATTTACGCTTTTAATTAAGTGAAACTATCTTTGCATTTATGTGAACTAGAAAAAAAATGTATTATTTAATTTTGCTATATGAAAAGCTAGTTTAACAAAATGAAAATTGTGTTATTCACAAAATGACCGGTAAGTTGAGTTTGCAACATTTTTTTTGATAAATTAGCTTAGCATTTATGTTAATAACAGCGTACTATTTTTTTGCGTGCGCACGTGTCTTCAAACAAAAAATCCGGTCACTGATGAACTACATTGTTAGGCATTGCGTCTTTGGGGATACTCGATGTTGGATGTATTCAATTGAATGGCAGAAAAAAGGCTTGCCGCATGCTCACATTCTTATTTGGTTAGCCGAAAAAATTCGACCAGACCAAATAGATGACATCATATGTGCCGAGATTCCTGATCCCGAAACCGATCCAGACCTGCATGATGTTGTAATTACGAACATGGTTCACGGTCCGTGTGGCTCCATCAATCCCCAATCACCGTGCATGGTCGACAACAAGTGTTCCAAGCGTTATCCACGAAATTTAACCGCAGAGACTATCACTGGCAATGATGGTTATCCACTGTACCGGCGTTGATCAGCCGATGATAACGGTAGAACTATCACAACGATAGTGAGAGGAAATGAGTTCGTGGTCGACAACACTTGGATTGTTCCATATTCGCCACTTCTTTCCAAAACATTCAAGGCGCATTGCAACGTGGAGTACTGCAATTCAGTGAAGTCCATAAAATACATTTGTAAATATGTCACGAAAGGTAGCAATATGGCAGTTTTTGGTGTTCAAAATCCCAATACAAACGATGAAATCACGCATTATCAAGTTGGTCGATATGTGAGCTGCAATGAGGCGATTTGGCGTATATTATCATTCCCTATTCATGAACGTCATCCCACTGTTGTACATTTGGCGGTGCATCTGGAGAATGGTCAACGAGTTTATTTCAACTCATCGAATGTTGCTCAACGTGCTGAGACACCTCCAGCAACAACATTGACCAGTTTCTTTTCGATTTGTCAAAGTGATCCGTTTGCACGAACATTGCTCTACTCTGAGATGCCACGTTATTACACTTGGAACGCCTCATCAAAAAAATTTCAACGTCGGAAGCAAGGCGATGAGGTTCCTGATCATCCAAATGTGCGTTCTACTGATGCTCTTGGTCGCATTTACACAGTTCATCCGAAGAATGACGAATGCTTCTACTTGCGGTTGTTGCTGGTGAATATTCGTGGGCCGACATCATTTGAATCACTTCGATGTCAATGGTGTAGTGTGCCCAACATTTCGTGCTGCATGTCAACAGCTCAACTTGCTTGAAAACGATACTCATTGGGACATGACAATCGCTGAATCAATTATTTCTGCAACTCCAAACCAGATACGCACATTATTTGCTATCATTATTTCGACATGCTTCCCATCAAATCCACGTGAACTATGGAGCAAGTACAAGAATGACATGTCAGAACATTCTACATCGAATTCGTGTCAGTTTCGGAAATCCCAATCTCGAGGTGAATGAGGAGATACATAACCAGGCTTTGCTTTTGATCGAAGACATGTGTTTTCGCATGTGCGGCAGTTTGTTAGTCAAATTAGGAATGCCAACGCCATGTCGTGGAATGAACGACGCTTTCAATCGAGAATTGGAATGTGAACATGAATATGATCGAGATGCATTGAACCAATCAGTTCGAACCAATGTACCACTGTTGAACCTCCAACAGAAAGGAGTGTACGATACGTTAATGAAGGCAATTCATGATGGAAATGGTGGATTATTTTTCCTCGATGCGCCCGGTGGAACTGGGAAGACATTCCTCATGTCATTGATTTTGGCCACTGTTCGTGCGAGATCTGATATTGCTGTAGCAGTTGCTTCTTCTGGGATAGCGGCCACATTGCTAGAAGGATGCCGAACAGCTCATTCAGCGTTGAAATTACCGTTAAACCTTCAATCGGCTGAAAACCCGACATGCAACATTGCAAAACACTCAGCAATGGCGAAAGTTTTGGTAGCAAGTAAAATCATCATCTGGGATGAATGTACAATGGCGCACAAACGCGCATTGGAAGCACTCGATAGAACTATGAAAGATCTACGCAATGACTCAAGATGTTTTGGAGGCGCAATGATTCTACTTTCTGGCGATTTCCGTCAAACAATACCAGTTATTCCAAGATCGACCGCTGCTGATGAAATAAACGCTTGCCTCAAATCATCGACTCTGTGGTGATATGTGAAGAAACTTCAGCTGACGACAAACATGCGAGTTGCATTGTTAAACGATCCATCTGCCGAAGAATTCTCCAAGCAATTGCTGACTATCGGTAATGGCCGTGTTCTGGTCGACAAATCGAACGGATTGATTTCGTTTCCTCAGAACTTTTGCATTTTTGTCTCAACGAAGGACGAGCTCATCAACAAAGTGTTCCCGAACATCATTACTAACCACAAAAATCACAATTGGGTGAGTGAACGAGTAATTCTTGCGGCAAAGAACAAAGATGTGGATCACTTAAATTTTACAATTCAAAATCTAATCGTCGGTCCACTTCATTCCTTCAAATCTATTGACTGTGTGACAAACGAAGACGAAGCAACCAACTATCCAACTGAATTTTTAAACTCATTGGATCTACCTGGCTTGCCACCGCACAATTTACAACTAAAAGTTGGCTCGATAATCATCATGCTACGAAACCTGAATCAACCAAAACTATGTAACGGAACGGGTTTGGTGGTGAGAAAACTCATGGGCAATGTAATTCACGCGACGATACTTCAAGGGAAGTTCAAAGGTGAGGAAGTTCTCATTCCGAGAATTCCGATGATCCCAACCGATATGCCATTCGAGTTTAAACGAATTCAATTTCCGATTTGTCTTGCATTCGCCATGACGATCAACAAATCACAAGGCCAATCCTTGAGTGTTTGTGGCCTGAATCTAGAAAATGAATGTTTCTCTCACGGCCAATTGTACGTAGCATGTTCACGTGTCGGTAAACCATCCGCTTTATTCGTTCTCGCACCTAACAATAAAACAAAAAATGTCGTATATCAAAAGGTGCTACAATGAAGGGACTCGACTCCATTGCAACTCACCCAGCAAATAGTTTAAAAGAAAGTAGTGCAATAATGCTACGCGAACAATTTCTATTCAATTCAATAAAACGAAAGCCTTGCTGCCACGTGAATTACATTCATTTCAATGTAATTAAAATATATTTCATTTTGATTTTTGTAATTTCATTGAATTTAATTAATTTGGAGTATTCATTTAATTTATTTAATCTTAATAAAAAACTCAATTTTATTAAGCTAATAACTTTAAAAAACATTTATTGATTTTGAGGCGGTACGAAGTTCGCCGGGTCAGCTAGTTGTTTATAATAATAAAAATGGTTCAAATTTTATGACTCCACGGGCAAAATAAAGCAATTTCTATAAAATTATGTTGAAACGACATAAGAAATTTTTTGAAGATGTAAAATTCAATTTTTCAAGAAAATTTGAAAATTTGTATTTTCAATAAATGTTTATTTTATTATTAAATGTTTATGATTTGAGTGGCCCATTCAAAATTTACGAGGTATCGAACTAGATTTAACCATAAAAATATAATTGCATAATTATTTCACTATATTTACAAATCAAAAGCACTAAACATATTGTTATATTTATTATCGCAATTTATTAAATCAAAATGCCATTAGAAAAATATTATAGATAAAAAAAATGTTGAATGTCTAAGTTCGGCATAATTCGATTCCTCCGAAATTGTTTATTTTATTTTTTCTATCTTAGGAATTTGTTCGCTAACTTTTAAAATTGCAGATTAACTTATTTAAGTACTATATAGAGCAAGGTACTTCATAAAAGCTGCAAAATCGATGGTTATGGGGCTTATAAAATAAAAATTTTTGCTCTAAGACCGCTACCTTTCGCTCTATAAAAACTTTATAAAAGTTCTAAGAGCGCTTCCAGAGTTAAAATTAGCGCATGCCGCTCTATAAAGTAGCTCTAAGAGCGCTCTGGGCCAGACTACGGCAATTGTTATAAAATTGATTTCTAAATTAGAAACTAACTATTTGTAATAAATTTGAATTTTGGAATTGATATTGACAGCCACAAATATTTGGTTTCCCGAACGTGGTAATTTCACATGGCAATTGATGCATTAATTAATGCAAGTTATATGTGAAATTGCCTTAATTTGACAGTCGGTAATGTAATGACACTGTCACAATATGTATTTTTTGTTGCTCAAAAGTATTGCTCAATATGTTTACCTGACATTTCAATGTCGTAAAAATCTTCCAGGTGAGGAACTTTTATTTTTTTTTGATAATAATAATTTTTATATGGAATCTTGTTTATAATGTTTATTTATAATAAAACTAAATAAAACTAATTTTTTATAAACCATATAATTTTATACCTTTTATATTTAATTCTTAATATTTTTGTTATGTTCGCTTGTAAAATTACGCAATCGGTATTACGCCAGGCTTACACAAATCCATGGTCCTTTGAGCCGGATAGTGCTACAGTGAATTAGTGTTTCAGTGTGATAAAAACCAGAAATTTAATAATATAGACAATTATTAGGCTAGTCATAGTGATTTCGTGACCTGTATAGATTGCTAGAAATTTAGTGCACTTGTTTCGCCTTTTAAGTGTATTCTGAAAATTTTTTGTGTTGTACAAAATGGTGGATTTTGGCGGCTTAACCCAAAAGCAGGCAAACTTAAAAGGTATTCTGACTAATAATCGAGAATGGGTCGATAAAATTGATCAGACAGTTTTTGTTGAGTAAATGGACCCGCGTTTAGAATAGCTTGATAAACTTGGGAACGACTTCAATCAGGTCAAAGACGAAATCTAAATGAACTGAGGAAAATATGATGCTGTCGCTTTTCATGACCAGTTTTTTTAAATTGAGACCTTGCTAGCTCGCTGCATAAGATCTCGAAACGAGCTTGATACCGGCTCAACAAACGATCAAACTCTCAGGCTAAATTCAAGAATCAACCAGTTGGTTCAACAGCAGCGATTATTTTTCGATTTCGGCCACGTATTCCAATCGAAACTACAATCTTCCCAAGCCTCAATGTAGTTTGCTTCTGTTATATCGATTTAACGTAATAAAGCAGGATTTTCGCCTTTTAAAAACCCTTTAATTCATACTGAAAAAAATAATCGGTAATATTCACAAAAAAACGTAATAATATTTAATGAAAAACGATTAAAAATTCAGGCATACAAGCGCTTTGTATTTACTGCGATTTTAGCAAATCAAATATTACAACCAGCTGAGTAAGGTATATTAGTTTTATTTCAAGGTGATTACGCAATATTTGCTATTGCTTTGATATATTTACTCTGCAGTTTGTAAAATAATTTAGAACTTCTTTACAGAGCGCATGGTAAATAATAACAGCAAGGTGGATAATAGTTTACAATGCATTTTAAAACTTGCAGACCGAGAAAACTGCAGCGCATTAATATTTACTCTTCACAAAAGGTTGCCATC
Source organism: Nephrotoma appendiculata (assembly GCA_947310385.1). Classification (NCBI taxonomy): domain Eukaryota; kingdom Metazoa; phylum Arthropoda; class Insecta; order Diptera; family Tipulidae; genus Nephrotoma; species Nephrotoma appendiculata. Next base: position 282,283,199 of record OX371224.1, on the reverse strand, counting down.
GATTTTTCTTAAATTAAAGATGATAATTAATTACATCTGCGGATTGACAATAAACTTACGTGTGAATTTTGATCAAACATTTTTTTCCTTTACAGCCTTGAAAGATATTTAATTGTTTTAGTGTTGCTAATAATAAAATTCAACTCATATAGCCAACCATTTAATGTTCAGGGAACTTTTCTAAAATTCCTTTATAAAATTTTGAAATTAAAACAAGAAAGCAACAAATATCAGTAAATGCACATAAACTTTTGTAAATTTAATTTGTGTTTATATATCGTTTCAGTACTTTTATGGTTTAATTTTTTGGTTTAATCCTGAAGGTAAGCGGCAATTTTTTGCGACGCGAAGTAAGGTTACAAAAAAAACTGCAAATGAAGGATAAAAGTAAATATAATTTATATTTTATTTTAGTTTGAAATAATTACCATTATCCCCAACAAATCCGGAAACTAGACTAACTGGCATTTTTCTTGCAATTTCTGTACTGCTTTAAATTCACTTTAAGAATAATTTTTGTTTGAAATTTTAAATAAAATTTGGTTAACAAACTGCAAAATAGGATAAAATAAATGATTTGATTGGTTATAATCTCCCTGCAAAAATTGTTTTACAAAGTGCAAAGAGAATTTTGAAAAGTATGTATTTGAACATTTTAAAAATACTTTGCAATTTACTCTCAACGAAAAAAACAAATTTTTTTCATTTTTAGTATGTTTGCATTGAAAATGATATATTCAAATTGCGCAGCTCTTTACCTAGCAGCATTGCAATATGATTAATCTAATTTGTCTTCAGTAATTTGCAATAATTTTTTTATTGCACTGCAAATTTTACAAGGCTCGTACTTTATTAAGACATTATTGGTAATAATTACAAATTTTGGTTTACACAGCAAAATGTGTAAATAACTCTGCGCGATTTATTTCGGTGCACTGCAGTTTGTATACTTTAGGGATTCTTGGATTATTATGTACCGACGCGTTGAATAAATCGTGGCAAGACGCCACCTCAGAGTAAACTCTAGAAAAACACGGAATATTCACTCGTGGTAAACGAATGTTACCATCACCTTTATTATTTAAATTGGCCATTTCATTTTAAAACGATTGCAGGTTGGCCATAAGTGGATGCAAACTGGTATCAAGATTGAGGTGTTCTTTCGATTTGTCCTGCGCAAGTTCCGCTTTCCACAAAAATTTTTAGGTGCGCTACTTTAAGCGAAGATTGTAGATAATACACACTGGAATTACGTTCATGTACTTTCCGCAAATGGCTTAACGCGATTTTCTGCGATGTCGATAGTAAATCTGCGTTATTTGGAACATATGTCTAATTGTCTTGGAGAAAATTTAGATTTTTTAATAATGAAAAGGTGGAGCCGCGCAAAATTTTATGTTGTCCGAAAACTAAAAAATATTGGGAGAAGCTAGTACTTGAATGAACAACGTTTCGCAAAGCACCCGCGATTTCATTGAGATGTTGATCCCACGATTTATAATCATCTTTCATTGTGAGCCTTTTCGATAAGAAAGTTAGTTAGATAGTTACGAGTAGGAACGACGAGTTTCCATTTTGACAAATCTGTAAGTATATCAGTATCTGTTTTAATATACGAGGGTATATCAAAAAGTCTTGCAATATCATATGAAAAAAACGAGTGAGTGAGACAACAATATATTTTTCAAAACCATTTTTTGTCACGATGAAACTTCTAGAAGAACATTTCGATGTAAATTTTACGGTTCGTTTGTTTTTGTCAATTTAGTAACATGTGTTTTGAATTTTTCTTAAAATGAATGAAATTGAATATCGCGCCGTTACTAAATTTTTCTATAAAGATGGACGAAATGCAATTTATATATTCAACTATATATCAAAAGTTTACGGCGAATCTGCACCATCATATGCCACAGTAACAAAGTGGGTAAAATTATTCAAAAGTGGTTGGGAGTCATTATAAGACGATAACCGCTCGGGTCGGCCAGCAGATGCTATTAGCCATGAAAACGTAATTTTGGCTGATTCTATTGTATTGGAGGACCGGCGTATTTCTGTTCCGCGGTTAGCGTGGAGACTTTCTCTTTCATACGGTACCACATATACTATATTACATGACCACCTTCACATGTCGAAAGTAAGTGCGCGATGGGTTCCCCGTTTGTTGAATGCTGAACAAAAAAAAATGCGTGTTTAAACTTCAAAGGCGATTTTAGATATGTACAAAGCAGATCCAGAAAATTTCTTGGGTAACATAATAACAGGCGATGAAACATGGCTTCATCACTGGGATCTGGAATCCAAACAAGAATCGATGCAATGGATTAAACGTAGTGAACCACCACCAAAGAAATTCAAAACTCAACCGTCTGCTGGTAAGGTTTTGGCAACAATTTTTTGGGATGCTGAAGGAATTTTGATAATCGATTATATGCCACCGAAAACCACAATCACAGGCATATATTACGCAGAGGTTTTGCGAAAATTGAAAAAAGCGATCCGGGAAAAACGGCCAAGGAAAGTTAGGAAAAAAATCTTGCTTCTTCACGACAATACACCAGTGCGCAAGGCTAATATTGCTCAAGCTGCATTAAAGGACTGCGGCTTCGTGGAAATTCCGCATCCACCGTACAGTCTAGACTTGGCACCCAGTGACTACTTCTCTTTCCCAATTTGAAAAAAACACTAAGGGGCCGGAAATTTTCCAGTGACTATGAAGTACAGTCTGTTGTAAATGAATATTTTATGGAGCAAAAGAAATCTTTTTTTTTAGAGGGTTTAGGTAAGTTAATTGATCGATGTGACAAATGTATAAACCTTAAAGGAGATTATGTCGAAAAATAAAAATATTGCTGTCTCTCTCACTCTTTTTTTTCATATGATATTGCAAGACTTTTTGATTTGCCCTCGTAGATCTTGCCATCTTGAACTATGTAATTTTCAGAAGCGCGAGAATAATTTTTGACTACTTTTTTTCGGGTGGTATATTAGTCATCTTAAAAAGCTTCGGAATTTAGGTCAATATAAAGTACATCGGTATTATTTCCAGTTAAAGCTTTGACGTAAATTCTAGATAGGCTGTCTGGAACAACATTTAACGACTCTTTTCTCTATGTTAAAATCGAACACTTGCAGTTTAATAGACTAACGTGCAAGCCTTCCAGTCAAATAAATGAATACCTTAAAACGTACGAAAATTGTGAATTATACTAAAATGAGGAAAACGGGGGTATTAAAAATTTACTTTACAAAAATAATGAGAAATTGAATAAGTAAGTAACTTATTAAATAACATTGTCTTTTGTGTAATTAAATACATATATTTTTAAAATTAAATTTACCATTGTTAAATTGAAGTTTAAGTATATTGCTAAGCTGTTAGCATATACTACTATTAAGTTGCGTTATAACCTTATAAGGTTCGAGCAACTGATTGAAATTGTTAAATTTATTATATTTAATCTAGTAAAATTATTGTCTAAATAAAATAAAAAAAATAAAAATCACGTTGTTCCATCAACCAGCGTAAACTTGAATGGTCTGTGATTATTATGAAGGCGTAACCATCAATATCAGGTCTAAGCCTCTTAACACTCATCACCGCAGCCAAACGCTCAAGTTCTGTGATGCTGTAATTTTTCTGTGCTTTATTTAACTTGTGCGATATGAACATAATTGGAAGTTCTTCCTCGTTGTCGAATTTTTGAAAAAGTACACTCCCTATTCCCGTAGCTGAGGCGCACATTGGATGTAAAAGTGTCTAGTAAAATCTAGATTAACCAGAACTGATGCCGTGACCAACGCTTTCTTTAAACTATCGAATGCTGCTTGGGTTTCAATATTCCACGATTTGTTTTTTTCTTTTTTGAGCAATTCTGTAATCGGTGCAGCTAGGCTAGAGTAATTAGACACAAAGCGTCTGTACCAGCCGGTCATTCCCAGAAACCTATGAATCTGCATACCTGTTTTGGTAACGGGATATTCTTCTATGGCACGAACCATGTCAGGGTCCACTCTGAGGCACCCCTAACCAATCACTTTGTTTCCTTGAGAAAAAATTTACTTTTTTCTACATTTATGGTTAGATTTGCTAATTTTTATATTCTAGCCACTTCAGGCAATAGTGATAAATGCTCCTCGAAAGTTGCATATACCACTAAGAAGTCATTCAGATAAACAACGACGCTATTGTGCAATTAGTGACGATTAACCTTGTGCATCAGCAGACACATCGTTTGGACCACGTTACACAGCTCAAATGTCATGATGGCAAATTGGCAGATTGGACTACCCGGCACTGTAAATGCTGGATAATCATATTTTTCAATACACATAAGCTTTATTCTGATGATAATTTTTTTTTAATTTCTATAAATACGAGTAATCGTGTAACTCTTGACGTTGAATGTAATTAAAATTTCGCAATTATATTTACGGTTCAGTATATGCATTGAGTATTACCAGCTTTTCGTTTTTCCGTGATTATATAGAAACCGTGAATTCAATTCGAGAAACATTAGATTTTCTAAACTCAGTTATAAAAACAGAAAAAAATAAAACTAAGAGGAGATTCTGTTAATGGACGCTGTACCACTTTTGCGTTTCTATTTTTGTTGCAAGTGTTAAATTTCGAAGCCATCCGTTACAAACCCAGTACTCCCCTAATTTTCAGGAAACTTCAGGTTTTCTAGTTGGGTTGGGTCTAGTATAAATTGGAAACACCTACTTCAAGAGTTGTAACCTCTTAGAATTATCTTAGGACGGAGGGTTTTTACTTCGATATTTTACCTAAAAAACTTTTGTATATTAAATCCAGCGTTCCCCTATTTTTTCCATAAAACTCATGTTTTATAGTTGAATTGTGTCTAGTGCAAAGAAAAACACATACTCCCAGAGTTGTAACCTCTTAGAAGTGTCTTAGGAAAGAGGGTTTTTACTTCGATTTTTTACTTATGCAACTTTTGAATATTAAACCCAGTGTTCCCCTAATTTATCCGTTAGACTCAAGTTTTATAGTTCGATTGGGTCTAGTGCAAAGTGATAACAACTACACCAAGAGTTGTAACTTCTTACAAGTATCTAAGGACAGAGAGTTTTTCTTTGGTGTTAATTCCTCTAAAACTTTTGAATTCTAAGAGCAAGTGCATTTATAAATAGATAATTTTTCAATTATTTATATTGTTCTAGATTATTAATTTACGAAAATCTAATATTATAAATTGATAAATAATTAAAATATTTTAAATTGCCTATAGTGTTTATGTAACAGGGTCGAAAGGCCAATTTTTTTGTATTTTTTAGAACTATATTATTTTTATTTTTTTATTTAATTTACTTATTGTTTTTATTTTTTATACTATATACCTATTATCAGAAGGCTCACATAGAGCCGAATGTCTCAGGTGGCGCATGACAAAATTTTCCTTCACCAAAATTTATCCCTAACTGGATACATGGAATTTCATGAACATCCAAAATTCATTAGAAATTCATTTATGTTACTAAAAAAAAAAATTACAAAATATTTCATAAGCAACAAATTTAAAAAATTATATTTAAAAAAAAAAAAAAAAAAAAAAAATTCAGGTCTTCGCCCCATTTGTGCTTCGACATTCAGCCCTTTATTACATTCGGCCCCTCGACACATTCGGCCCTTCAACACATTCGGCAATTCGACATTCGGCCTTTTGAAATTCTGCACTTTGTTCCCACTCCGCCAAAAGAAAGGTCGGAGTTAAGCTTTCAAAAATAGTAAGTCACTTATTTTATTTTCACTCTAGAATTTAAATTCTCCATGACTCGACTATCTTCGAAAATTCTCATTTTATGTTTGCGCGCATTAAATTCCCGCTCAATCAAAAATGGTATAAAATCAACTCATTATAATATTATGCTGAATGCTAATCTATTACATTTTTGTTATTATGTACTCAGCATAATTGTTTCGATTTTATTTTGAAGTGTACTAAACGGATCATCAGCAGTTTTGTGTTTTCAAAATGAAAAATTAATATTTTGCGTTATGTACATTGACATTGAAAAAAGGGAATATAAAAATAAGTTTAAATATAAGTATGTATTTGTGTGATATGAACTATTCACAATAGAGGGATAAGAATACCAAAAATACTAACACTACTCGCACCGCTATCGAGCAACCCAAATTTTATATTTCCTAGTATATACATTTCTGCATATGGACGAGGATCGTTTCCCACAAAGTCAGTGAAGTTGGAAATACCACATAAATGAAAATAACTTTTCCGTCTTTCCCAATAATTTGTAATGCGTCCTAATTGTTTATTAATACGTATATCAGGTATAGAAGTACCGGTAGAAGTTATTTTGGAGTTTGAGGTCGTTGGGTCAGTTGAAATCTGGGGCTGGTTTGTTTCCCGAATGTGGTACTTCAGTATGTGGCGTTCGGATGTACATTTTCCTGGACACGTTTTTTCTGACTACTTCATGCAATTTGCTTCGTCTATCCTCATTCAAGAACCATCGCAAAACTGGTGAGTATTTCCTAATTAACAAGTCTGGAATTTGTGATCGGGTCTTCACAATTCCAGCAATTTATATACATAAGTAAGCCGGTTTAATTTCGTTTCACTTTTATCGGTGGGGTTTCGTCTAAAATGATAAGCTGTTACGGTCCTCTTTGATCGGTTAATTCGGCTACTGCTTGCGGTGTTCTGGTGCGTGACATAATTCGATTCTTCCATAATCGTTCTGATTAAAAAAAGTTGTATATTGGTAAAAAAATAAAAAAGGTCAAAAATAGCTATAGACTGAGAGTAATTTAATTAATAAGGAAAGGAATAACTTAAGTTAAATTGGTCGTGGAATCCGGACTTTCCGACTAGTCAAACGAACTTACATTAAACTCTTTGTAAATAACTAATCAATTATTGCTGCTCCACAAAAAAATAAAAAAGAATTGTTTTAGAACTGTAACTAAAATTTGAGATGACAAAAAAGAGAAAGACAAATGCCATGTATATAATTTGAAGAAGGAATTAAATTACCGCACCACACGGAATCCAATTCATTTTATTTATTACCATCAAAATGAGGAGCAAGTAAAAAACTAAACTGACAAGAGACAAAAAAATGAGCTTTTATAACCCGGAAGGGCAAAAATAATAAAACAGTAGGCCAACCTTGTGTAAACTAAGAGGTTCTTTAGCTCTAACTATCAATGTTGGGTAATGATGATACCTAGATACCTTCTTAGGGTCGTCAGTCTAAGTAATTTTGGGCGCGTCCCGTTAACCCCCATTCTGATTTAATTTCGTTTACGTTTGTAAAATTTTTCATTGACTATACGACGAAATCCCGATTTACAAAAGTACCCCGGAACTGGGGAAGGGTAGCACAACTTATCCGTGTAAAACTAAAATTTGTTACAGTATCTAGTAGTAGGTAGGTTTATTTTTGATTGTCTTATTCAAAATTCATTCGCTGTATTAATTTTTTTTAACCTCTTTTGAAGTTGCCTGATAGTAGTTAACTTTTATCTATTTAACATGACTCCAAGGCAAATACTCGATATAAACAGCACATTTAGTGTTTGATACCCGCACACCAAATAATTAAATAGCACTTATCAACCATAAAACTTTTTATTTATATTTTCCGGATACGATCCGAACATTATCATTAATATAATCCCATCAAAGTTGAAAATGAAAGACAACAAAAACAATATCACCGAAAAATCATTAACATATTTTTGCCTGACACGTATCAATTTTCCCGTATTTTCTTTTATTGTTCCCTAACTAAAATATAAAACCTGGCTGGTGCTACTTTTTGCAGGTTGTGTATGGTATGTTGGTATATTATTCTATCTAAACCTGAAGAAGTTATATTCTCTTAAAATCTAGTTACTTAATCCAATTCTATTGGAAATTGACTCGAACAAACGTGATTGGATTAATAAAACGACAAAAATATTTGAAAAAAAAAAATATTTCAAACTCCGGTTGAACAAAGCAAAGAAAAAGGTGAAAGTGATTTTGGTTACCTGGTACAATTTAATTTTGGAAATTTGGTATAGATTTTGTATAGTATATACGTATTTAATATGCCAAAGGTGATCTAAGAAATTAAAGATTATTTAAGTTTTGTTATTGTTTTCTATTGGACTTTCGTGCGTCGTTCGGGATGGTGTTGTCAAAAAGTATTTGTTGTAGATTAGATAGCAAATTCTGTTGTTATTAAACAAAATAAAAAGTGAGCTGAAACTTTTCTTAAGACACGAAAAGCTTATTTAAGTATGGTTATTTACTGTAATAAATTCTACCTGATTTGATTTATTTATGGTATACACAAAGAAAAGTTGTTGATACACCAAAAAGGTTATAAATTGGTTTAAGTTTTCATTTTTGTTGTACATAGGTATAGAATACGTTGTACATTGTTAACATAGTAACAGAAAAAAAGTACTTCAAAAAATATCTTAACAGTATTATTTTGTAGCCTTGAAGATGGTTTGTCGCAACTTAGACAAAAATGAAAATTAAATTTATGCACGACTTATTTCAGACAAAATATAGAAGTTCGTTCGTCTTTTGTATTAGAGACGTAGTTATTTTTGAAAAATTCTATTGTTCTTCGTATTTTTATTATCCTTATTTTGTATGGTTGTGATGATGATTTTGCGTCTAGATTTTGGTCTTTTCACTCCAGTAGTTTATAATACATTATTACATCGTTAAAATAATTTAATGATGTCTGAAAAAACATTGAATAATTTTCAACGTGATATTCGGGTAGTTCATGTAATGTTACGTTATAAATTTATCAATGGAAACAAAGTTATATATCATTTGCATATACATTTTGGGCAAAATATTTAAAATTTTGGTAAACATCTCTTCAAATTCGTAACAATCATGTTCTTGGAAATCGTAATTTAAATGTGGTTGCCTTCTAGGTAGAGTCGTTTGGAGTAATTTAAATTGGTTAAATCCAATGGAAAAATAAATTAACTCCTCACCTTTACAAGTGCATTTAATTCGCTGTAATATTTATTGTCACATTGTTTTTATATCTCTGGAGAAAAAAATCATGACGCTATTTATTTTCGTAATTGCAAAATTCTCCAATTTCTACACAACACTCATGGACACTTTTTGGTTTGTACCTTGACTACTACGTCAAAGTAGATATAAGCATCGAACAATAAATAAGAGAAATCAAGTAGTGCAAATTTTATAAGCAGCTTTTTCCGAAGTTAATCTTATCTTATAGTTTTAATATATTTATATACACAAATTTAATTTTTTTTCTATATTTAATCCATATATACGAACCTTATAAACATATCGGGTTAGTTATTTTATGAGTCCCATACGAAACGACACATTTTACAACAGGATGTGCTAAAACAGGATGTCACAAAACAGGAGATCACAAAACAGTATATGTTACACTAAAGTACATGGTACGGAAGAGTATATCGCAAAACCGGAGCCGCTCGAAACGCGATATTTCAAAACGCGATATTTCGAAACGAGATATGACAAAACGAGAAATGATACAAAACGCGATATTTCAAAATGCGATATTTCAAAACGCGATATAGTACAAAACCCGATATGGTACAAAACGTGATATTTCAAAACGCAATATTTCAAAACGCGACATGGTACGAAACGCGATATGGTATAGAAGAATGTGCATTCCGAAGCTACAGAAGAGCAGCGACCCGCCTGATACACCCGGTCCTATACTCCCGCTTTTATCGATTTTTAAATTCTTATAAACTGAAATTTTTCTAAGGAGCGGAGCGACTGGAGCGCAGCGACCCGTCTGATATAACAGCCGGCTGTCCTCCCGTTTCTATCGATTTTTAAATTCGTATAAACTGAATTTTTTTTTTCTTTACTAAGAAGCGAAGTGCTTACCTGATATAACCCGATCCTATACTCCCGGTAATATCGGTTTTTAAATTCCTATACTGAAATTAAATTTTTCCTTTTCCAGAATGTACATTACGAAGCGACAGGAGAGCAGCGATTCACCTGATATAACTAGGCCCTATACTCCCGCTTTTTCGATTTTTAAATTCCTATAAACTAAATTTTTTTCTAACTAAGGAGCGACGCCACTGGAGCGCAGTGACCCACCTGGTATAATCCGTTGCTGTACTCTCGAACTGCTGAAGTTTTTGCTTTCTAACTAAGGAGCGAAGTGCTCACCTAACATAACCCGATCCTATACTCCCACTCTTATCGATTTTGAAATTGTAATAAACTGAAGTTTTTTTTTCTAACTAGGGAGCAAAGCCCTCACCTGATATAACACCGCCTGATTTAACCCGATCCTAAACTCCCGCTCCTATCGATTTTAAATTCTTATAAACTGATATTAAATTTCCCCTTCTGCAGAATGTACATTGCGAAGCGAAGGGAGCGCAGCCACCTGCCTGATGTAACCCGATCCTATACTTGCGCTCCTATCCATTTTTGATTTTTTTTCCGCTCCTATCCAATTCTTATAAACTGAAATTTAATTTCCCCTTTTCCAGAATGCGAAGGGACGGGAGCACAGCGATTCGTCTGATATAACCCGGTCCTATACTCCCGCTCTTATCGATTTTTAAATTCCTATAAACTGAAGTTTTTTTTTTTCTAAGTAGGGAGCGAAGCGCTCACCTGATATACCCCGATCCTATACTCCTGCTAATATCGGTTTTTAAATTCCTATAAACTGAAATTAAATTTCCCCTTTTCCAGAATGTACGTTGCGAAGCGACCGGAGCCGACCCGCCTGATATAACCCGATCCTAAACTGCGACTTCTATCGATTTTTAAATTCCTTTAAACTAAAATTAATTGTCCCCTATGTGGATTTTAAAAAAATTGTAATAAAAAATTGAAATAACAGTAAATTTTTTTATTTGTATAAAAATTTGGATTTGGGCCGGTAGCCCTCAATCTTAAGGTATAAAATGATTTAAAATAATCATAAAAGCATTTGTTCTTCGAAAAAAGAACATATTTTTTCGCGTTTGGGTTGTCTTTTAAGACCCTTTAGGGGCATTTAGGGCCAATTGGGAACATTGAGAGCTACTTGGGGTCGTTTCTGGATAATTTCATGGCCATGCTCGTAATCAGCATTCTAAAGTCCGTTAGTACACCGATTTTCAGAATTGTTGGAGGTATATAACCTATTCGGAACCCGTATAACCACAAGTTACCACTCCTATAAATAATCTGCAACGATAACTTTATCTGGATAAAGAAACATGCTGTACGTATATGGTACAGGTACTGTAGATTTGGAATAAAGACATACCTTTAGTGGAAATTTCTTTAACTACAGTCTCTATTTAGGATCTCTATAACTTTTTTTACTCGTCAAACCGCAGTTTCTATATAGAATCTTTACAATTACGTAGTTAGTATATATATAGTTAAGAATCGCATTTGATAAAGGGTCAATAAACATTTCAATAAAGAATCTTTATAACCATAATTTATATACACATAATTTGCTATAATAGAAACTAAAAATTATTTTTCATATTATCTTTATTTTTCATATTTTTTTATAGTTTTTATATTCATATTTTAATGTAATTATTTGATTAATTTGCTTTTATAGGAATTAAATTTCATTTACATAATTAATTTAATTGTACTTACACCTACCTTGATGAGGGTTGAACTCGGATCCGATTTTTCTCGTGCCATCGCTCTATCCACTGCACTACGACGCTTTTGTTGATCTACTCATAAAACTTTATATATTTAACATATTTTGATATAGGTTCTATAAAGATCCTAAAAAAGTTATCTTGAAACACAATGTGTCAAATCAAATTCCATTTTAATGGTTCAAAGTTAACTGAACAAGTAAATAAAAAGATCAAAACAAAGAATAAATAAATATAGACGTCGTGCTCAAAATCACCATAGTTCATATTGCACTCAGGAACAAAATAATGATATAAACAATAGTATACTTAATCTCAAGCATGATCACAAATACTTTCTTGGAGAGAACGTGACAAGTTATAGCAATTTAATAGAATTTAATTTATATGGTATGTGCCAATCTATACATGTAGTCGATTTAAATTAATTTATTTTTATTTAAATAGGTTCAAATGAATTTTTAAATGATGAAAGGACCTCTGGATTGAATACCTCTTGATTGAATAGTATGGATACTTCAAGAGATGATTTAAATTCTGCGTATTCCTCTGAAATATTGATTATGGATAAAAATAACACTGAATTTTCAAACGAATTGCGAGAGTGGACCAATAAATAGTCATATTGAACTAATCACACTTTCAAAGTTATTAAAAATATTATATCAACTGGTAAACATCCTGAATTACCATTAGATGCTAGATCGTTTCTAGGCACTCCGCGGGACGTGCATGTTCGATCCATTGACAATGGCCAATACATACATTTGAGAGTTGAAAAGTATTTGTAATCTAAACTTACTTCAAAAATGGAAACAATTAATGCTAGCTTAGTTGAAATTGAAATGTCATTTAACGTATATGGCACACCAATTTCTTCTAGTGGAAATAACAGCTTCTGGGTAATTTTAGGAAGTTTAGATAATATTTCAAAGAACCGTCCCGTTGTGTTTCCCGTTGGCATATAAGTATAGCCGACCAACCAAACCAATTTCATTTAAAAACTTTCTTAAAGAGTTTGTTGATGAAATGTATAATTTAATTAATTATGGTTTTGTTATTGAACGTAAGAGTTATAAAATAAAAATAAAATCATTTATCTGCGATGCACCAGCAATGGCTTCAATAAAAGCAATCAAGTATTACTCTATTTATTCTGTCCAAAATGTGTAACTAATCAATGCTGCATTAAGAGCAGACTAAAATTTTAGAGCAAGACTTACTCCATCTGGCGAGACTGATGAAGATCATCATAAAGCAGTCCGCAGCGAGCGTAACTCGTACACTTTGAACATTATTGTTATTCAAAGTTAATGTCAATTATATAAAACTGTAGATGAGATAGGAAATTCACAATACAATACAGTGACTAAAGGAGAACAATTTTAATTGAAACATTTTTCTGAATAAAAAAAACATTTCTAGGAACGGCAAAATAGAAAAATAATTATTTTTCAAATAAAATTGTTCAATAATTATAAATTTATTATTTTGGCTAATAAATAAAGTTATTTTACATTATATCTCATTAATTTAAATAAAATATATGCAATAATTTATTCGTAAATGAAAAAAAAAGTTTTCAGGAAACGTTCGTAGAAATTGTAATATTGCATCGCCTTAACGAGAAATCAAAGAAAACTAATGTGAGAAAATCAAGTTGGCAATTTCGTTTTTGACAGATTAAATATTCAGTAATGTCGAGTTCACGTATGCGATCAAAAAATGATTCGCGAATCAAAGGAAAATTAAATCATTGAAAACATATACAAATTTCCCCGTCCGAGGTGAAATAATTTTAACTTTGGGAAAATTTTGATCGGAAGCATCCAACATAATAAAAAAAAAATAAAATTATGAGTAATAATGCGAAATAATTACGCTCAAAGATTGGCTTGATTCGCGAATCATTTCTTGATCGCATACGTGAACTCGACATAAAGTTACTGTACAGAAATCTTTATATATTTTATAGAGTATCGATATTAAAGTAGTTGTGTTTTTTTTAAACGAAACATAGGTTGTTTATAAATATTCTGTATACAGTCTTTATATTAATTTGAAATCGATACTTTATTGATCGTCTTTAAATGTACTGTAGATAACTTCTATGTCGAATCAATAAAAATAATTAAGTATAGAAAATTTACTTTCCTTTATAGGGATATATTATCAGAAACTGCATAGATGCAATTCATTTTTTCCTTTACAGATAAACAACTAAAGAAGCTGTACAAGTTTATAAAAATCTTTACTTGTGGTTATACGGGAAGTATAACCACGCACTTAAAATTTTCGGCCGTCAATTGATATCAGTGAAAATTGAATGAAAAATTAAATTTTATTAAAACCTTCAATGTTGGGCATTTCTGTATCTTATTCTTGGACACTTTCATTCAGTCCCTTGAAATTTTATATATTTATTTTTACAAAAATGGTAAAAATATTCTGTATATTGAAAACCTCTTTATATTGTAACTTGGAAACTTTCAAAATTTTCGTCTAATCTTTAATAAATTACCCTTTATATATTGGACACGAACACTCAATATCAGTAATTCGATTTAATGATAAAAAATATCACGTTTTGTACCATATCGGGTTTTGTGCCGTATTGCATTTTGAAATATCACGTTTCGAAATATCGTGTTTTGTACCATATCTCGTTTTTTAATATCTCGTTTCGAAATATCACGTATTGTACCATATCGCGTTTTGAAATATCACGTTTTGAAATATCTCGTTTTGAAATATCGCGTTTTGTACCATATCGCGTTTTGTACCATATCGCGTTTTGAAATATCGCGTTTTGAAATATCGCGTTTTGAAAAATCGCGTTTTAAAATATCGCGTTTCAAATGGGACCCTCGCAAAACAGTACGTATTAAAAGAGAACACCACAAAATAGTTAATAGTCAATTTTACGATTTTAATAACTTAATATTGCAGGTTTTTAATTCCAAAAAATTGTTTAAGTTTTATTTATTGTTGCAAAATAGATTAAAAATTTAAATAAATATATAAATAAAATAAATATATTACATATTTATATATTTATTTAAATTTTTGATCTATTTTGCAACGATCGAGTATTAGCGATTTAAATTAAAATAATGGTATCTCTTTTTGCTGCCCGGTAACACAATATTGTGGTTAGGGTAAAAGTACCATGTCAAACATTTATTTTTGTATGTTTTTTGAACCAACTTACACATTTGTGCCTTCCATTCAAACTTATTTTCGTTCGAAAAAAACACTATAACTATATACACACAATTGTGTTGGTTGTATTTTAAACCAAGCGAAATTTTTATCAAGAAAGCCATTATACATACTATGCTTTTTTACTCACACATTTGTGTGATCTGGGCTTAATTTGAGCTAATTTTTTTTGGTTGAAAAAGGGATATATTGTCCGGTGAAGGGATATTTTATTATAACTTAAACCAGTTATAATTCTATATAGTATACTGCTTAATTACTCTAGGTGTAGGCAAATATCCACTTGATAATATTCTTATTATAAAACGTATTCACAGTGTAACGGGTGTGTTGGCTATGAGTGGGTCGCGAAAAAACACGCTTCCAATTGAATGCCACTCGTTACGGAGTTTATAATTTCACTTACTGATAGCTTCGACGTGGTCAAAATCTGCCGGCTTAGCTTCAGGGTTGGGCGTGGGGTGTGCCGAAGACCAGTAACTGCATTGCTAGAACACAACAGGAATAAAACATGGGACGGATATTAGGGAGAGGATTCAGGATATGGAACAACAACACCTACCATTCTGCACACACACACACTTACCTCTACATCCTAATTTCACTGTTTATCGTCGCATGACAAAAAAAAAAATAAACACCAGGCGAAAATCACAAACGAACATTAATAGCGGAAAAATAAATACCGGAAAAACTAATTTTTTTTTTTTTTTAAAGAAACAATATTTGATTACCGAATTTCAAAAATATAATCATAATTTATTTAAATAAAGTCTAGTGGCATAAGCGAATTAATGCATTGAAAAATTAAACTATATACAATCTTAGCACTAAAATTTGGTTCATACGAACCCTTCAACTAACTTATAGATATTCAATATACAATTCAAACTTATTTATCGTAAGATATATAAACCCGCCACCAATATTTTGTTTATTGTAAAAAAATATTAAAAGAAAAAGGAAAAATTTTTGATTTACTAAAATTAAATATGTATATAAAACGAAAACCTTAATTAATTACGTTGCGGCCGATGTCCAGCGTATGACGTACCGATGACAACATTTATTTACTGATCAGGGTTTAACTACGATGCTTTTCGTTGGTATTGAATGCATATGGATATATTAAAAATTGCTTATTATTATCGTCATTCTATTATAATATATATTTTATGAATTTGAAGGAGTATACTTTTATTAATTTATTATTTTTATTAATTTATTATTTATTAACTTTGTTATTAAGTAACCACTAATTATAAGTAACCACTAATGAAATCGCGCACACAATTTAACGGGCAAAAAGTTTATAAATACCAATTATATAATTCAACAGAATTAGTCTATTTATATAAACTAGCCTAAGTATAACTACTTTTCGTTTTTATTTTTTTTATTTTTATTATTGATTTTTCAATCCACGCTAGGTAGTACCAATAAAACAATATATTCGAGCACAGTTTATCACTCTGTTGTACACCGTTGGTTGAATTCACAACACAACTTCAATTATTTTATAAAACAAAAATATTTTCTTAACGGTCTTTGTTGTTTCTTAGATAACTTAATAATTTTTACCACCAAACAAAACACATGAAATTTAACAAAAACCACGATTTATATTGTTTTTTTTTTATTATATTTTTTTTTATGTCATCCAACTAAACTTACTAAAAAGAATATTATCACACCGGAATATTGACACTATTAGTCTGATCGACCCGGTGACCGAAAAATATATCTCTTCGCGCGATACTCAATAACAACTTTGAAACTTTTAGAATTGTTCATTTTTATAAAAAGATAACAGAAAAGTACAAAAAAATTTTGCTACGGATTAACCGTAGTTTTGTTTCCAAAGCGTGGTCGCACAAAACGAAACCAGCTTTTCCCGCGAAAATAATTTTAATTTGCAGAATTGTTTGTTTGCCTAACACGCTATGTCAGGGGAGTTATACCATCCAACCTTGGAACGTTCGATGTTTAATAACGTTGTTCGACGTTACAAATCGTGGGGACGACCTACACCCATGAGATAGTCTCAAGCAGCCGGGCAAAGCTAACAAAATTTACAAAACCTAGTCCGGGTTTGAGTTCAAGGCCGTAAATCGTTTGAATGATAAAAACCGAGTGGTTTGTTATGAATGTCTCTAAGTTCGAAAGCTACATTTCCAACGCATTTGTGTATAACAGCCTTTTTATACTTTGGGCAATTTTACATGTGAAACAATCGTGTTGTTGTTGTTTCACATGTTAAATTTGATCTGATCTGGATCATGGTGGTGTCATGAAATGCAGCTAATATTGTTAAAATTCGCATGATCATACTTGCAAATCGCGCTACGTAAATATTGGAAAATATGTACTACTACGTTACGCTCTGTGTATGCAGCACAATTTGCTTACGTCGAAGTTTGGTTTACGGAAAGCTTTTAGGTTGATTAAAATTTGTTTCTGTGTAATTGTGATAAATAAATGTACATTATACACCGGTTACCGATAAAACTCGATTAATTAAATGTCCCGTTTGCTAAAATTGTTTTTGTAAATGTGTGGTTTTAAACAGAAAATTCAAAATATTTGCAGTCATCAATCGTGGTTTAACAAATGTAGAAGTGCTTTTAAGTTTAGTGTGACTAGAATAATGTAATTATTAAAATCATAATTTCTTCGTTAGCCTTAGGGCATTAATACAGGACGTAAATTAAAAAGCCAAGGTAAATATTTTGTGAATTTCTAATTTCAGTTTGTTTCAAATGTGCTTTGTTGTTTTCAATTTTATCGTGTAGAAGAACGCGTGAAGACTAATTAAACGTACATAAAACGGTATTCATACAAAAATATTACGGTACGCATCGTCAAAAACTGTAAGTCATTCAATCTTAAATATTTTTTCGCGTGGTAAATAAAATACCATCACGAGTGATTAACGCGAGATATAAGCACTGAACCTCGAACTGTGCGCCGTTCTTCATGGTTGGTTTGTCTTAAACGGTATTTTAATTGCCGATAAACGAAAATGATAGAAACGAAAATTAATTAAAGAAAATTAATTTGTGAGAAATTTCCTTATCGGGAATTCATAGTCGAGAAATTTCGATATTAAACAAAGAATAATACATAGCGGCGCAGTTACGGGTGTTGCGCAAACGGATAGACAGAATCAATCAAGGTCATAGTCCTGAACTTAAAATTTTGTAATCAGTGTACAATTAATATAGTTTATCTTATTAAAGTACTGATTTAAATTATATTTATGTATTCTAAAAGAAAAAGAAAATCATGTATGTATGTAAATCTTTAATTTAGTGCAGAACCACATGATTCAGGTGATCAAAATATTTCTTAAAAGTTTCTTCGACTAAAATTTATTTTTATTATAAATATTTACTGTTATATATGTTATATACTTATCTTTATATATATAATTCTTCTGTACATGTGTATTTGACTGAACTCCTCTGAAACGGCTGAACCGATCACTGGTTGGACCCGGGAGGTGGCACTGCGATTGCGTTGTAGGATTTTTTTTTTACTTTCTGACATAAGTAATTTTTTTTATTTTTCGCATATTAAATTATATAACCACAAAAATTCACCACCCCCACCACCCCAAAATTTTCTGTACATGTGTATGTGACTGAACTCCTCCTAAACGGCTTGACCGTTTTTATTGGAAACTTGTGTGTGTATTTCGGTGGATCCTTGGATGGTTGAGATTCATAATTGAACCCTTTAGGACACTGGAATTGGGTTCTAGGATTTTTTTTTTTTGTTTTTTGACGAAATAATTTTTTTATTTTTTGTTTGTATTGTTCACATATCAGAACTTATAACCCCAAAAATTCATCACCCTTTTCCTCCCCTTCCAATATATATAGATATAAATCTTTTATAAGACTTTTTGTAATTGAACCTAAACGGCTAAACCGATTTTAATGAAATTTTGAGTGTGTGTTTGAGTGGTTTCTTGGAAGGTATAAATTCACAATTGAACCTGGTGGATTGCGGTCGCGTTTTAGTATTTTCATATTTTATTTTTTAGCAATATTTTATTTTTTAAGATTTTTCGCATATTAAAACAAATAACCCCAAAATTTACCCAACTCAGCACCCCAAATTTTCTGTACATGTGTTTGTAATTGAACTCCTCCTTAACAGCTTGACTGATTTTAAAGAAATTTTGGGTATGTGTTTGAGTATAGGTCTCTGGGTGGTTTAGATTCACAATTAGACCCCGTAAGTGACAAAGCGATCGGGCTCTAGCAATTTTTATTTTTATTTTTTGCCGAAATTTTTATTTTTTTTAAGTTTCTTTGCATATTAAAACATATAACCACAAAACTTTATCCCCTCTCCCTCCCCCCCCCCGGCCACCCAATATTTTATAAAAGAAAAAAAAAGTAGTTGACGGAATTATTGACTTTCTGAGAATAATTCATAGTTATGTTTATGCACCATAGGCGGCGCTGATGTCGAATTCTATGGTGTTTGACGTACGCATCAATAGATGCGAAGCCACTTGTGTCGTAGCTTGGCGTTGTTTTGTTATTTCAATTTCTGTTTGCGTGCATATTGAATGAATTATTCATCGACAAAACATATTGAACTAACGTTTTAGATCATACATAAAGTGTAATTAAACACTGAAAAAATAGTTAAGGTGCAATGTTGAAGTGAATACCGTACATGATTTTCTATGAATTTCAATTATATATACATGTGCAATCAATGACAATCAATCTAACCTACTCTTCTGCATTGCATTTGGACAGCTGATCAAAATTCCAATATCGATTTTTCGCCAATAATATATAGCGATGCGAAGAATAACAGTTTGATGCAGCCATTTTCTTGCAAATAATGAACAAGTGCTCATTGCTGAACTGGCAAACATTCCACATATCACTTATACTTGCGCGCATTCGATGACAAAATCATATGCTTCATCTGCCATTTGCTTGATGGTGGAAGGACTGCACAATTAGCACTCAAGTTACGATTGAACATTCAAACTAATCCAGACACAATGTATAACATAAAGAAGGATTTCGGCATGGCTAAAGTTTTTATTATCTGGGATAAATGCACTCACAAGCATTCACTTGAAGCTCTCGATAAACCGATGATAGATATCAACTATAATACCAGACTTTTCGGTGGCGCTATACTGTTGCTGTCCTGACCGGTGATTTCCGACAGACGTTGCCCATCATTCTACGCGTTACATGTGTGGACGAAATAAACATATGTTTGAAACAATCATACCTATGGTGAAATGTAAATATATTACACCTTAATATAAATATGCATATCCAATTACAAAACGATCCATCTGCACTGTGGTTCTCCAAAAAATTGCTCAACATTGGCATTGGAAAAATTCGATTTCATGGAAATACACAACACACCAAACTTGAACATATGTGTACAAATGGGTCGGCGGATCCGCCTATTTTCATGAGTCGCTAAGTCTTCAGTCATTTTTAGATCGATTATGGCTCACAGACCAGCTAAGTTCCACGCAGTCTTCTCCACACAGCTAATACAAATGAAAAAGCACAACTGTGAGGCATTTACACAAATGCAACAACAGCAATATCTTTTTTGCAACCACATTATTACACTTAACACCATTCTCACGAAAGTACACCTTCTTTCGTCCAATGTGTCAATGACAAGCACCAATTTTCGTCCGGCCGTGGCACGATAATTAAATGGCGGAGAATAATACCCTATTAGAGTTAGCCAATATTTCCAGCCGAAAGATAATGCAGATAGTGTCTTGACTATTTGTTAAGCTCTCTTTATTCTCTAGCTCCTAACGATTTTTAAATTCCTTTAAACTGAAATAATTTTCCCTTCACCCGAATGATACAACCCGATCCTAAATTCGTAAATTCTTAAGTTCATGACTGATTTTTGCTGTATTCAAGACACTATCTGCATTATCAGTCGGCTGGAAAATGTCGGCTAACTTTAACAGTATTAGAATAATGAGAAATTGCACTCATTTTTTATTTTACTAACTTTACTTGTCTAACTCAATGTCAAATGTCACTAAGTATATAGTTTATGGAAAATTCGAATATCGAAGAAACGTTTGCTGAACCCGCTTATAGCAGGCAAATCAACGTCCAGGCAGGTCTGTCGGGTCCGCTAGTTTATTATACAATTTTTTATATTGTATTAATATATATTTTATGCACCCTTGGATATTTAAGACTGCATGGTTTGAAGCCGTATACATACGTCGGATGGAAATCTGGGATTTTTACATCTCAATAGGATTTTTTCCTCAGAGTTGAGTTTTTGTCAACTTTTTGGGATGAAAGGGGGCGTGTAAGTTGTACTATTTTTTTCGTTTGATTGGATAAAACGGCGAGATGTGAAAATACCGGATTTCCATCCGACATATGTATACGGCTTGAGGAAAAAATCCTATTGAGATGTAAAAATCCCAGATTTCCATCCGACGTATGTATACGGCTTGAGATAGTAAATAACTGTGAACTAATAAATTATATTAATTTTTGTGGCCTTTGTGAGTGTTACTTTCGATTTCCTTTTATTGTATTATAGCCGTATTTCTAGCTCTAACAGTGAAAAGGTCTCCCCCACGTGAATGCCACCTAGCCAGGCAATGTTCTGCTTCACTATTCTTTCCAATTAGAGATTTCTGGTAACGATGCAAACAAAATTACTGTTTGAGTATTAAATCCATAGTTAGCTTCTTAATTATAGAAGGGTAAACTCAGCTAACACATCGGTACACTGGTTTATTTATGATACGACCAGATCATGATCTTATTTGATGATTTAATGTTGGATCGAATGTTACTTGTTTACTAGGTTTTTTGTTCAAAATTTTAGTGGGAATCTTCAACATTGTTCATCTGTGTCATTTCACATTTCAATTTATCCTAACGCCTTTGATTGCTATAGAGTGAAACATTTTTCATTTTCCTTAATGACTGGAAAGGGTAGGGACCCTTCGTAAGGAGGTTCTAACTGTGCTCTCTTTGAAAACAAATATCCGTTTTTTAGAACGATGTGTAGCTGTCAATGGTGGAATATTATTAAAGTTATTTCGTAATTGACTTAAAAACTCTGATTTACTAACGTGCCCACTAGTAGTAAAGAAATCTGCCGGTAGTCTTAAATTTTTTCCCGAATATAAATTCCGTTGAAGGGCTTTTAAAATCTTCACGGAATGCTGTCCTTAGCCCTATAATAGCACGATACTGAATATAAGCGGCGCACAAAATTGCTCAATACTCGATACTATTTGCTTTGGTGCCTTTGCAGCGGATACCTAAAGCTCTTGAAATTTCACCAAATAGTACAGACTTGAACTAAGAACCTCTATCGGTTACTATACTTAAAGGTACACCAAGTCTGCTGATCCCATTTTTAATTTACGTGTTGACAGCCAGTTTACACCTACCTGTTGATCATTGCTAAACAATAAACTTAGTCTTCTGACGGCAGAATGGGTCCAATCAGATTGATTTGAAGTTTTCGAATCGATTGTTGCTTGCCCCATTGGTCCCTGCATTTTTAACACATAATGGATCTTTTAGTTCATTAACGTATCTCACTCGTCCTTGACGGCCAAATGATTTTCCCTGTGATTTATTTAACTACCGTTTGAATGCTGGGATGTGAAATATTGTGATAGGCTTCAAAAACTTTTTTTACGAAATGGTTTTGATACAAACAGTCGCTGGTTGCCATTTGAAACTTTACGAGTTATTAGGTGATCATAAATCAAAAAATTCGAAATTTTCTGAATTTTAGATTTGAATTTGATTCTGCAAGTGCCGCCAGTTCTGAATCGTTTATTTGTCCTGCCGTCAAGGCTACATATAGTCAAGTATGGTTCATATATCAACCAGTTGTATGCGAAATAAAGAAGCAAGCAGCCACATCATTGGAGCTACATGTGAAGTGGTTTGCACGGTTAAATTCAAGTGACATCATTGACCTGGTAAAGCTGTGTAAAAATTTTGATTTAGCGAAAAGGTTAAAGGTTTATGATCGGTAAATAATACAAACTCCCTACCTTTTACAAAATTTTTGAAATTTTGATCGCCAAGTATGCCGCTACTAATTCTCGATCGTTTTTACTCTATATTTGCTAACTTTGTTTTACATATTGCAAAAATTTTAATTTTCTCATCACTCCAATTAATTATTTGTTAATTTATCATACCAACGATCCTAAGCAGTTTGTCTGCTGTCTTAGGCTGCGGATAACTTAAAATTTATTCCACTCTTTGTTGATCTGGGCACATACCATGTTTGGAAATTTAAGAGCTTAAAAATCCTAATTCGTCCGAAGCGAACTCACATTCATTCAGGTTGATAACTCAACCTGCTTTATCTTTGCAACACAAGTGTACGGATGATAGATTTCTGAATAAAGCGTGGAACGTTCGAGCTGTGTTTTGTAACCCAAACGTAAACTCTTACCAAATCAATTTTTGTACACTTTGTGAATGATTGTCTATGCTGAGACTCGCGTGTAACGAGGTAAACGAGGTTTTCTGCTTTAATGGTTGTAATACCATAAGATTGGTTTTGAATTGGTTTCCCGATGCTTTGGTATCGATTAACTTCTGTTGCTTAACGTTAACCGCTAAACCAAATGGTGGTAGGAAATCTGCGCATAAAATACATCTATCCACTTTTTAAATAACGAACCTCCATTTGAATGATCTGCGTACACCAAGGTTAAGGACTAGGTTTTTATGACTGTACGTAACGGTTTGCGAGGAATTTGCACCAAATAGTTTGAATCCTGATGGTTTAGCAATTTGTAAGTTTGTAGGTAATTTCAGCACCTGCTTGTTAACCAAAAGTTGTAATTGATTTGGTGTGTCTAAAATTACATTACCATGTTTGGTCTGACTTCACACCACCAATTTGAAATTGTGTCTCTAATTGGGTGAACCATATCATCATCCTGTATTTGACTGACACAATGTAAGCTCGTGTCTCTTCAGTGTTAGTGGCCCACCCTCATATTCATCCTCGTGATTAGACATTGTAAATTAACCGAGTTAAAATTAGGAACAATTGCACATACAATTTAAACGATAAGCTTTAAACTTTTTAGTTGAAGAACCACACATAAATTTAGTATTTTATTGTAATTCAAGCGCAGTGGGGGGAAAATCCACAGAATGCTGAAAATTCAAAGAAGCTTAACCAACCGAGTTATTTTAATAGCAAAGTAGTAGATTTTTATTATTATTATTTTATATTCTTCCTTCGATTCTTTGGTCCAGTTATTTATTCAATATAAAATTTTCCATTCAATTTAATCGAAGCGATTTTTTTTTATTTCAACATAATTTATGGATATTTTATCCATTTTGATTTTTTTTACATATTACTATTATTTTACATAAATACATTGTTTTCCGTTACTTCTGGTAAACGAGTATATTGCTCCCATTCGAAAGATACAATTTATAAAAACTGTATAGTTGAAATTATGAATAATTTTATTTTATTTCGAATTTTACAACATAAATTGATTCTACCATATTCGATAGTAGCTGGTTGTACAGTCTTTAACAAATTATTAAATCCAGAGCAAATAATTTATGGGAAATATCGCAATTTTTCTATTGGAAATAGGTGACCAGGTTTACTTTGGTCATTCGAAAATCTTAGCAACTGGAACGAAACTTAACTATGAAATTTGTAATTTTTCTGTGACTCACTTGTTATCTGACTCTACAAGGTCTGGACTGAACATATGAGTATCAACAAACGCCAAATTTTTTACGAATCATTAACGGTCTGTCGTGTTTATATGACGGAATAAATTTCCTTGCATTTTTCAAAATTCTTTCTGCATTACAGAAAATCATTTGATATAATGTAGAAACCTTTTGAGAGTAGATAAAACACTCAATCAGGTTATCTGCCTATTCCCCAGATTATCTGCCTATTACTGCCTCAATCAGGTTATCTGCCTACACCTAGGGACCAAAAACTGAAGTTATTCACTGAGATCCTAAAGAAACATGTGTTGGTGCTAGACATTATTGACAGAAGTCAGGAAGATGGCAGCATCACGTCGAAGATGTGGAGGGTGGTTTGCAATGCACTAAACACCATTTTTTGAGGATCCTGAGAGAAAATCCGAGATCCCCCCCCCCCCCCCCCCCCGTCCTGCAGAGGTGCGGGATGGTGCCAAGGGCGCGTAAAGTTAACTGCGTGCCCGGACCACAGATCGGTCAATTTTTCTAAAAGGGCAGTGGCAAAGTAGGTGAGGTGAGGCAGGGCGCGCAGCTTGATGCAGTCTCCATAGTATAAATTTTGTTCGAAAACTGAGAATTGAGAGTTGGGAGTTTTACTGATTTTTCACTAACCTATACTCGACGCACAAAATGAATGGGGTCGATACTCGACCGGCTAGCAAGCAAGCAATTTCATTGCCGAAATCCTGGCTGCTCAATTAATTTTACCTAGGAAATATGAATTTTAAATTATATTTTGAATAAAACTATTGTTTAGTTTTGCGATTGCACAGTAACATATGCGGCTTCAAAAAATTAACAACTAGTTTTTGTACTGTTTTACTGTGCAATCGCAAAAATAAAGAAAAAATTTATTCAAAATATAATTTGAAATTCATATTTCCTAGGTAAAATTAATTGAGCAACCAGGATTTCGGCAATCAAATTGCTTGCTTGCTAGCCGGTCGAGTATCTACCCCAATATTATTATTGATTGATTTAAATAATAACTAAGTTTTATGTTTGCGTCTAGTGTGCTGATGAAACAACAAAAAAACTCCAAAGTAGGAGGGAGGAATTCCCGAGAAGGCCGATCGTGAATTTTAACGAAAAATAATCTGAATATTTTTTTTCTTCCTCAATTTAGTAAAGGGAATAGTACAGCAGTGAGTGTTTAAGCTGGTTGTAAAAGTTTATGGCTAGCCTCAGGCTATATATAGGTATGCAAACGCACATCACACAATCTGGGGAAGCACATACGAGAGGAGTGAGTTATTTTTAATTACTAATTAAATACTAATGTTACGGTTTGCAATATTGAGCGAGAACCGACATTTTGTTAAAATTCGACAGGAGGTTTTACATGATCAGAGGGTGGAGAGTGGCGAAGGAGCACTCATTCTCTGATCATCGATATGTAACATATAACCTCGACATTAAAACCTGTTACATGAAAAGCCTTCAGGAATCCCAGAAGGACAAACTGGAACAAAATTTGGGAGGTGTTGGAAGAATTATTGCCGCTGGAGGTCCATGGACTGCATGGTTAATATTGTCACAAAAGCATGCAATCTATCAATTAATGTTGCGTGCCACCTGGTAAAGCCTATAGGGGCAGGCAGAAACCGATATGGTGGACCACGAAATTAGGAACCTATCGGACGGCGTGTAGGACAGCCTTTAATAAAGCTAAGAATACAAGGGAGGTTCGGGATTGGGACTTCTATAAGAAATATCTAAGAAAGTACAAAAAAATTGAAGAAGCCAAAAAGGAGGTTTTGGAGACCATTCTGTTGTATAGGATAATGGAGTTCTCTGAGACTTCGCGCCTTAAGAAAATTATAGCTTAACTCAACCAGTTGTAGTTATTTAATTAGACCGGACGAGTCATGGACAGCTTCAAGTGCGGAATCATTGGAGCTTCTCACCGAGCATAATTTTCCGGGAAGCTTTGATGACTTGATGGAGCCTGGAGCTCATCGAGTACCACCTTCAATAGAGATGGAGAGCATTGTCCAAAGGAACTCGGCAGTCATCCTCCCCTGGCTGGAGGGTATAATAGAGATGTCTAAAACTTGAGGCTTTTATCCCGAAATCGGTTAAACCTCACATGCTTATCCAAAAGACCTGAGACCTTTTACTCTATCATTTTTTCTATCAACCTTTTCCGCCGGATGGACACACCCAGTTATTATTAATTTTATTACGTTTCTCAAGTTTCGTTCGACAAATTCAGGTCAACGTAATTTAGTTTCAGTTTATAGTTTGCTTTTATTTTAATTTGATTTCTGTTCGGTGTAGGCCAGGAGCACGCAAGCCTCGCATTCCCCTACAGCTGATATTTGGATGTATACCGCAAAATTTCTGAGTGTATTGGTTTATCAAAAAAAACCATCATTTTAGTAGTTAGATGGATGGAGCTCAACATTAATAGAGCATTAATTATCTTGTAATGATGTTCTGCTAAATGGGTTCTATGCCCTTAAATGTATGTTCCAAAGGTTCATTCCACAGACCCTGGATTTTTATTGTTTTCATAAATCGAATAACCAAGATAATTAAATACTCAAACATGTTCATGCAATTCATGGAATGTAAGAGGTATATTAAAAATTGCCAGTAGTTGAAAGTCTGTGAAGTAGCCCGAAAAATCATCCCGAATTTTTTGGTGAATATTCTTGGCTAAAATGTAGTCAACCCGAAAAAAAGTAGTCGTTACAAAAATGTAGTGCTATCCCGAAATCCCGAACTTTTTGAGCATTTCTTCCATAAAAGCAATTGTTACATCAAAATGTAGGATTATCCCGAGTTTAAAATCTAATACAAATTTAAATTTAATTTACACATTTTTAATAAAACAAATTTGAAAACTGTCAAAAATTAATGCAACCTCTTATTGCGGACTAACCGTGCAATATTATAATTTTATAAAAAATATTGTTAAAATTTTAAAAAGTTCAAGACCAATTGGAATAAAACATACAAAAAAAATTAAAATTAGAAAATTAAGCTAAATCGAAAAGTGGCAATTCATGACAATAAAATAAGCAAACTATAATACCAAAAATAAATTGCACTAGCGGTATGCTTCAAATTCGAAAGAAAATGAGACCAACGGTTCTAAAAATTTCAAAAACACTGTCTAAGCAATTTTAAAGAGCGTTGAGGAACAGAATAAGCTAAATAAGTTTATTCTGGATCGACTTAATCTGCTGGAAATACCAAGCTCCAAAATAGTTAAACATAAATAATGTATGCAATAAATAGTTCAATTCATAATTCTAGAGCAGAAACCAGACATCAAAAGCTCTCTGCGAGCCCCTGCTCGAGTATGCTTGCCAGGTGTGGTCGCCTTATCATGTGGTTCACATAAAAAGGATTGAAGCAGTTCAGCGTAGATTTCTTCGCTTTGCTTTACGCGGGCTACCCTGGGTGGACATGTTTCACCTACCTCCATACCTAGATCGCCTCAAGCTAATTGATTTACAACCACTTCGTAGGCGCAGGGTTGTTGCAGACGTGGTTTTTATTCATCAATTGCTAACCGGTAGTACCGACTCTCCTTTCCTCTTAGGAAAAATCAATCTAAATTTTAATTCACGAGCCTTGAGATCGGTACCTATGTTTCGAATCGACCATCATAGGACTGACTATGGTAAAAATGAACCTGTATCTAGGATGCTTCACGAGGCTAACCAATACTCCCACTTCATTGATTTTAATATGACGAAACGCACTTTAAAACAACTTTTTTATTTAACTTGACTGGTTTGGCCTTTAATATTTTATAACTTTTATAACATTTTGTTTTGTTACATTTTATTTTGTTTTATTTATCAAATTTTATAAAATTTTATCAGTTGACTGTTATATTTTTCAATTTTAATCTGCTTGTACTAAGCAGACTCAACCTCTGCTCTCCTTCCGTCCGCGACGGGTATCGTTTTGCTTAGCTGTTCACCTAGTTTGGCTCTTAATAATCAGATTTGATTTTAATACTAATACAGATTTTCCCGCTTGCTACTTTTCTTTAATTTCACAGGTTAAGCAGTTCGATATCCATGTTTATAATCACTGGAATTATCCTCAAAAAAATAATAATAATACAGATGGAGACTCCCCGCGCGCGGTTGGGAGGGGTAATAGGTCTATCGCGTATGTTGCGGCGAAAAGCGAAGCGGAGCACTTTGGTAGTTTAATAATAAATGAAAAACACAACTTTAATTTTGATTTAAATAAAACTTTTATTTAATTAAAATAATTTTATTTTAATTTTCTTGTTGCTGGTGAGTGATGATGTTCCACGTGATGTGTTGCTCCGGCAATGTCCCAAAATTGAATAGGCAGAAGAATTTTAATTTTTTTGTCTTCTTGCCTAAATTGAAAAACAAAACAATACAAAACTGGTTTTGTTTTTTTATGTACCTGCACCAAAATATTTGGGTGCACCTTTGTATAGGGTATGTTGTAATGAACATAGATGTTTGCAATGCCATCTGTTGCACGATGGCATTGTGTATGTGTTGAATGCGTTTTACATGATTTTGGGTTTGCAAAATCAATACGATTTTTATGCATCTCTAAATGATTTGAATGTAGAGGTTAATGCAATGCGAAATTAGTTTGTGTAACCGAAATATAATTTTTCAATTATATTTTGCTTACACCGATTTCGTTATGTACAAGTGTTGTTGTACGATTATCTATGTACAAGTTGCTTTGTACATTATTTGTATATACAAGATTGTTGTATATTATTTGGAATAATTCTTTACATGGAGGATTGTCCGTGTATAAAGAATTATGTGAACGGAGGATTGTCCGTTGAGAATAATTGTGCGGAGTTTCTTATAATTGAAGAAACTACCCGCTACATCACCCACCACGCAGTGAGTTCCCCCACCGCGATTTCTTTGTCCGCTGGCGTTTGTGGATGAATTTGGTTATAGTACCATTGTAATGATGAATGATCACTGTAATGGTAGAGATCACCTCTGGTTTATCAGCGAAAATTGAATTTATGATAGGTAATGTATCATTGTGACGATGCATGATCGTCATAAAAAATATATTGTCTTTGCCAGCATTTGTGGTTGGAGTTTTAAATTAATATTTGAGTTTGGTGAAGTGTGTGTTATCCGAAAATGCGGACAGTTTTCTTCACTCCCGATATTTGATCGGGCGAACTCAAAATTCCATAGACTGGTTTGAGTCTATCGATAGAGACAGATTGTTGCTTGTCTCTGATTTGTAGTACAAAGTGCTTACGAAGTCTTCGTATCACTTTATATGGGCTTTCATACGGTGGTGTGAGGCCAGTGCGAACTTTGTCTACTCGTACGAAAGCGTAGTCACAAGTTTGCAGTGACTTTGGTACGAATATGTCGCTTTGATTGGTTTTGCGCGTGTCCGTTGGGATGAGTTTGTTCATCGTGGTGCGCAATTGATGTATCACTGTGTCAGTGGTAGTTTGGGGTGTAAGTGGATGTTCCACAAAGAATTCCCCCGGTAATTTAATTGTTTGACCGTACACCAGTTCTGCTGGTGAGCATTTTAGGTCTTCTTTGACTGTCGCTCGGATTCCCAACAATATGATTGGGATCTCTGAGCTCCAGTTGACGGTATTTGAACGAGCTTTGAGAGCTGTTTTAAGTTGGCGGTGGAAGCGCTCAACCATACCGTTTGCTTGTGGATGATAGGCAGTGGTCCGTATTCGATGTGAACCTAAGAGTTGCATAAGCTCAGCGAATAGTTTGGACTCAAACTGTGTGCCTTGATCGGTCGTAATGTTGACCGGAACGCCGAATCTAGCAATGTAGTTTTCGACGAACGTTTTTGCTATTGTTTGTGCGGAGATGTCTTTTATGCAGTAGGCTTCTGGCCAACGCGTAAAACGATCAACGCAGGTTAACAAATATGTGAATCCATTGGAAGGTGGAAGTGGTCCAACAATATCCAAATGGACATGTTCAAATCTACCTGGTGGAATTTGAAAATTCCCATGAGGTGATTTGGTGTGTCTTTGTACTTTGCATTTTTGGCAGGATAAACAAGATTTCGCCCACAGGGTTAAATCTTTGTTCATGCTGAGCCAAAAATACCTTAAAGTGACGAGTTTGCGAGTTGCTCGTACACTTGGGTGTGAAATATTGTGCAGAGTGTCGAAGATAGTTCGACGCAATGACTCTGGAATGTACGGGCGATTGTTACCAGTAGATATTTCACAGTAAATTGACAAATCGGTTAATGGAAATTTCTCAATTTTCCATTTGGAAGTGCGCCGATTTGTAGAACTAGAGAGTAAATCTTGTAGTTCTTGATCGCTTGCTTGTGCCTTTGCAATCGTTGTGATGTCGTAGTGTGTTGCTGCGGAGGCAAGCTCGTGGTCGGAAGTCCGAGATAGCGTATCGGCGACCACATTGTCTTTGCCTTGAATGTGTTGTATGTCTGTCGTAAATTGAGAGACATAGTCCAAGTGGCGTGCTTGCCTTGGGTTTCGCTCCGCTTTAGAGGTTATTGCTCTAGTAAGCGGTTTGTGGTCGGTGAATATTGTGAATTCCCGACCTTCGACAAAATAACGAAAATGTTTAATTGCTTGGAAAATTGCAAGCAATTCGCGATCAAATGCAGAATATTTTCTTTCTGCATCTGATAATTTCTTGGAGAAAAATCCAAGAGGGAAATCCAGGTCTTATTATTTAGTTGTTGTAAGACCGCGCCAATTGCTGTGTTGGATGCATCAGTGGTGATGCTATATTTGGCTGCATTTAGCGGATGCGCTAAAAGAGCAACATTTTCCAAGCTGTTCTTGAGCTGAAGGAATGCTTTTTGACATTCTTCAGTCCAAGAGAAATTTTGAGGCTTTTTGGGCTTTTTAAGAAGACTTGCCAAATGCGTGTGAATTGGGGCAAGTACTTCTGCAAGTTTTGGTATGAATCGGTGGTAATAGTTTACCATGCCGACGAATTGTTGAATTTGTTTCACGCTTTGAGGTGCTGGAAAATCTCTAATGGCATTAATTCGTCCTTCGGACGGCAGAATGCCATTAGATGTAATCTTGTGACTGAGAAAGTCAAGATTTTTCGTCCCAAACACACATTTCTCGGTATTTATGTTGACACCGTAATTCGATAACTTTTGGAAAAGTTGTTCCAAATGTTGAATATGTTGTTTCTCGTCTTTTGAGGCTACGAGAATGTCGTCGATATAGACGAAAACGAAATCGAGATCTCTCACGATTTCGTTGATGAAACGCTGGAAAGTTTGCGCAGCATTTCTAAGTCCAAATGGCATTCGGGTGAATTCGAATAGGCCAAATGGTGTGGTAATTGCGGTTTTGTAGATGTCGTCAGGAGCAATCGGTATGAGATGGTATGCTCTGACGAGATCGATCTTAGTAAAAATTGTGCAACCATGTAGTTGCATGGAGAAATTTTGAATGTGGGGGATAGGATAACGGTCAGGAATTGTGACTGCGTTAAGTCTTCTGTAGTCCCCACATGGTCTCCAGTCGTTGTCCTTCTTCTTTACCTTATGCAATGGACAAGATACTGTGGATGACGAAGGTCGGCTGATTCCTAGTTCCACCATATGTTGAAATTCTAGGAAAGCTGCTTTGTGACGTATTGGATCAAGCCGTCTTGGTCTCGAGAATGGTAAATGCCCTGTAGTCACAATGTGGTGTACTACATTGTGTACTACAGGAGCATTGTAGTTTGGTGGAGCTGTTAAAGAAGGAAATTTCTTCAACAGTGCTCCATAGCCATTGTTAAGTGTATAATTCAATGGTGATGGTGTATCAACGCGTGCTGATGTTGCGTTGATTGAGAGTTTAGTGGATGGATCAATCAACTTACGATTTCTCAGATCCACTAAAAGACCGAATTTCTTTAAGAAATCCGCGCCAATGATGGGGCGATTGACATTAGCGAGGATGAAGGCGTGTTTGAAGGAACGTCTTAATCCGATGTCAACGTCTAGTAATTTTGTACCATACGTGTTTATAGTGGTGCCGTTTGCAGCTGACAGAACTAAATCGGGATTGCGATTTGTTCCGTAGCAGTAGTAATTGCGGTACGGGATTACGCTTAGATCAGCGCCGGTATCAATCAAAAATGTTATTTGATTTACCGAATCCCGCAGAAATAGGCGACTGTGCTGCGGTTGTCTTAGGTCTGCCGCTACGACCTTAAGACTTACTTGTTTGGGGATTCAGTGTTTGCGGATCCCGTTTGCTGCGTAGCAAAAGTGCATGGTGCTGTGCACTTCTCTGCTGTGTCATCAAATCTGGCGTGATACCAACACCAGTTGCGTGGGGATTGGTATCTTGGTGAGCGTTTGTTGTTTTGAGGTATACGATTCCTACCTGGAGACGGTGTTCGTCTCCAAGGCGATTGAGAACGCGAAGGACGTGGTTGTGTGTGTGCATTTCGCTCTAGCTTTTCTAGTCGGTCGCTTATTTGTTTCAGCGTGTTTTCTATCCGGCTAAAGCTAGAGTTTGGCGCGCGTATCTCTGTGCTTGATTTACGCGTTTCGCGTTGCATTGAACTCAAGCTCTGAGTCCGCGTACCAATTATATCGTGTAATTTGTCGGCGATGACAGCTAGATCCTCTACTGGTTTCTTTTGCTGAGGAACCAATGATGTCTGTATGAAATCAGGGAGTTGCCTGATCCATAGTCTTGCAATGACGTTGACCGTGAAATTGTTGCCGGCCAGCGATTTTATTCGGTGCAATACATCCGAAGGTTTTTGATCACCCAGTTCGACTTTGCTTAAGATCGTTTCTAATCGACGCTCCTCAGAGATTGAGTAGCGTTCAATTAGGGTTTTCTTAAACAAGTCGTATTTGTTGTTTTCGGGAGGGTCTTGTAGAATGTACTCGACCTTTTCCGTTTGTGCTTCCGATAGGGACAACACTGTGTGCGCAAACTTTTGTCTGTCGCTGGTGATCTTGTTCGCGTCGAACATTATCTCGGCTGATGTGAACCAAGTCTTCGGGTTGTTCTCCCAGAATGCCGGTAGCCGCGTCAATTGTTTTGACGTGGCTAATTCATACTTGGGTGGCACATGTTGCTGACGATTTTCGTCTTCAAATATACCGTCCTTGTTTTCAACGTTCTTTGCCATATTTTCTCTTGGATGAGCAAACGAATATGAAACGGTTTTTTTTATGTTGTTTTATTTAATTTTAATGTCACACACACTATTTTAGAAATAAAACACAAATGCACTTTTTTTAATAAAATAAACTTTATTTCACTTTATTAATTAAATAAAAAAAATCACTCACCTGTACGGTAAAAACCGTCGTCGGGGTCACCAGATATGGGGTATTATGCGGAGCACTTGTAAATTTAATAATAATAAATAAAAAACAAAATTTTAATTTAATTTTATAAATTAATAATAAAATTTTATTATGAAAAAATTCTTTATTTTTTTCGTTATGTTGCTGGTGAGTGATGAGCTGCTCCGATGTATGTCGCTCCGGCAAAAATCCCAAAATTGAATAGGCAGAAGAATTTTAATTTTTTTGTCTTCTTGCCTAAATTGAAAAACAAAACAATACAAAACTGGTTTTGTTTTTTTATGTACCTGCACCAAAATATTTGGGTGCACCCTATACAAAGTATGTTGTAATGAACATAGATGTTTGCAATGCCATCTGTTGCACCATGGCATTGTGTATGTGTTGAATGCGTTTTACATGATTTTGGGTTTGCAAAATCAATACGATTTTTATGCATCTCTAAATGATTTGAATGTAGAGGTTAATGCAATGCGAAATTAGTTTGTGTAACCGAAATATAATTTTTCAATTATATTTTGCTTACACCGATTTCGTTATGTACAAGTGTTGTTGTACGATTATCTATGTACAAGTTGCTTTGTTCATTATTTGTATATACAAGATTGTTGTATATTATTTGGAATAATTCTTTACATGGAGGATTGTCCGTGTATAAAGAAAAATGTGAACGGAGGATTGTCCGTTGAGAATAATTGTGGGGAGTTTCTCATAATTGAAGAAACTACCCGCTACAGGTCGTTGGGAATTATTATTATTATTTATTTAAAACTACTCATTAAGAATAGCCATATGGAATGCAAACGGATTAACACAACGCCTAGAAGAATTTTGAACTATTTCTAAAAACCGAGAAAATTATTATATATTCTTTATATCAAAAACACATCTTACCAGCAACTCCTATGTATCAATCGGGAGATATACTTGTTACCATACCACTCATCCCGCAGAACGAGCAAGAGGAGGGTCAGCTATATTTATTAGGGATAATATCAAACATCATGAAGAATTAAAAATAGAAAAAGAATCAGCAAAGAATGTTACAGGCTGGCTACTGCCAACCTGCAGATTTTCACTAAGCACCTGCAGAGGCCTCCATGGTGATGTTTTGCCGGCTACGTTCTCAGCGGAGAAGTGCGAAGGTCGTGGGGTTTGAGGCATGCAGGGCTCCTGGCCTACACCGTGATTAATTACAGATAATTTGAAAAAAAAATTAAAAAAAAAACGCAAATAATAATAATAACCGATGTTCCGCCGAAACTCGTCGGCCGGAACCTGAGGAACGAACCGAATAATCAAAATAATAAATACATAGAAAAAAAAATGATAACGGAAGAGGTGCCTTGGTGCGCGCATCCATCCGATTCAAACGGGGCCAAGCCCTGGTTACGGAATTGGATGCGGGCACCAAGGGACCGCAAACACTAAACCGACACAGAGGGAATTCCCCCCCCCCCCCTCATCACACCACACCGAAAAACTTTAATAATTCATGTTTTAATATAAACACAACAAAAATGAAGAAACCATCTTCCCACGCGGAAAAACAAGAAAGGAGTAAAAGCGGAAGAGAGAGAGAGACGAGAGAGAGTGAGAAAACGAGAGAGAAAGAACAATGCGCAACGAGCGCGCACCCGCTGTGCGGCGCTCGATTACAAAATATAAATTTAAATTTAAAATAAAAATGTAAAAAATAAAAAAAAACGAAATGAGCAAAAAAAAAAAAATAATAAAAAAAAATCGTACCTTAAAAAATACTACAAAACCTGTTGCGGCCTTGCTCGGCCGTCAAGCCACAGGTACCACCCTGTACCCGGACCGTTGCGGCATTATGTGCCGTACACCCTTGATGCGGCCTTGGTGCCGATCACCGTCTTTGCGCTCGAGCGCGTGCCTGGTTGGGCACCTTGATGCGGCCTTGGTGCCGATTACCGTCTTTGCGCTCGAGCGCGTGCCTGGTTGGGCACTGTTCGTAAATTCTGCCTTGCTAGGCAGTAAAAATGTTGGGAATCCTTTCGCCGAAACCATAAACTGTTGCTGCCCAACCGCCGATAAATGTATTAACCTCCAAACTGGCCCCAAATAGGTTAGGCGTTGTCTCACCAACCGTAAATAAAGTGGCCTCAACTGGCCACCCGTATGTTGCGGTGCGACACCGAACCCCGAAAAATACAGTTGCGACTCCTTGATTTATTGCTTAATGAATAGACTGCCCACGTTCTTAGCAATTTCTAATGAATTATGTTATGCGGACCTCTTGTTGACTACCCGGTACAAAAAAAACTGTTACCATACACAAAAAAAAATAGACGAACCGTGAATATAAACTACGGCTGTCCGTCCAGCACCGAGGTAAATGCGTGTACCGTTGCGGCACACCTTTCAACACGAATATTCGTCGCGGTCACTGTTGTACAGGAACCCCACCAAATACTTCAAATAAATATCTCACGGATACTTTCGATTACTTTTGGTGTTACAATAAAAAACTCGTCGACACTCCACTTTTCTCTATCCACAATATTACAATAAAAAATCAAATAGCAAGTTAATGATATGATACACCAAAACCAAGTATTTTACTGTATTATCTCAGTATCATACGATACATTTTATTTATTCGATATTATTATAAATCACTTTTAACAAAATTTTAAATTATATCATTACGGTATATAAACAAAAGTTCATTATAAACGTAACACAATATTTTATTATCCATCAAAATGGTGGTAATTTTATTTGGCTTGTATCAAAACCAAAACTCGACTTATTTATATCAAATCACAAACTCGAATGACAAACAAAAAAAATATTCGAGCGTCGCACAGCTCGTAAAACGTTTTAGAAGAAAATGCATCTCTCTTCTCTGTCTCTCCTTTGTACCAAATTTTCGTTGGTACAAAAGAGAGACATACAAGAAAAAAACATTTTTTTAAAACGTTTTACTTTGCACACACTCGATGCGCATTGTTCTCTCTCTCTCTACCATTTTCGTTCCGTTGCCAACATAACAGAAGAAAACACACAAGAATCCATCCACCAAGACACCACGTTCACACAGCGAAAAACTCGGACGCAAGAAACCGTTGAGAATAGAAACAAATTTACAAAAAAAATGTCTTGTTAAGACAACACAGTCGTAACAAGAAAATTTGGTTATCACAACACCTGTAATATATCTGCGATATATTGCCCCCCACGATATAACCTAAAGAAAGAAGACTACATTAACTTGTCCCAGAAATAAGGAAGTAACCTCATTATTGGAGGTGACTTTAATGCAAAAAAAAAACCTTCTGGGGTTCAAGATTAACCTCCAACAGGCAAAGAGTTACTTGCAGCTGGCCAATACTCAAACTGTGAATTTTACTCAGGAGGGAAACCAACGTACTGGCCAACTGATCCTAACAAAATCCCAGATCTAATAGATTTCTACATCACTAAAGGCATATCAAAACGCTACATCTTCTTAGAAAATGATGAAAGTCTAACATCTGATCATTCTCCTGTTATTATGACGGTTAGTGAAAATGTAATAGAAAAACCAATTCACTACAGCTCACAAACAACAAAACAAATTGGAAACTATCTAGGCAGTTGGTAGAGGAAAAAATAGAACTTCAAGTGCCAATCAAAAGTGTAAATGAAATAGAAGAAGAACTAGACAAGCTCCTTCATGTCATACAATAGTCGGCGTGGGAATGCACCCCCAAATTATCATCCAGGAAAGAAAACTCCTTTATTTACCCAATAGAAGTAAGAGAACTAGTGCAGGAAAAACGAAAAGCCCGAAAGAAATGGCAGACTACGTGTGCTCAGCAAGATAAAACCACCTTAAACAACTCGTGCATCAAACTTAAGGCACTCATAAAAAAAGTGAAAAATGAAACAATTGGAAAATACCTTTGTTCCCTATAGCTCCAACTAAAGATACCGACTATTCCCTCTGGAAAGCAACAAAAGGGTTAAAACGACCAAAAACGCAGATCCCCCCAATCAAACAAACGATGAGAAATGGGCTAGAAGTGCGAAAGATAAAGCTGACCTATTTGCTGAACATCTTGAAGAAACATTTCAACCTCTAGGTCAGCAGACCAATGACGAAAACACTGCTGATACGCCCAGAATATCTGTTTTCGAAGCGACCAGGCCTGTAACATTAAAAGAACTAAAAGTTGAAATTAAGAACATAAAAGTAAAGAAAACTTCTGGTTATGATCTGATAACAGGGCAAATAGTAAAGGAGCTGCCTGAAAAAGGTACCCGTAAATTACTGCACATAATCAATGCGATTCTCAGGAAAAAGCATGTGCCAATGCAGTGGAAAGTAGCAGAAGTAATAATGATTCCAAAAACGGGGAAGCCACCGAATGATAGAAAATCCTACCGGCCAATTTCACTTCTACCAACACTAGCGAAATTGTTTGAAAGACTGTTGCTCAAAAGATTGAAAAGAACCATAGAACAAAGAAACCTTATCCCAGAATATCAGTTTGGTTCCAGAGAGAAACACTCAACTATTGAGCAGGTTCATAGGCTTACAGATGTCATTGAGAATACATTAGAAAGGAAAAAGGTTTGTTCTAGTATCTTCTTAGATGTGGCGCAGGCCTTCGATAAGGTGTGGCACAGAGGTTTACTCTTCAAACTATATAGAGATTTACCAAAACAATATTATATTATTTTAAAATCATACATCGAGAATCGCCACTTTAGGGTGAAATATGAAGATAAATATTCCGACCTAAAAATGATTTCGGCAGGAGTCCCGCAGGGTAGTGTTTTGGAACCTATTCTTTACCTGCACTACACCATAGATTTACCTCAATTAAACGATGTTACCATTGCAACATTTGCTGATGACACTGCAGTTCTCTCAGTAGCAGACACTATCGAAAAATCGACAACGAAACTCTAAGAAGCATATGTGATAAAATCATAAAATGGACAAGAATGTGGCGTATCGGGCTCAGTGAATCGAAATCCACGCATATGAATTTCACCAATCTAAAAGTCAGTTATAAACCTGTAATCATTAACGGTCAGCAGATTCCGTATGCAAATAATGCTAAATATCTAGCGATCACCTTAGATACCAGGCTCAGATGGAAAGAATACGATAAAAAGAAAAAAGATGAGCTTAATATCAAATATCGTAAAATGTATTGGCTTCTCGGGAATAATTCGGAATTGTCAACCGAAAATAAATTGCTATTGTATCAACAGGTGCTAAAGCCTGTATGGACTTACGGAATTCAGCTCTGGGGCTGTACAAAGAAAACCAACACCAAAATAATACAAACTTTTCAAAACAAAGTGCTACGTGGTATATTTAACGCTCCGTGGTACATTAGGAATGATGACCTTCATAGGGGCCTAAATATCCCGACGGTTAACGTATCTATCAACACGTAAATGAAGAGCTTCGTAAAACTTCAGTAAATAACCTATAAATGGAGCTGGCCAATGGGCCTCTTCTCATTCACAAGTGACTAAATTAAGAAAGAAAAATTACTAGATGAATTGTATTCAGTTGTAATAATTTAAATATATAAAAAAAAAAAAACTAGCGGTATATACGGCTATTTAGGTGTTAGCTGTGCTAATAGACCATACGAATTTCATTGTAATATCAGGTGGAAAAATTATACAAATGTTGATGTGTATTTGAGGTATATGACGAATGATGGTATATGGTGAATGGTAGTGAGTGCAAGACATTAAATTATTGTTTGTCGCAAATGGTGAATGATGGTTTACGGTAAAGTGGTTTATATGAAATGGTGAATGCTACGTATATTGTAAGTGGGGAACGATGGTGAATATTGGTATTTTGTGATAGATCGTAAATTATAAAAGATGGTAAATGTTAATTGATGGTATAATGAAAGCATATAAAAGTATGTCTTTAAATTTTTTTCCTCGATTTACTAGTTAGGTGTTTAATAATCGTTGGATTTTTTTTAAATATTATCATAGATGTTTTTTTCTATGATATTACCTCGCAATACTGAATTCATGGTAAAAAAAAAAAATCAAAAATTGTGCGCCCATTTTTGTAAAACATAAAATTATTTGTATACTGTACTAGATTGTCAAATTGTCGGTCGCTATTGTGATCTTTTATTTTGTGGGTTGTTTATGATTTTTTATACAAGATTATTTGGGGTTTGATTTGCACCGTCGAGGAATTACGTATTACTGGCACATACGTACATAAGTCGTCGTACTTTTTCCTGGGCCATCATGTAAAAAAGCTGACAAGTGTTACAACTTTATAATTATTTTGATTCACTTTTATAGTGCTCGGAATATCAGATAATCGTACAGAAACATCGCTAATTGCTTCGCTATCTATACAAATTATTTGTCCGTAAGAAAGGGGGGGGGGGGGGACTTCTTCTAGGCATTCTCCTATTTTTGACACGCAAGTTTGCGTATTTCTCTGTATTCAAATAAATAAGAGGACGTTTTTCTGTTTCATTTGTATAAGAGTTGGCGCATTCTAACGTGACCTATAAACTAGTAAACATTTCAAAAATGTTCTTACAAATATTAAATAATTCTATGGTACAATCGAACATGAATCCAAATTTTTCAACCAACATTTTCTTTGATTATTTTATAAACGTCATCCAAATCATTGTTAAGCAATGACTGCAATAACAATTTTGTCCGACAGCTGCTTAAATTATTTAAAATGTAATGATCCATCCCTATTGAAAGGGAGATGACTGGATAAATTGAGTCTATGGCACAGGTGTTTATGAAAAAGCTATAAGTTTTTAATGCATTTTTAATAAGTGGAATTCCTGTAGGGCCCGGTTTATCTTTAAACAATTTTTAGATTTTGCCTGTGTTTTCCTTTTTGGTGTAATAAAGTTTTGGCTCAATGTCGCCATTGCAGTAATAGTTTGATTTATATGTATTTCACTTAAATTTCGAAAATTGTGTATAAAATTAAAATTAAAACTGCTCCGAGATTGCTTCTTTTTACAGCTTGCTGGGGATAAATACTTGCTCTTTCGTTTCCAAACCGAATGGCTGCTTTGAACGTCCAACAAATTGCGCAGGGACGATTGGTTGGTGTTGTGCTACAATATTTTTGCGACAACGAAAATTTTATTTCTATGGTTTAATTCACGGACAAAGCGGCCAACTTTTAAAGACATATTTCCAACCTCAAGCTTGTTAAAGAAAATATTCATTTTAAAAATGCGAAATAATTTTCTACGTAACCGTTGCTCAACCGAGTACCATTGCGTAATATGCCGGTAAATAATGGTATAAGAGTTCCGTATTTAATTAGAAATGTGTCATGGAACAATATATTAAAAAAATTATTTTTCGGGCAGCCGTTCGTATCTTCCAAAATATGTAATCGTACTTCAGTACTTATTTCATGTAAGTCTCGATAAAAAGGACTTTGTTTGTTAATTGGGCTAGAATAATGTTTGCTATCTAATTGTTGACTACCATCAATAGTTTTATTGGATTCAAATAAATTTAATTCTGGTTCCAGAATATTTGCTCCAATTAATTCAATTAAACTATCAAATGTTTGTTTAACCTGCTCATTAATGCTTCTCGATTGCAGCAAAATTGACAATTTTTCCCAAATCTCTTTCAAATTTTGATAGTTGGAAGCTACTATTAAAGAAGCCATAACTTCTTTAACAAATTTTTGAGCTTCAGCTGATTTTTCAAAATATTTGTTTATATCACCAGCAATTCTATGAGATATATGTGAACAGCACAAGTGCAATTTAACTATATTTTCCGTTTTTTTGCCAATAAATATTATATGCCCACATATAAGTTACATTGAGGTATTCAACTAAGTCCATTCTGTTACACGCATCGAGAGCGGAATGAATTTTTGCATAACAGAAGTCAACAGCCACATTGTTAAAAACTGTCCAACATTTTAAAGAGTCTTCTACAAATAGTCGGTATTCTCGCAAGCAATTTCCGATAGTGCGTGTGTTTTGGCTGGAGCTTACCATATCACAAATTGGTAACGGGGTAAATATGTCTTTTGATTGCGTCTTAACTGGTAAAACAATAGCATAATACGTAAGAGCTTTACAAGTTTTATACGGTTTTCGAACGAGCCTGCAAGTGGCGTCTAAATATACTGTTAAGTCGCCATGGTCTCGCTGTTCTTTTTTTTTTTTTTTCAAAATTAGACATTAGCTTTTGCTGCACGTGGTCACGCTAAATGGATTTTTACTCACTTGATGGATGTTCGAATTCTTGCATGCGTCACTTTTTTTCTTTTCCAAATGAATATCTTCTATATCATAC
Organism: Nephrotoma appendiculata; assembly: GCA_947310385.1. Lineage (NCBI taxonomy): Eukaryota > Metazoa > Arthropoda > Insecta > Diptera > Tipulidae > Nephrotoma > Nephrotoma appendiculata. The sequence goes on along the minus strand of OX371224.1, from coordinate 282,240,932 downwards.
GAGTCGTTATCGTTACATAGAAGTTGTTCAGATCTAATTTTTTCAAAACTTTTCTATCCTTTAAAAATTGCACAGTATTGGTTTTGTTAAAAAAAACTTAAATTTTCTTCATTAAGAGGATAATCTGCAACAATCTCTACCGTACTCTACCTAAGCAACCAGTCAATTGTGTTAATTGGTTGGATATGTGGTAAGTATAGTAATAAGCATTTACACACAGAGAAAAAAGTCACTTTAAAATGAAAAGATATGCTTATAAACTCAGTCTAAAAGAAATCTATTTGAAATGGTGTTGTCTGAATAAAAATCTTATTAAATTCTACAAGAAATTCTGTTAGGAATAATTAGAAAAATCTTTTAAAAATATTTATGTGAATTCACAATCATTTCTTTTTTGATTTGCAATTTTAAAAGTAAAACGTTGAAAAATAATGTGATATCACATTATATTGTTTCAATTTTCTCAAATAAAAGACAAAAAGTATATTTATCCTTTTCACAGTAACAGTAAATTCTTCTTTTTGCTCATATACAAACGTCATTATTACTCTGGAAAGCAAACACGCGTGCTACTAATTTGTTTGGTGATCTGATTAAAAAAAAATTATTTATTAGTGTATATTATCATTAATTGTGATAAGTGGTACATTTTATTATTATTATAAACATGAATTAACAAGAGGAAAGTGAAAATAGTGACACTTTTAATATAATTACTGTGCCATCTCTTACATTTGATGTAGATGAAGTGAACAAATGTGACGAATTGTTCCAACCCTGGGGGTTGGCGGACGCTACTAGGGTTTTATTAAAATTACATGGTTTTTTGACCCTGAATCATCTAAAATCTGTAGAATTAGAAGACATAAATGAAGTTTTCCTAAAATTAGGATTTGAATATTGGGGTGAAAAAAGTGTATTTAAAGAGAATCTGAAAAAGTGGAGAATCGAAATTGTAAGTACTTTATAGTTTTAACATTAATGTGGTTAGTGCAATTAATTTTTTTTGTTCTCTATATAGGGAAACTATTACTGTGTGATAGAGATACTATCACGTGTACTACTAGTTCCAGAATACTAGAATGGTTAGAAAAAATTTCTAACGAAATTTCCAATTCATCGAATACAACAGAGATTGTTCAATCTAAAGAGAAAATTGAGACAGTTGATTTAAACCGAATTCTCAAAACAACTATTCGTGGACAAATGGTTTTAGATTTTTATAAGAGAAATAATTATTTAAATTTAAAATCACAGAAAAATTTGACATACTGTATCACCAATCACGTCGCTGCCAAAACCAATTCGTACAGCGAAATGGATAGATATAATAAGTAATGTTTTCCAAATGAAAAACCGGTAAGTGTTCTATGATATATTTAAACTGTGCAATTTATAACAATAAATTTTTTAGGAAACATACTACATGGTTAGACAACCAGGTAAAAAAAATCCAACCGGGAAACTACATTCCAGCTGGTTTAATTTACATGCAAGAGGTAAAAATGCTTCTGACCACGGCTTAGAAGAGGGTCGAACTATTTCGCCTGCATCAATAAATAATGGTTTAGCCTTTTCTTAATTTACTTATCTATTAATTACACACCTAACATAAATTTATTTTATAAAAAATCTGATTTGAATGATCTTAAAATTTGGCTTCAAAATAATTGTTCACCTTGGGAACAAGTTTGTTCTTACTGGGAACGCACATCAAGCATAAGATTAAGTCAATTTCAAAGCTTCAATGAAAATCGTTTAAATGAACTGATTAAAGCATGGCCTCGATTTGGAGATCCTAACGGATATCAGTTGGTTAGTAATGTATTACATATAACATTGAAAGAAAATATTCCGATTCTATAATTAAATTTACATTTCTATTCTATTGAAAATTTATAGATTGACCTGGATTTTGAGAAATTGTATCCGGATAAAGTTAACCTATTGCTATCAAACCATGAGGAGTTCGTCCAAAAAGCGCTAAAGTATTTTGAAGAAAACACAAATGACAAGCATTCTACAACAATTGTTAATGTACTTGAAACATCCGAACTCGATAAAAGTAAATATAGCTTTAGTATATAGCAAAATGATCATATAAGGGATACATTTATAGTACATATTATATTTTCAGATTCAAAAGATTGTCTTGTTGCATATTTGTTGCCGTCGATACTGCAGCCTAAAAACTTAGGTAGGGAAAAGAAACCTATGATTGGAGATGCTCAATCAGATTTTATATTGCACTTACGGAACCAGAATGATGTAAATCCGGAAATAAGCAAATTGCAAGGAGAATTTGCTAAACAAAATCAATTAATGCAACCAAGAATTATTGTGGTAGGTTCTGAGCTTACGAAATTAGATCATTTTTATAATTACGTTGACAAACTCACTTACCAGTTTTGTTCGTTTCAAAAATGTTTAGATATACATTATTATAAAATTGATATACGTATATCAACTTAAATATTCTCCAATTAGGAAATTAGTGTGGTTATTTTTTGAAAAAAAATTTTTTTAAATTTAATTCAGAAAACTATTCAAAAGTTGTAAATCTTGTAAACCAATTCAAATATCAACAAATATGTTAGATTTTCCAAAATGACCCAACTAATTTGCTTCTTGTGCGAATATACAACAAACAATTTAAATACATTACTCAACCATTTAAAAATATTTCACGGTGTACCGGCATTTTACAAATTCAAATGCAAGCAAGATAAATGTCGACAAATATTTCATAACATTTATTCATACAAAAAACATATAAACCAGCATATGCTGAAAGTTCGGCCATTAACTATTAATCAGAATTCTACCACTATAATTCAAATTATTGTAAAAAATGATTTAAGTCAAGAAAACTCGGATACGAAAATAAATAATAATTTTCTTAGTTCAAGCTCAAATTTTATCAATAGATCAATTAATAGAGATACTATAATTTCAAATTTAAATAATTCAGCTCTAGCATGCACACTAAAACTTCATGAACATAACGAATTTTCAAGAAAGGTCGTTGTTGACATACAAAATTTAATAACTGCATATATTTGCAAACCATTATCTGAAATATTTTCAAGCTCTATATACTTGAAAACAGACAGTATAGTAATTCTGGATTTATAGATATTTTAAGCTGGGTTCAAAACCCGTTCATTAAAATAAACACGGAATATCGATTAATTAAACGTCTTGAAGCACTTGCCTTATATAAACCACCAAATAAAATTGTTCTTTGCAACGAACTATCTGAAGTAATTATCAATAGTTAACCAATTTTGGCCGAACATTCTTTAGCAGAATGCTTTATGAATATTATCTTTCAGATCGGGAAATTTTTGAAAATAAAAATATATTTCAATATACTATGATTAATATGCAACATCTCCAGGAGCAGACCGATCTGAAACATTTTATCAATGGAAAATTGTGGTCTAGGTATAATACAAATCCAGATAAAACAGTAATTCCGATTTTTATAGCTTTAGATGATTTTAAAATTAACGATCCGCTGGGATCCAAATCCGGCAAACAGTCACTCTGTGCAATTTATTATAATTTTCCAACAATCCCTAATTACTTATCGAGTCGGTTAAATAATATATTTGTAGCAGGTTTTTTTAAATCAAAAGATGTTAATGAGATTGGTTTTAGTGCCATTATGAGATCATTAGTTGAAGTACTTTCAGTATTAGAGACCAGTGGCGTAGAAATAAATACAGAAGCAGGAAAACAAATAATATATATAAAATTAGGACAAACTTTAGGTGACAATTTGGGTCTGAATGCTGTATTGGGTTACACTAAATCATTCAATAGCAACCAATTCTGTAGACTTTGCACAAGAACTAAACAATTAAGAAACAGAAACTGACTGCATACAGTTTGATGACAATCTTCGTAATAGAACAAACTACGCGCACGTGATATTGAATTAAAGGATTTGAAATTGACAGAGATTAAAGAATATTGCATATTTAATAAACTACAACATTTCCATGTCACAGATAATGTAGCATGTGACATCATGCATGATCTATATGAGGGCGTCTTTAGATATGATATTTGCAAAATTTTGTACCACTTCGTTTATAACAAAAAATAATAAGCCTTGATGTCCTAAACTGCCGAAAGCAAATGTTTGCTTACGGAGAATCCGAAATAAGCAATATTTGCCCTGCAATTGAGAAACACCATATTAAAAATTGTAGTTTTAAAATGACAGCTAAACATATGAAAACATTTATTCACTTTATATTACTAATTTTGGGTGATTTAATTGAAGAGAATTTAATAATGAGAAACTGCAATTACTATTTGATATAATTGCAAGACATAACCAACTATATATTGACTTATTTAATGAAAAACTAAAGCCCAAATTTCATTTGATGGTCCACTATCCATATATAATTCGTCAAATAGGCCCCCTCAGAAATTTGTGGTGTTTTAAATATGAAGCGCAACACCGAGTTCACCAAATGTATGCACATAACACCACTTCTAGACTAAATGTTCTAAAGTAATGCTTACGAACAAAGTTGCTTTGAGATTTAGCAGTTTAGCATTTTCACAATCGTTTTTCCAACACGAAATTCAAATTGTATCCGAGTTAGAAACTATTGACTTAAATAATTTAGATTACTTTACTAATATTTGTTTTGCAAATGAATTTTGTAACTTGCCTACAACTTCTACTAAAAAAGTTGAGTTTCATGGTGTGTTATACAAATGTGGATATATGTATATTAACTTATTCACAAAATGAAACAATTCCGAAAATCTATGAAATTTTACACATTTTGCCTCATGAAAATAATTGTTATGGATTTTGTCAACAATGGGAAAATAAGGGCTTCTTAGAACATTTTCAATCATATGCTGTTGGGCAACGACTCAATAAATATATCTTGTGCAATTTGCAAGAATTTGATGGACCGCCAATTCATTTTAATATTTTAAAAAATGGAATTAAACTAATAAGATTAAAAAAATATTATATTTAAAAATTTCAATACATATTTTTTGTTATTACAGCACCAACGAAAACCATTAAATTTTGATAAGCTCATGAAATATTATTATTAGTTTACTATTTTATAATTTCTAAGTTTTACTATCTATGTATACTTTTTATTTGTAACAATGATGAAATAAATTTTGAATTCAATTAATATTAACAACAAATTTTTATTTTTCTTACTGTCACCGCAAGTAGCAAAAAACCGATATAGGTTATTAAATTTATAAGATTATCTTATTAAACCAATCTATGACGTAAATATTTCTAAAAGAGTTTCTTATAGAATTAAAATGGATTTCTATCAACAATTCTACATATAAGGCTCCATTTTAAATTACAAAGAAGTTCCTTTCAAAACAATAAGAAAATCTCTGTAATAATATGTGACTATTTAAAAAGAAACACCTTTTCACTATAATAAGTGTGTTATAGGCAAACAACTATAGAGAAATCTTATTGATTGTCTTTGTGAAATATGTGACCATTTCTCTGTGTGTAGTTTCCTATCACTTTGATTATAGATTCTTTTCCATATTTGACTTTATTTTATGAACGGACAGTTTAAAAAAAAATTATCTTGCTGACTTATTTTTAGTTTTTTTAAATGTGAAATGAAATTTTTAATTTTATATAAAAACTTTTGTTTTAATTTAATTTCAGCTAAAGGATCATTAACTCCCCTACTTAGTTAAATTCGGATACAACAATATGGCGATATTAAACGAGTGAACATTGGGTCTTTCATTAAAATTAAATATTTCATTTTTGATTAGGTAACGGTAATTTTTAGGTTGAATGTGGTTTTCTGAAAAGTTTTCCACATCAGCATGAAGATGGCCGCACTCATCTGCAAAAGAGAAGGAGTGTGTTTGCGTGGAAGTGAAGGCGTAAATTGTGGAAAAACTGTCACAGTTGCAGAAAAAAATAATCTTGCTCCAACAATGTGCGGTCTCCGCACCTCAGCGGTTTCTTTTTGTTCCCTAAGCTATAAGTTGTTCCCTAAGCTCGAGGATGAGAGGAGAGTGATTTTCGTTTAATGAAAAGACCATGACCTTGAGATGAAAATGTCTTGTAACTTTGATAGGCTGCAAACTTTTCAGACAATTCTCGGATATCTATATAATATCCGCCTACAAGATTCGATGGACACGCTATGTTAGTTTTGATATTTTTTTCCAACTATGAATAATATTAGTTAATATACAATTATGGCAAGTTTTAATTCTTTTGACATGTTTATCAGTTTTTTAAAATGTTGCATCGTTGTCCATATGGCTAGAAGAAATTATAATGAAAGATTTCATTTTGCAGAATACCAAAAGCTATGTTTTTCCGGTGGTGTACTTTTGTTGAGACAGCAAAGATTTCAAAAGTTTGCCAATTATTAATTGAATGTATTTAAAATTCGAAAAAATATTTCCGGATTATTCATTTCATAACGACATGTAGGTAAATAGGAAGTAAACATAATTTAATTTCCGTTCAATTCCAATATTTATTTTCGTTTTTTTCTTATGGTTCAAAGAAACGATTTTTACTTTTCTGATGGGAAAACAAAAATATACAATTTTTGTACTTATTTCTTGTTACAAGTGTTACAAAATTTGACAATAAATTATTTTAACAGAAAACATTGATATTAAAAAAAATGAAGCAAAAAGTTTCTGTTAACTAAAGAAGAAAATTAAACGAACCGATAACAATGAAATGAAACAAGCTAAAACTTTTATTGTGCTTTTTTTTCGTATAAGAAAAATGAGATTAAAACGAAAAGACGACAAAACGACATTACAAATTGTGTTGTGTAACGATTTTAGAATGAAATTTCATTATTTTGGCTCTTATTTTCAATTTTGGTGGTGACTAATTGGCTATTTAGAAAATCTAATTTTCTATCGTTCTTGTATAAATTTCTGGTTTTACTGGTTCAATGCATGGCGTATTTGCAGTTCAGTTGTTCTTTGACATTCTTATTAGCTGCTGCTAATTAATTTACCCGAACATGTATTATATACCAAATTTATTCGGCACCCTAAAATTCTACTCAAACCACTTGGTGGTAACTGTAAAAGCAATCAAAAAAATAATGGACATTCCACCGATTTAATTAAATTTTTTTGAACGAAAGCATTGACAAATTTAAACCAAAAAAATATATTATAAAACAAGCTAAAGCATAATGAATGACCCATTCCGGTCCTTTTAATGAAAATTTTAAACAAATTTTTCACTGATTTTCTTCATCCGTAATAATATTTTTGTCGTTCGGCTTTTTCTGTTCATTATTAAAACATTCAAGGAGAAAATTTATATTAAAATAAAAAAAAATGTAATCAAATAATATATTTTAATTAAAAATCTTAAGGTAAAAAATTATATTATTATCGATTGAATCATGTAGTTGAATATTTAAAATTAATCAAAAATATTGTACTAGTAAATGCCAATTTTCCTCCCGGTTCAACATTTTTAACATTTTTCAATAATTTTTTTATTTGTTTAATATACAATTTTGAAAATTTAAAATGAAAAAAAAATAAAGCAGATATTGCACATTGCTTGCGTACACACAACCCTTAAATAAATCTCTTAAAATATTAATTAAAAGATTTTAAAATATTAAGACTTTATACAGGTTCATCAACTCCGTAGTTACATGATTAATTTGAATGATCAATAATTTGATTAAAATTAAACCATGAAAAATTGCAAGGTATGAAATGTTGTGTTGTGATATCTGCTTGATATATAGAGGTTCATACTATTTCACCTTTGTGGAAAATGTCACATGCCTAGATGATTGAGCAACTTCAATAAAAGATGAAAAATCATATCCGAATATTAAATATGACTAAAGATGTACGAAAATGCAAGCAAATTTTTTAGAGGCAATCTTAAATCCCAAAGTAAAAGTAGAATCAGTGTTCACAATTGCAACATATAAAACAATACAATTCGGAGTACATAAAGATGCTGTGCAAGTGACAGCACTATGACAAAAGAGAGTTTCTAATGCAATTTTTGCGGAAATATTTTATTCACTTATATGCACCTCAATTTTCACGGTGTGTATAGTAACGTTCCAGCATGTTTCGTTTACTATGAACGAACCCATTCATGCAGTTTATAATCAATATTTTGTTTAGGTAGAAAGGCAGCTGCATTAAAGAAATTCCTTGTTGTTTATTGTCTAAGATTTTCGGTATTGATGGTGATGTCTTAATGGTCGTACATTAAATTCCATTAACTTATGTTACCAAAAATGTTCATCGTTTTTTGTCAAACTTTCCGATGCTTAGCCTTACTGAATTTTAAGTCGCAAAACTTATTGTCTTATATAGATCATAACATTTTTGACCGTTTTCGAAATATTTGGAGATCTCGATCTACGTTTAGATTGGGCTATGATGTTGCGTCGTTTTGCTTTAATTTATTTTTACGACTCCCTGGTCATAACATTAATTTTTTTACTGTTTCGTTTTCAAATTTTTAATTTCTCTTGATTGTTTGAAAAATACATTTACCTAATGGCATTGCTTTTGTGTATTGAGCATTAATGTTCTGTTTACTTTTGGCATTAATACGCTGTATTACGTAAACGTAGACATTCCAAGCAAATATTAGAATATTCGATATTCGAACATGTTCGGCCAATTTTGTACTATTCGATATTCGAATATTTTGTAACGAATATTCGATTTTTAATTTTTTGATTCAATTTCATATATGTACAAAAAAAATTTGAATCGCACTCTATGTACTCAAGCAAAATGTTAAAACCCCTGATTTTGTGCTACTAACCCAGCCTCTCCACCGGACATAACTATCTGCCATAACATTTACATAACTGGTATACAAAATAATAAAAATAGCGTCGTGTGCGGTAAACGTACCATACATTTGACATTTAAAAATCATTCCATTTCAGCCGCTATTTGCGAACGCATATAGGTTGCTTTTTATATCAATTCTTTGGAATAATTTAGAATTAATATTCCATAGTCATTCTTTATTTTTATATAAATTAATTAATTTTAAAGTATCTTGTTTGTGGTTCATTTTAAATATAATTACACGAATCGCACAAAACGAAATTATTTTAAAATTTGTTTTCAATTCTATCACATTAAAAGACACAAACAAACCATAAAGAAGCGTATTTACCACAAATAGCCATTTTGAAAATTACAAAATGTCAAAAAATACTAACATTTTGATTAACATAAAGTTCTAACATTAAAGTATAACTTGATGTCAACACACCTGGCAAGTCGTTGACATTTAGTGTCTCCACCTGCAATCGGTCTAAAATTAATGGTATAACTCGATTTTAATGGTAGGTGGAGAGGCCGGGTAAAGCAAAAGAGAGGAAAATATGAATCTACGATATAAAAGCAACGTTGAGATTGAGAATGCACAGCATGCTCAAGAAATATGAGTACATAGTATGTATATACTTCTCTCGTATTCCATTTGTGGTCCTAGTCACTTGTCTTTTTCTCTTTCCTTCTTTACTAACGATGTAACGTTGAAATTGTTATATGTGTTTTATTCTCTCTTTCTTACAATTTCTGCATAAGGAGTAAAGTGGATGTGGTTAAACACCTGATAGAAAAAGAAATCAATATGTAAATATTTTAATTTAGTAAGTTTGTACATACTTTGTTTCACCTTGTTAAAGTTAGCCGAAATTTGCCAGCCGAAAGATAATGCAGATAGTGTCTTGACTGATTCAACAGAAAGTTAAACTCTCTTTATACTCTCGCTCCTATCGATTTTTAAATTCTTATAAACTGAAAAATTGACAATTACATCCAGTATTTGTTTCGAAAATTACCATGGAAAGATAGACAGTTGCACTGCGTTTACAAATTGCTAAAATTTATTACAAAAATAACGAATCTACTTGCGCATTACTTAAAATTTATGGGTAGAGAGCTTTCTATTCGTAATGTTGTTAAAATATTGGAAACAAATGGTAGTGTTTGTTTTCCATAGAGTTCAACCCGTTAACAATGTGGTTTGATCGACAGATTTCCAATTCAGAATATTCGTAACTGTCTATAGTCATACAATTTATGGTTCATTATCATTTACATAAAAAAAAAATTGATAAAAAATCTAATTTTATAAAATTTTTCATTGCAACAGCATATATCCAACATACGTAATTATCTTTACCATTTATAATTTTGAACTGAGTATTAAAAATATTATTGTTTCCAACCTATGTACAAATTATAAAGGCGTGTACTAAATAATGCACACAGTACGCATAATATAACAATTGGTTTATTTAAACAACAAACATGAACATTTGCTAGCAACACACATTACATATAGCCCTACACAACTTGTTTTGTACTGCTTCAATTGCAAAATAAATTTTTAATACCTGGTTGCGTGTATCCATGTGTGATAATTCAGGAACCGGAATACGAGTTTGTTTATATATATATATATATAGGGAATCAACCCAACATTATTTTTTTTGTGGCTGTTTGTTTTGTACTACATAAAACATATCTACCTAACCTACATGGTTTATTTATATACTGGTAAAGCTTTTACCTGTTTTTCCGTGGATTTTTGCCATTTTCGGTTTTTTGATTCGCAAATCCTTATCTTTGAATTTGTTTTTATTATTTATATACATTTTTTGTGTTTAGTGTTGCTTTTCACATTTTGGAAGTTAAATACATATTATTTGTTCGGTTATGTTTAGACGGAAAAATGTATAATAAACAAAACAACACACCAAAAAATGAAAAACACCATAAGTTTTTCCGTTTACCCTGGTATTCCGATTTATGCTGAAGCAGCATGCAAATACTTATATGTGAATGTACCTGGAACAATGTGGCTGTATTTTCTTAATGTTAACATAAATCCAAAAAATACAAATAAATTGGAAAATAAATGGTAAACATTTTCTTCAGATTGTTTTTCTGTCAAGGTATTATGTTCAATATTTATATAGAGCAATGTGAGCGATTTTACAAATTTGCTTTGAGCGTTGTGTGATACGAAACAATAATTTGTTTTTAGCACAGCATCAAAATCTTTGATATTAATGCCAATTCGACACGTTTGGTACCACGTGAAATTGATATGTGCCACTGTTTCCGACAAAATAATCGGTTTCGTGTTTTTGTGTACACTTCATCAAATTTAGTACCCGACTCGAACTAAATATATGAAGCCTTTACTTTAACGTATCTGATAAAATTTTGTATTCTCAGTTTTAAAGATGATACATTTCCAGTGGACTAACTCCAAAATTATTTGGAACAGATGGAACAGTTTGATTGGTAATCACACATCGCACAAATTATATAAAAAAAATTCCTAGAGATCATTAATTCTATGTAAAGTTAAGCGAAAATTCCAGTGTTGAGCGAGCCCCAGTGTGGACAAAATTTAAACAATGGTAACTGGGCCCTACGTAGTTCACGTCTGATGAACAAACTAGACCGTCCAACAATGTAACACAATTTGGAATAATGTGCAAAAAACGTCAAACAGCATCGGTCGGAACACACAATTAAGTAGAATTCAATGAAACTGTTTTATACCTTTTAAGAAAGTCATCTTCATTCACCAAGATAGAAATAATTGTATCAACAATTTTACGCTTAAGGGTGCATTTTATAGATTTTATTAGAAAGGCTGAATCGTTTAATATGAAGCCTACGATATATTTTATATAAAATCTTTTTACTCAATCAACATCATGGGGCTCCGTTAATATATAAAAATAAGTTGATAACAAAAAAAAACCGAGAAGATCACTGCAATTTATTCAAATCAAAATAAATTCTTCAAACTATCCCGGAATGTCGGTGAACCCAGGTTTCAGGAGACATCTTTAGGTTTATATTGTTACATTATTATTTCTAGTTACATTCGGTAAAGCCAATTCTCAAAGATCGAATCGATAAGCCGTTATATTACTAAAAAATCTTGTAAATCCCGGTACATTTCCGGGGAAATCTATAGAATTAAATTTTAGTAGGGAAAATACAAAATTCAATCTTGCTATAATTTATTTGTACATTGCTACAGTTTTAGGTTCATTGTGTCTCTAATACCATAGAGATATCTGGCGTGATTATTAACTTTCTGTAAACGATCTTCCTAAATTTAGATGACTCTAAAGTTTTACTACCAATATTGGACTATATCGAGTAATGGATGGAAAGTTATTCGATACAACATCAGATGTGCCTTACACTCTATTACGAAACTTACAAGTTTTCTTAAAATTCGATTCGCGGCGCATTTTTGTATGCATTTTTTTTTTCTAACGAATATTTCGAAATCAATGATAATGTACGCCCTCAAGCTAGAAGAACCCATACAGCACAACATTACATGATAGTATGGATAATTATAGGCTAATTAAATGCCGCATTCAAAAATTTTGGGCTCTATCCCTTCCAACTACAACGCGGGTTCTGCTAGCTTTAGAAAAAGTTAGCAGAACCCAAATACATTTTTGGGCATTTTGGTCCGATTTTTGATTTGGGTTCTGCTGGCTTTAGGTTAAGTGACCTGAAGTCTGGTCAAAAACGGGTGGAGCCTAAAATTTTTGAATCGGACACTTGATTAATCCATAGTGAGCCTAAAATTATTTGTTTATCAATAGATCTTGTTTTCCGTTCTAATTTCGGTTTTGGTCCGATTTTCGATTTGGGTTTTTTTTTCTTTATTAATTTGTAATTACAATATGAACATTATAATTCTATACAAAAAAATTCTTGTTTTTTTTTTAAGTGGCTGTAACCCAAAGGGTTGTATGCAACTACTTTTTAATTTTAAATTTAAACCAAACTGTTTTTTAGTTGGGGCTAAATATCACAAATAAAATTGTACTTTGAAATTTTTTAAGGTTCTAATATTTTGAATTTCGGTAGGCAGCTTGTTATATAACGGAATTCCTCTATATAATAAATTGCTTCTTGTACAGATATCTCGAGCGAGAATTTCTCTTGACAATAACGACGCATTTCGTAAGTTATAGCTATGCGTGTCCCGTGCTTTTACAATGATTAGATTATGTACAATTAAATTGTTTAAAATCTTATACACATACAATATCAATTCGAAATTGTTCATAAATGATAAACAACCAAATTCTTTGAACAATTCAATTGTTGGGTAACGTATTGGTACACCCTTAATTAACTTTAAAGCCCTCTTGCGGATAATTTCTAATTCATTCAGTTTAAATTTTGCTACTCCACTCCAAAGAGGGTTTAAGTATAATAATCTGGAGTTAATATACCTACGCATTATATATCAGTTTTCAAATGTTCTCGAGTTAAAAAGTTCCTTGTTCGTTTAATAACAAACACGTTTGGACTTATCGAGTTTTTGATCCAATCTACATGATTCTGCCAATTAAACATGTTATCGATTGACAATCCAAGATTACAATATTTAGTCACTTTATCAATTTTTGTGTTTTTATACAGAACTTGAAGATTGTTATCTAAGTCTTTATTACCAAATATTAAATATTTTGTTTTTTCGGCATTGAGCATCAGACGATTTAAATTTAACCAAGTATCGATTAAGACCAGATCGTTATTAATCATGGCAAATGTTTTGAGTCCGCTGCATAAAATATAACACTATCGTCTTCGAAAAGTTGCAAGGTACCTTTAAGTGGCAAATTAAAAATGTCGTTAATATAAATTTTAAATAGGCAAGGTCCCAAAATCGATCCTTGTGGAACGCCGCACAACATTGTTATTTCATCACTTACAGTACCATTAACAACCACCTTCTGTTTCCTACCATGTAAATAGTTTTCAAATAGTTTCATTTGCATCGTGTTAAATTGCAGTTTTTCTAATTTCAGTAGCAGTATTTCATGATTAACACAGTCAAAGGCTTTTTTGAAATCTAGAAACAGACAAGCACATTTCTTTCTAACATCTAAGTTTTTTGTAATTAAATGGGTTAGATTAGAGCATGCTGATAAAGTACTTGATTTTTCCTGAAATCCAAACTGATACTGATTTAATATTTGATTGCTAACCAGAAAATTTTCAAGTCTTCTTAGAATTAATTTCTCAAATACCTTGAAGAAAACTGGTAGGATTGATATTGGCCTGTAATTTTCAAGATTGAGTTCATTTTCGTCTTTATATACGGGGACAATTTTGGCTGTTTTTAGACAAGCGGGAAATTTACCTGATTCTAAATAATTATTTAAGAATTTGGTAACAGATTCGCAAAATTTTCCAACGAAATATTTAAGAACTTTTGTCGAAATTCCATCCAAACCGTTAGCCGCTCTTGTTTTGAAAGGATTAATAGTTGTTATTAGCTCGGCTACTCCAATAGGTTCAAGACTAAAAGGACTGCGAATATCATAATTTATATTAGCAAAGTTTTCAGGGCGAGGAACACCCATTCCACTCATCAATTTTTGAGCTACTGTAGTAAAGTGTTTATTAAACAAGTTTGCAGCTACTCTATCACTACTTAAAGCGCCAAGTTCATTCTGAATAAATATTTTTTTACTGGTGCAATCCTTGTTGAAAATAATTTTCCTAAATTACTGCCAAAGAATAGTAGTGTTGTTATTGTCTATGCTTGATCTATCAAATGTCCATAATCGAGCTTTTTAGCCAGTTGTATTTGATTCTTAACTAATCGTACTACTTCTTCATATCGAACTCGCAAATAGTCATTTGCTGGAAACCTCTTTGTCAATATCCACAGTTCGCTTCTTTTTTTAATATTTTGCAAAATATCTAATGACATCCACGAATTCATTACCTCCGCTTTTTTAGTTCTAATGTGACTATGCCGCGTAACTAACTTCCCTAATTCAGTAATGAAATTCTCGAGATTCGACAATTTGAGTAACTCATTCCAAATCATATCGCTACTAAATGATTGAAAATTCAATATATTGTAGGTTGCGTTCTCTACCGATTTTCTAATGCGTATCTTACTTATTTCGGTTATGATAATTCGATGGTCAGTTAGGTTGGAGTCTTTGTACGTTATAAATGGTAATTAAAATTAACCAAATCCGTAATACAGTGATCAATTACTGTTGCAATTCCGTTTTGCACCCTAGTTGCGAGATTTCTATCAATCGAATTCAGAATTACAAAACCTTGTGTATCCATAATAGTTCTATAATTAATGACTTCTGATTCATCTTCATTAATCAAATTAATATTTGCGTCTCCAAACACTAGTGACTTCGTATAAGAAGCTAACAAATTTTCTAACAACTCCATAAATGTAGCTAGAGTGTTTTTTTGCGATCGGTAAAATGCAAATATATTTATACAGTTTAGAACTTATTTAACGCCTAGAAACTGCGAATAATCATGATCATGCTGGTAGAGTAATACCGATGGGATGGTTGATCTAATATAGATGGCACACCCTCCGTACCCATCTGGACGGTTGGAAAAATAAGAATTAAATCCCTGTATATTATAGAAATTAACTAAATGATCTGTTAGCCAGGTTTCTGTAATAACTATAATGTCAGCATTGTGTTGGAGTGCTATAATTTCTACATCAGCTAATTAGTTTCTCAAACATCTAACATTCAGGTACGCTACCCTAAGATCTGCATTACCATTACTACTAACACCATTATGAAATACAATGTGAGTGACGTTTTGCGAGGTGCAGTTGTGTACATTAATGTCACTACCCATAAAAGAAAAGTAAACAAACTTTAAAAATCAACATATTTGTGAACCTGACGGGAATAATTTGTGTTATACAATACAAAAGGTAATAAATTATTATGTTATGTTTATAAATCCAAATAAAAATGTATATCGAATGTGCTTTATCAATTATTTTTAGGAAATTTGTATGCGACCGAAAAATTGATGCGATCAGCTGTATGTAATAATAATAATAAACAATAAGGTCCCGGAATTGGCAAGCTGTTTAAATGTGATGCAAGTACCGAAACAATTGTGCATTTTAGTAAAAATAAAATCTGAAGTTAAATTAAAAATTGAATTTGTTTTGAAATGTGCGAATATTAATTTATTTCCATGATGGTTCACTGGTGCGTGTGACTTCTGATGCAATGATATTCTTAATCTTGGCAATATCGTTTCGTGACTGGACCTGGTAGCCTTTTGTTCAATCCGAATTACGAAAAAATATGTTTGTGTCGCTTACCCATAAATACTTCCAGTTGTGTTGTTTTTTAAGTTGAACTGCCTCATGATACAAAAACTTTTGGAATGGTGTTAAGTGATGTCGAATAAATATTGGTTTATCCTTTACAGCTTCTGTAGTGTATCCAATGTCACCAGCTTCCAGATACTTGTTTTTGTGCTGACTGACGTACTGCGTTGTTTCAATATTGTGCTCGATGTCTTCCAAATTATACTTTTTGAGCATTCTGTTAGCAACGTCTTTTGCTGGTTGATTCTTGTCGGGTAGCCCCGCCAGTATAACATCATTTTGAAGATGTGCTTGTGAGCTTTCGTCCATTGCAGCTTCCATGTTATATACTTCGTACGATAACAAGCGATTACTTTTTTTCACGATTTCGATTTCATTGGACAGCTCTTTATTGATACCTTTCAGCTCAGTGATGTCTTGTTGAATTTTATCAAATTTCGATGATAAGTATTCTTGAATTTTGAACACTTCATCTATTCTTTGATGTAAGGCCTTAAACTGTTCATTAAATGATTTTGAAATTTCGTCCAGCTTAGCAATGGTTGATACTGTTTGATGAGATGTATTCGCAGGCGTATCATTCGTCTTCCCGTTGATTTTGGAACTGCATTCATTGGAACAAGTCCATTTGTTATTAGATGCTGCTCTAGTAATATGTTCGCCGTAGAGGTTTTTGCATGCTGGATGAAAACACTTTCCACAATTCGAGCATTCAAAAACAGACTGCTTCTTATCAATAGTATTTACACAGATAGCACATTCTAGGTTTTCCGGATAGCTCGGATTACTTTCTGCTGATTTATAGTATGGCATAGTAACTAATACTCAGATACTTAATTAATTCACCAAAAATATTTAGTTTAATTAATGTTTTAATTTTATTTAATTTAATATTTCGATCACAACAAATTTTTGCGTCTTCTTAATTGACAGTTTGACAGTACTTCCAGCAACATCAATCAATCAGCATTGAAACTTCACCCACAAGCCGAAATACAAATACACAACAATCTAGAAGCGGGACCAATATTCATCCGCCAAACCGTACATCACCAAAAATTTAAGCAACCAAAAATGATTAAAAATGCAAGAATTATCTACAAAACGACTGAAAAAGACCAATTAGAAAAACTTAGGGTTTTAAAAGATATAAAGAAAATAAAAGATAAAAAATTTTAAATTGAAAAAGAAAAGTAAATTTCAAAGAAAAAACTGTTGTTAAAAACAAAAATAAATTAAAAGTTAAAGATTCAGAGTTGAAAAGAATATAGAATTAGAATTAAAAGAAAAAGAAATGAGTGAATTGAAATTGGAAAACCTTTTATTTGACAAAGCATTAGGTTAGGTTAGGTTAGAGTGGCTGCTATCGCACACTTAGGCCAATAATGGCCCATTGTGATACCACAGAATCCAATCTCCCCTTACTCCCGCTGAAAGCCACCAGTGTTACTGATGTAGCGCATAATATCTCGCACCCCACTGTCCACCGCGAGTTCAGAAAGGCTGTTCATGTCGTACACACCGAAGTACTTACGTTTTTTGTATGATAGTGCCGGACACGAGCATAGGAAATGATTTAACGTCTCTTCCTCCTTTCGTCCATACAACTTCTACAAAAGTCATTCGTCTCTAGACCCAGCCTTCTCGCATGTTCCCCAAAAAGGCAGTAGTGTCCTGTCAGTATCCCGATGACCAATCCTAGATCTCGTTTTCCCAGGGATACTAGTGCCTTAAATCGCCGCAGGTCCAGTTTTTGCCAAACCTGTTTTGCTACCCTGCACGTAAGAGTATAGGTCCACCTTTCATCTGTCAAGGCGAATGCCTTTTTACTGAGCGCTGCTGTAGGCCTCCCCAGACCTGCACTTTCCGGTTGCATCTGGAGAATCGTACCGTACCTAGCTAGTTCGTCTGCCCCACAATTTCCCGTGACGACCGAGGGCCCAGGGACCCAGATTATCTGGATACTGAAATACTTGCTCATCTTATTAAGAGATGATCTTGACAAAGCATTATTACAATCATAATTTAGTGTACTTGAAATATTAATAAAAAAAACTGTTTAAATAAGTTAAAAGTTTTTTACTTGGATTTTAATTTTATCCCGAATTATGTTGACTTCTCTTAATAAATCTCTCATCTCGACTCATGAATCCTCATTGGCCAATGTATAGATTGTCTTCTCATTACGAATTAATGTCTCGTCCAGTGGTACCTTGGACCATATACACAAATTATGCAAAACAACCTATATATTACCAATTATAAATTAACAATTTGTCCAGCTTTTTTAAGGTGTATAATGCAATTCCTTCGAATGTAGTAAGCAGCTCAACCGGCCTTTCAATACTCCAAAAACCCGTTCACCAAAATAATTTATTTACAATTACATAGTATGCATATGAAATTTATATATTGTGCTGTCTGCCTAATAGCTCTTTCTAGTAAAGAAATGATGGTCATTTTTAATCGGTTTTATTATATTGATATGCGTTCCATCGTCACATCCGACGACTTCTGGAGAACATGTTTTCTGAAGTAAATGTTCCTTAGAGTTTGGTCGCTCAGTCTCCGATAAATTGTAGCTTATGTATTTCTCACACATAAAAGTTTATAAAATATGTAGCGTTTCGCTTAATGCTACTGAAACAGTAATTTGAGCCATGCCAATCAGAAAATCTTGGCATACAGCCTGCTGATAACTTTCGTCCGCAAGAAACCTAAAAGTATTCGCCAGTTTTAATTTTGGTGGTATCGCATCTTTATTTCTTCTTGATGTGAAGTGGTGTTCTGTTTCGTCCAAAATAAGTTTGAATATTTCTTATGAAACCTTAAATAATTTAAAGCTAAAAAATTGTAAGGGTTCTTCAGTTTAAAATTCTTGTAATCCTTTAACTATAATTTTCTCTGTAATCTCATAATTTCGAAATATAGTTCGCACTGTTACAGGTTGAACTTTTTGTATCCGTTTAGGATTTAAGTATGCTGGGTTAATAAAAGATTTATTTGCTCCTGT
This sequence comes from Nephrotoma appendiculata, assembly GCA_947310385.1. Lineage (NCBI taxonomy): Eukaryota > Metazoa > Arthropoda > Insecta > Diptera > Tipulidae > Nephrotoma > Nephrotoma appendiculata. The sequence goes on along the minus strand of OX371224.1, from coordinate 282,221,700 downwards.
ATCAATGAGCATCATGAATTTCATTTTGTTGTTTATTGCTATATATTGCCGGTTAGCGTTCCGAGGCTAGTGGCGGAAAAACTTCCTCATCTGGTTCGTCCTCGATTGGATCTTGAAATGAATCCAGATCTGGTAAGTACTGTGGAGGATGCTCAATTTGTTCGTGTACTTGTTCATTAGTATTTAATTCTTCAAAGTTATTATAGTTTCTCGGACACAAACCGTGAAGGTCCTTGCTGTCGGAATTGATAACGCGGTTTTTGATTTCGCCAAGTATATTTGTAAAAGATGCGTGGCTAAAATATATAAAATTTGTTTTTCATATAAAAATTATATAAATTAATTTTAAAAATACTTATTATTGTAAAATACTTATCTTGTAAGCTCTCACGTAATCCGGTTTAGATCGCCAATTTTATTTATTGTCTACGAATTTTGACAAGTAACGGTTAAGCCTAGCGCTTGTTTGTAAATTAGCTATCGAAATTGTATACAAAATTTTGTGATAAAGTTATAAATTAATGTTAAAATTATATAATAGAATGCGCCCTATTCGGTAATATAATTATTTAAATTTAAATATTTAGCGCGATTTTTTATGATTGCTTTTAACTAACTAGGGCAACACATATTTTAGGAATGAATTTGTTAAAAATTAAAATATTCTTCCTCTAATACCTGCGGCTTTCAACCGAACAACATCTCAAGGGAAGATAAAACATTGTGGGATTACTTAATACACAGCGAAAGGAAGTAAAATAAAACTCGATTCCAGGATTACGTGAGTTAGCAAATATTTTGCGAAATTACATTGCTATAATAATAGTGTGTGAAATAAATGTTACTAATAAATTGAATTGGTATAATAGAAAATTATAATCTGAGTTTTATATTTATAAAATTGCGAAATATTTAATTCAGAAATATTCTTTCTATATACTATATTGCGATATACTCAATACGTTCGGAATTTTACAATATTGTTGAGTCTTATTCATATTAGATGACATATCCATTGGTTAAATTTTAATTTGCGAAATTTGAGGTTTTGGTAAAGTAAGAAAAGCTGTTTTGGATTGGACATTTTGAAATCTTTGGAATGGTCGAGAATTATAATTATCACTGGGATTATTTTAATAGCTGGGTATGAAATTGTTTGAGGCATATTGAAATTTATGTTGATAATTGGATTGTTGAACCCATTTTTCATAATGTGTGGGAAATGGTTTCTGATGAGGATTGGGAGTACTATTATTGATTACCCGATGTTTAATATAGAGCATGTTTCGTTCTCTGACACATATTGAAGATGCTTCTGCGATGCTATCAGGATTTCAAGCCCTGATTATGGATCCCAAAGGTTCTCTACACTGAAAAAAATAATAGGGTGAAGTCTACAAAAATTATAAGTAAATTTAACCTAAAATCGCTGTTGAAATTGAGCCTAAGTTGCGCAAAGTAAACTTCACAAATTTTGAAATGCGAAATTAACTTCATACTATGTAAGAATATTTTACAAAAAAAATTATGTCGTTGCATGTAATGTTTACTTCAGATTTTGTTGAATCAACTTATTGGATGAAAGAAAATGAAAATATAGAATATATAAAATGAAAATATGTGTACATATGTTGAATTAACTTTAATTTAAGTAAAATTTACATTTTGTTTAGTCTAAAATTAAGATCGTGGTTCTTTTGTATGATAACAAAATATTTGTTATCACATTGAGATGAGGTCTCATGTCTCACCTTTTCAAAACCAATGAGATAAAAATTTTGAATCTTTTAGTTAAAAGATTCGATATACTCATCATCAGATAAGATTATGTAGTTATCAAACTACGAAAATAATGTTTCACACTTCATGTATTTAAATAAAGTAAACATCAACTGACTTAGCGAATTATATTAAAAAAGCAATAATAATTATTAAATATCGCCGATGTAAATTTAACACACCAATTTGCAAACTTTACCTTGCAAGTATAAATTTTGGTTAAACAATTTAATTTACATTGTCTAAGTAAATTTTACTTGTTAACAATAAGAATAAGAATATAATGACAATTTTCTGATTTACGTGATTTTTACGTATGATAAAGTTCTTTTAAAGTTTTTATTTTGTTTTATTTCGACAAACAGTTTTTACATTTCAAAAAATGTTATTTTAACTTAGGCTAATTAAAGAGAACTTATTAAATTTTTACTTAGCTTGGGTAAAAATGTAAAATATTATGTTAGTTTTACAATTTTAAATTTACTTAGCAGGTTATGTAAAAATCGCATCGATTATTATTTTGAGTGTAAGACCGGCTAAAATTGTGGATAAACACATTTCCCTATAAAGATTTTCTTTAGTTGATTATACTATTTCATTATGTTCGTGCAATGTAACGTGTTTGATAATTGTTGATTGCACATCAATAATTTTTGAGAAATATTTCTCCGCTGTAAAGGAAAGTATGGAAATATTCCCTTGGAATAATGTATGGAAATTCGGATGAGACTATAGTCTCATTGCGTTTATCGGCATAGTGAGTCCTCAAACTATCCTTGATATCATTCCAATTAAGGTTTGTCCCATACGTAATAAGAACTTCATCGGCTTCGCCGGTGATTTTATTCCGAATTGCCCATAAAAATGTTGTGGGTACTTGTCAAGATTGTATCACATTGCAAAATTATTTCGTCTACGTTTTTGATAAATTCATGTAGCGAATGTTTATTACCCATGAATTTGGGTAAGTCTTTGATACTATCCGGTAACGTTAGTGTGTCTATTAAGGTACTAATTTTTTCTACGGTTTTAACCATTTTATCGGGTTCGATTTTTCCTAATCTGGAATTATTTATTTTATTTAAATTTTCTAATTTCTCACTTTCTTGATCGGAATCTAGATCTACAATCGCTAAATTATTTATTTTATTTATCAATTCATCCATAAATCGATTGATATATTATTATTTATTTTATATATTTTTAATTGTTAAATTCAAATTATTTTTCACCAACGTACAAAATTTTTTTTTATTTTTTTTATTTTTGTTAACTATTTTTTTACACTAAATTGGTCCGTAACACTCATAAATCGTGAAGCTAGGGCCTGTTCCTCATAAACCGTGAGGAGTGAGAATAAATTTTTATGGAAATTAATGGATAATCACTAAAATCACAAAGCCGTCGATGGATTTTAATACTTGATAATAATCACTTATTGTTCAATAAACACGATCACTACACTCTAATAAACCGTTATAGTTTGTTTTCACAAAAACCGTGTCAATACTTCATAATGCTTTCGGAAATTATCACTGATTTTAATGTAGATATTCAAAAAATATTCTACCGGCTGCACCAGTTAAAGTTAAGGCAGTCGTGGATTTTAAAATTTAAAACACTGATGTTAGTTTAATCACTTTAACAAATTTTTTTGATCTATTCCACTTCAAAGTTACATATATTCTTATTTAGTTTTTGCTCAAAATAATTTTTGTGGTAAAGAAACATAAAAAGGAATTATATGTAAAAAGATAATATAATGTAAAATCAGCAATGCAACATTAGAATTATAATCATAATGTTGTTCTTTATTTATTATGTAGTGTGATTATAGTTCTAGGAAATATTTTATTTAATAATTAAAAGAAAAATATGAATGTAATAGGATAATGTTTGAATATGCAATTTTACTTCTTTGAGTTGTATTGCATGGTTGTTGTAATTGCAATTCCTTGCTGCTACAATGTTGTTTCACTTCATTGTTGCTTTACTTACATTGTAGTCTGGTGGACGTCACTTGTTGCTTTGCTACATTGTTGTTTGGTCGATGTCATCAATATGGTGTTTTGTGGACTGGCAATCCGTAACTCGGGCTACATGAGGTCGAACGCAAACATGCAGAAGTATGCCTTGCCTCTTCTCTTGCCCAATAAATGGCATTTCCTGATCAATTACCTTGTTTAGTTTATTCAATTGTCACCTGTAGCGTTCTGCCGTCAACGTCTGACCAGTATCCAGGTGTTCGGAATAAAGTACACCCTTCATGTCTCACCAGATGCACAGAAGAACCATCTTTAAATGGATGTTCTGTTTCCGATGTCAATGTATTCAGTTGCACAGGATCTAAACACGACTTTTTGACATTTGGGATTCTCTTAAAAAATACACTTTCCATCACCCGTCACAATTTGCCACAAGAAGTCTTTATTCTTGCCGGCCAAGCAGTTTAAGGCACATGTTCATATATACGTTGACTTAGATTGTGTCCCTTAGAAATAGCTGTGTGAGTTAGCTGAGCTAGATGTTCTTCTTGAGTTTGCGTTGAGCCCTCATGATATTCTGCATCTTTAAAAAACTTGAGGCTGTCCGGGATGCGGCTACCTAGTCATTAAGTTCGAAATCACCACTTTTAAAAATTTTATAACAAAAACTAGACGTTTCATAAGACACAATGTTGGGCCTAAGAACACTACAAATTGATTCCCTAGCTTAAGAAGTGTTTATTTCTTGTTAGATTGTGCTGTTTATAGTTGCCATCGTAAACTCTGCTATTCTTAACTTACGTAGACTTGTCGTTCGGTCTGAAAAATCTTTGAAAAATAAGTCTAACAAATAGCAATTTGAAGTTTTACATTAACTTAGTACGAGTACATTTCACTAAATGTTTTTGATAAAAATACCGCACAAAGTATTTCCATATTAAGGCAGATAGCTCTTATTCGTTTTTTACGTATTTAAACAAAACTGTTAGTCATAAATTTATTGTATCGACCCATCTGCGTATACAATTTTACATTTTGAAACTAGAAACCCGATTTACCTTTTCACAATTTAAATTTATATTTTTCCACAGAAGGAATTAAATAAAAATTTTAACTGAAATCTAATAAAACAATTTTTCTTCTGTTGCCTTTCATACGAAACTGAAAGGAAAACTTTTCTCTTATCAGTTTCTCAAACATTCTAAAAGTTATATTTTAAACACAAGAAAATTACTCTACTTAACGAAGGAGATTATTCGAGCAACAGAGACGACATCACAGACACCCATTTACATAAATGTTGATATTTTTTTTTAAATTTCATTGTTATGTGATTTGCTTTCATTGTACATCTTGTTTGAGTTAAGATTAAAACTATTGTTCTTTAGTTTTGTATTCAATATTGTTCCTTATTTTTGGGTTCAACATCATTTTAAGGGTAGTTTTAGCAAATCTATATGGGAATTTCGGGCTGTTATATTGTTTCGAATTTGCTAAGCAAATGTTAGGACAATTACGAGTAGATTGTTAAATAAATAATTGATATAACTGGCTTAAAAAAATTTGTTAACTTTCAATACTTATTTCATCAATAGTATTCTGGAACAATCAATACCAGAACTACTTTATTGCATACATCTTTAAATTAAATACTGTTGATTTATTGATTGGATATAAACGACCAAATTCTGGACAGGACCCCATAATGCCGGATAATCACGGATAAGAGGACGGCAATTTTTCAAACGGAATGTCTCAGATGTACGAGTAGATACCCAGTGATCGTGGGGCAGAAAACAACCCAATCCAATGTATTCGAACTATAAATAGTTTAACTATTATTTACTTAATTATTATTAACATAAACTATTATTTTATATATTTTATTATTATTTATTAAATTTACCTTATGCATTTACCTGTCGCGTGTGTGTTAATTCTAGAATTGGGAAATGTTGGATTGAAAAAAACATGGTTTTGACATCCACAGAACGACATGATAAAGATTTAATAGTTACTAGTATGGTTTAGACCTTCATTAATTTATTTTTTTTAATCAGCAGCCTAGAAAACACATAATTTTTACAAAAGTCTCCGAAGAATGATAATTTGCAAAAAAATAACTATATTGTTCGGTTTTTTCAATAATAAAAAAAATGTATTTGTACTTGCTCAAACAACTAAAATAAAATAACATTAAAATAACTTTTTTGTTGTTGATAAAATGACGAAAAATGATCCTGGCCCAACAACATTTTTCTGGAATTCATAAACAGTACTAGGGCCTTTAACCTCACCAGAGTATCAGAACTTCGGCCTGAAAATTATGAGACCCGAAAAATTCACGGGAAATTGGGAAACATCGCAAATTTTCAGTAAACAATTTGGTCGCAAAACGAAGTAGGAAAATTTACTCCAAATATACAATACTCATTGATTGGCAAACGTCAAAATATTAATAATTAAACAAGTAAAAAAACCAAACAATTAAAAGTAAAAACAAAAGTGCTTTTAATGTTGGCGATAGTAAAAAATAATTTAATAAAAATAAATAAATCAACTTCTATTAAAAAGGAGTACATTAAAGCAGGTACATTAAAATAATTTGTTAACAGAAATGAGGTTCGATGCAACGCAGAAGTTTTTATTTGCGACAGAACCTCTGTTGAAATGTGTAACGATTGTTTGTCTGCTTAATATTTTTTTTATTCACCACCTCTATATTTGCAAGTGGCTATTCGTCAACAGATGGCAGAAATGCTCGTCTAATAGGTAAAATCCATCGTGGAGACTTAATTATCGATTTTTTGTTCTTGACAGCTAAAAAGGGGGAGAGAAAAAAGAAGAAATGAGATTAGAACACCGACCATCGAAACAATCGGGGAAAAAAAATCTATCTAAAAGATACATTATCAAGTTTTTTTGTGATAATAAAAATTATTTCAAAGAAAATAATAAGAAAAAAAGTGGTGAAAAGTGATAATTAATACTACCCAAAAGTGACGATTAACCCTAACTCTGTCCATTGTGGTCATATTGACCCCAACCGTTTTTAATATCTAAAAAATCATAATTTTTGTATTATAAACAGTGCGAACAATTTAGATAGCCTCAACTAAAAGCTTTGGGTTCTATGTAAAAGGTTTTAGTTGAGGCTATCTAAATTATTCGCACTGTTTATAATACAAAAATTATGATTGTTTAGGTTTTAAAAACGGTTGGGGTCAATATGACCACAATGGACAGAGTTAGGGTTAAAACCGAAAAAACCAAATCAAAAATATTGATTAATAGATCGGTCCAAAAATTCGCATTTTTTTGGTAGACGCGAAAACGAAATAGTTATTGTGACGCATGCCCATATAAACTAGTTAATTGTAGCTTTGTTAAACTAGCGGCCAACCGGGTCAGAAACGGTATTTTCTAACGTAATAAATCTTGTTTTCAGTTATTGTTTAATTTATGTTTACATGTGTTTGCAGATTCTTATATCAAGGTCAGGTTATTCCATTTTCGAGTTAAGAATCGAGTTAAAAGCACATGTGAAAATAAATTTTCTGTACAGTTATATTTTTTTTTATCATTTGTCTAATTACAGGTGAGTGGTTCACCATGCCCATTTGGAATGCATAATCGGCAATCTTGTCTTTGAATTTGCGTTATCCCAGCGTGGACATGATGAATTACTGCAATTTTTTTTCATCAATTCGTTATCGCTATTCACATTCTCGTTACGGTTAATATCCTTATTAGTTTGAATTTTGCAGTGGACAGTTAGTTTGTGAATACCGATCAACAAAATTTTTTTTTGAACGTGCATCGTTATCTATGTATCTAGAGTAATTCACATACGATAGGTATCTTTCGAATACGATGTATAATTTTCTAATTCGAAGTTAATTTCGGAAGTACAAGCATATATCTCAGTTATTTCCTGATCGACTTTCTTATTATTTGTCGAAATTAACCTTTCAATTCTTTCATTTTTTTTTTAGATTTTGAAACTTATTGCACACGCGCACACACACATGCAGTCAGTCACTCGTTTCCTGAAGCAATGCCTTCTAAACTACTGGCCGCTTACACCAACTGATGACGACACGCTAAGTCGATGGTTCAACTAGATGGCAGATAAATTTTAAAAAGGAAAATTACATCACAAAATATATTTAGTTGCAATTATTACATCGAAGTAGAAGGTTATTCATTTTTATTTCCGTTTTCCAGTTTTTTCTAGTTTTTGGCTCCGCCTCGTTCTCATAAAACCAAAATAAATTTCTTCAATTCGTCATACAAAATTACAAAACAATAAAAATATTATTTCTCTCTCCAGTTCTTTTGTAATTTTGTTAATTTGTTTAGTTTCGAACAAACTGTTGAAGCCGAAGGATATTCGTTTTTTAATTTTTCTAGTAATGCATGTACATTTTTAGTTTAGATTTTGGCATTTTTTTGTCATTTTTATCCAACATAAGTCGATTTGTAATATCATCTAATTCAAAATTGTTGTAATTGGTACGTAGATTCAATAAAAATAGGAAAAGAAGTACGGATATCATGTAAAATACAGAAAAAATGCATCGTACCGTACGGCTTCGACTAATTATGTGACACTAAATGAAAATGACAATAAAATACAAAAATGAAATGACAAAATAGAAACAAAATGATCACATAATATTCTCTGCTCTCTTGGTTTTATTTATATTTTTGTAGTGGAATACACTAGAACTTTGTATTACGTTATCTAAATAGGCGCATTTCTTTAAATTCTCATTAACTTCTTGAATGTGGATCGAAAAAATTCAATTTATGAATTAAGAAAATCAATTACACTAAAATTGTTCATAATTTATTAATTTATTGTATAATAATTCTGATTTTTATTTTTTAAGTTTGTGAAATTTATTGCCGTCGTAATAGGGAGGCAAAGTGTATTATTTTTACTTAATTATGCTGACATCTGGTTGTCGACTTACGTTGTCGTCATCAGCAAAAAATGAATGTTGTCACAGGCCAGTACTATAGAAGGCACTGCCTGAAGTATCAAACATAATAATACAAGTATCTCAAATTGCACATTTTGGTTTATTCTTCTTCGGTAATATTTGTGGGTGAGTTTAGAATTAAAATTAAAAGGATAACCGATTATAAACGTGAGTCCTAGTTATCTACTTGTTTATCTAGTTATAAGTAAAACATATTAATTTATCAAAACATTTTTCGTTACATATTTATTTAATTACTTTACGTGTTATCACATTAAATCACAGGTCGGCATATTTATATTATTTATTATTCCCTAATTATTTTGGTGTGGTTATTCAAATCAAACCTAATTGCTACACTCTATTTGATTATATTTCGTCTATTATTTATTAAAATAATCGTTATTTTTTTATTGAAAGTTATTTATCTTTACTTAATTACTCCCTTACAATTTTCGCTATTATTCGCGAATATGGCATACTCTACTATGAATCCCTGTCTGTTGGAACCAGAAGAGTTCCATATAGAGTGCGAAATTCGCCACATTCCCATTACAAATCTGTCGATTAGTATGCTGAAAGCAAAATTGCAGTCCAAACAGTCATTTCCTATTCTTATACTATCCCGACCACACTTGAAAGCTGTTAATAATCCAGAGTACGATCTCAAACTGTGTTCACTTAAAGTACAGAGAATTTACACTCCATTGAATTTTTCTAATGCTCTCACAGAACAACAAATGGAAAAGGTGAAATCAAGAATAGTACATTATCGCGAGCGTGTTTTTAGACTCCAAAGTTTGAATATAGATAGTTTGGCTCGGTCAATCACCGATTTATTAGCCAAATGTTGTGCAGTAGTTGAATCGTTAGACGGACCTATCTTACAAGATATAGAAGAGACCGACAGTGTTATGTTAAGCAATCATCCGGAAAAATCGGATGTTAACAATATCCAAAATAATTCAACGGTAGATATTTTACTTCCGTTAGTCTCATATGATTCTGGTCCCTCATATCCATTCGTTTTACATAATAATCAAGCAACAGAGAGTAATACCCATGCTGCGACCATCGACCTTTCTGAATTGGATCCTTTGCAAGTAGTGTCAGGAAGTAGTCAAGCGAGGGCCGAACACGCAAATCATTCCGACTTAAATATTAGTCCTAGAAAGCCGGAACCCATCAAATTCAAATTTGATGACCAGGTTATGACCAACATTTATAATCCCTTTGAGGACCCTCCCAGTCCACCCAATCACGTAAAAATTACAGTTACAAAGGTTATCAATAATAGAAATGACTCTCTATTGGAAGAACCTAAGCCACTCTTACAGAATATTACACGAGATAGGTACGGAACTTCACTAACAGACGCCAGGTATAGGTGGATGCGTCCACGTCACCCATCTGCTTGTGGAACCTTCACTCAAAACACCAATAATGTACTGTTCCAGACATTATTAAATTATGACACTCTCTCTCTCTCTCTGGCACTATTATATCCCATCAAGGGATTTGGCCGCCTCACATGAGGTTTCATAATCATATTTTCATTTCGGATAATGAGTGATTAATTCATTGATCCTAAACCAGCCGTGAAATATTTTCTTTGTCACCACCGGGAATCGAACCCGGGACCTCCGGTCGCTGGAGCAAGCATGCTAACCACTTTGCCACCGGGCAGCTTTATGACACGTCTCAGTTAAACTCACAACCGGTTCAGGATTCTAATATTCAAGGCAACAACTATCCGGGTCATGAAATACGCGATCGCTACTTTATACCAAAAGTACCGATATCGCACCCGCAACCGATTTACGGGTCTCCATAAGGACAAACATTCGACCATAAAGCACGTGAAACCTCTGTTTCCAGAATAATAAGTTCCTGGAATCTTAAGTTTGGGGGAACTTTCCATGACCTCCCCGTTGACAGATTTCTGTTCAGATTGGAATTTTTGGCGCAAGCCTCTAATCTTACCCTCAAGAACCTAATTGATCATCTTGGCAATATCTTGACCGGCACCGCCTCTGAGTGGTACTGGACGTACTTAGAACGTTACCCATGTCAGTCGCTGACTTGGAATCAAATTAAGCATGATCTTATCGACCGGTTCAATATAATGCGTTCAGATCGAGATATTAAAAGAACAATGGACATGAGAAAACAAAAACCTAAAGAAAGATTTGTAGAATTTCAGGACGCTATCGTTAAGCTCGCATTACAAGCTAGAAGTCCGATTCCAGATGCAGAAATCCTGGAAGTGTTGAAGGACAATATGGACCCGCAATTACAAATACACCTAGCCAATAAAACTATACGCACCATTGGTCAACTGGCAGTGGAATGTAACAATCTAGAAGACATTTGGACAAGAGTCGGATCCTACACTACACCTTTGGTTAGCACTCGGCCACCCTCTAAATTTAATGTTCATGAAATGGTCGCTCCGAGTAATCAAACTTCTCCTATGTATGATAGTCGCTTTAGAAATACGTCAGAGGATAACATTGACGAAACTATGACACCCGACGTAAATACCTTTAGTTTCCGAAATTCAAGACCCTCTTTTCAACAGCAGACCTCTGGTAAGCACGTGAAGTTTACTCTACCACCATTGACATGTTGAAGTTGTAAGCGTGAGGGGCATACATATCGGTATTGCAGAAGCCACGACCGAAACTTGTTCTGTATTCGGGAAGAATTCGCACAATCGGGATACAATTCTTCAGAACGGTCCATTCCCGAACCATACTCGCAACTCAACGACCAAATCCGCATCAAATACAGATCCGGAATTATACCAGATTCTGCGGAGGAAATCGTAATGGGAAAAGGTGAAGTCGTAGACCCTCATCAACCCAATTCCCTATCAAAACTCACAAGTCATCCCAATAATAAATTCCATCGTTCATATGTATTCTTTCAAACACGGAGAAATCTTCGTCGTGCTATCTGCGACTCCGTTATGTCCAACTATTCTAATTCAGACGATCGGCCATATCTTGACATTCTCTTAGATAACCAAAATTTTCGAGGTCTTCTCGACTCTGGCGCTAATGTTAGCGTACTAGGTAGGGATTGCCATAATTTTGTTAAAACTCAGAATCTTAAGCTTTACAATTTGTCTGGTATACTTTCTGGCAAGACTGCCATTATTTCTCTTGATAAGTCATACTGCCTATTTTAGCCCGGCTGATGAGACATCTCAAGGCGTGAGTCTTCCCCATGATGTAACGATTGTTTGTCTGCTTAATATTTTTTTTTATTCACCACCTTTATATTTGCAAGTGGCTATTCGTCAACAGATGGCAGAAATGCTCGTCTAATAGGTAAAATCCATCGTGGAGACTTAATTATCGATTTTTTGTTCTTGACAGCTAAAAAGGGGGAGAGAAAAAAGAAGAAATGAGATTGGAACACCGACTACCGAAACAATCGGACAAAAAAGAAAATCTATCTAAAAGATACATTATCAATTTTTTTTTGATAATAAAAATTATTTCAAAGAAAATAATAAGAAAAAAAGTGGTGAAAAGTGATAATTAATACTACCCAAAAGTGACGATTAAAACCGAAAAAACAAAATCAAAAATATTGATTAATAGATCGGTCCAAAAATTCGCATTTTTTTTGGTAGACGCGAAAACGAAATAGTTATTGTGACGCATGCCCATATAAACCCCTATCCAGCGGATTCGGTAATTGCGAGCGGACTAACGGGGGATAACCGTCGTTTTTTTTCGAAACCGATAGAAACACCACTCGCCGTGTACAACAACGGCATCTTAAGTAGGATATTATACCTAACCCACCATCACCGAAACGGAGCTGGCTAACTAGCAATCCTGCGTCACGATACAACAACGTACCAGCAACCGGAAACGAGCGAACCAGTCGTCATATGTGCAGTGGAATTTTTGATCAGGCAGATTTTGCTGTTGTCATTAATCAGTACCCATTTCATTGTTCTGATTTTCTTATATACTAGGTCAAGGTCGTATCATTAATTCGGTTTTTTGTGTTACATAAAAAAAAATAATAATAATAATAACAACTAATACAGTTTCTTTTCAAATACAGTCGCTTGCGGGGCAAGTTTTTTTTGTTGCTTATTCTTTATTTCCAGGTCGGTTGAAGCCAACGAGCTCGGAGGTACTCACCTTCTTTAATTGATTGGGGCGTCAAACATACGTCGAGCATCGAGGACGTATGCGTGAGAAAAAAAATTGTTGTTGGTGCAAGGTTATTTTTTTTTATAATTAAGACTAAAAATCGAGTTAATACGAAACTATTTATGTAACTGCTATATTTGAATATAATGAAAATATATTTATATTGTTAGAAATGGGTACAGACAAGAAAATGGTGGTTTAATTTTAAGCAATTAGGGGAATGAGGAGGACCAGTATGTGTGTGTGTTCGAAATGAGGTGAGTAATTTTTCTCAGTTGCAGCAACAAGACCCAGGAAGGACACCATCACAACCCCACGCCAGACTTCGCGATAGCCGAGCAAATGCTGCTGGTGGTGACTCCTGGGCATCTGCTAACGGTCGATTCCACATTGGGGTCGTTCGTTACAAATGTTTGATTAATTGCTCGAGAAAATAAAAAACAGAATACAGAAATTACGTACAAGTCACAAACCAATATCTGCAGAAGCCCGACTTTCATTAACATTGAGGTATGTTGGGGCAAAAGCTGCTCTTCACAAATTTTGCTTGTTTTCACTTCTGCGGTGCCGCTTTCGCTAATTTGCCCAAGATGTGGGTCGCTAGTTTAATTATTATAATACAAGTTGTTTAATGAATTTTTAATAAAACATTAAATTAAATTAAATCGTTAACAAATCTTGCTATTTTATTTTGTAATTTTATTTATTCAAATATTTAAATGTTATTTCTATGAGACCTGTTTCCAATGTGTTTTATAAATCTTAAAATTAAAATCACATCAAAAAAACTTCTCAACTAGTTAGAATAGATGAGTTAAACATAATTTGTAATTGAGCTACAATAATAAGTTACAATAAGGTTTTGAAGCAATGACAAATTAAAATGTTAAGTTAAAATGTTCCAAGTTGAGCTTTTGATATGGTTTCGGTGATAGATGGACCTAATTTTTAAACGTAATTTCCCGATGGGGTAATCTCTAGGATTTCCACAAATAATTAATTTAACCGATTTTTCATATCAAACATGAAGAAAATCGAAACCATAAGGACAAATTGCTTAAGATCAGGATCTTATAGTCATGATTCCAAGTTGAGCTTTTGTTACGGTTTAGGTGATAGATGGACCTAATTTGTAAATTTCCCGATGGGGTTTTCTCTCTAGGATTTCCACAAATAATTAGTTTAACCGATGTTTCATTTCAAATCATAAGGACAAATTGCTTGATTTGTTTATTCCTAAGTATTTTTAAATTTTTGAATCTTTTTGGGCAAACTCGACACCGTGTATGCATATGATGATTACATGTTTTGTGTCTTCTGTAGTTAAATAATTATAAAAACTTATTTTGTTTGACAACAGCACACATTAAAATTTTTTTGTCACATAGTTTACCAGGTAAGGTGGTTTGTTGTCACATACTTTACTTTAATGTGTAGTCTTAATAGAGCAAATAAAACCGTGATATTTATTCCTTTTCACCGATATTAATAATTATTTATTTAATACAACTTCAAAAATATTTCGGGATGAAATTTTCGTTTTTCTTGCATTTTCAATAAATTTTTCGGGATAGCATTTAATTTAGCAAAGAAACACACTAACATTGAAAAAGTGTTTTCGGGCTTGTTTTTCGTGCCAGCTTCACATACATAAAAATAACATTCTTCGATACATTGACGGAATTTCCCAAACTGCATTGGACCTCTTGATAGAAAAATTTATCACAGTTGAGGTAATTTTTTTAAGACGCTGCTCTGCTAAAACAAGATAATTTTGTGTTAATTTGTGGTAAAATAGTGGTAGCAACTATTACAACTATAAATTATCACATGGTATTGTGCTTTCGGACTATGCGTTGATCGACCAGAGAAAGTTTTAAATATACCGCCGGACAAATTATTACCAAACAGCACTATAAGTGCACACGTGATTGTCGGCGACGAGGCTTTTCCATTAATTAAACATCTGATGATGCCATTCCCGGACAGAAACACTTCTACTATGGACTTCCAATACCGGAGTCGAGATCTTATTATCGTTTATTACTAAAGTTTTTTGATGTTTGTCGATGTTTATCACGACGTTTGGCATTTTATTGGATAACTGGAGAATTTTCAGACAGCCTCTTCTTGCAAAGCATGGTGAAATTTGTGATGTCAGTAGTTGTTATCGTTTAGTCCCTTACGATCAAACGGTAAATAAATAATGAGAATAATAATCGTTCGGTCAGGATTGGTGAAAATATTTTAGCGTTTGGTCACCAAAAGGTCAGATTTTATTGCGAAAAACAGAATCTAAATTTTGTTGATACAATCAAATCTGGTTCGTCGCTTATTTAGGAATTTCATTTTACATAGAAAAATATTAATTTTTCAAAGACTTGTGTGAAGTGAGTTATGAAGAACTAAAAAATAAAATTAGTTATATTATTTGTCTTTCCATTTAGATACATATGAAAAAAGAAATTTTTTTATCTAAATGGAATAATTGGATTTTTATGAATTTTGTAAAATGAAACTCCCAAATAAACGACGAACCAGATTTTATTGAATTAATACAATTTTGATTTTGATTTGACCTATTAGTGACCAAACGCTAAAAGGTTTTTACTTAATCCTGACCTAACGATTACCTAACGAAATTTGATGAAAACGATATGATTTTCTTTCAATGAGGTGCTACCCGGGAATTTTTTGTTGTTGATTGTTTCATTATTTATTAACCGTTTAATCGGAAGTGACCAAACGATAAAAAGTAGTAACCGATCCTGATGAAACGAATTTAATCATCATTTTGGTCTAAACCTTGAGATGGGGTGCTAACAAGGTGGAGCCTACATAATAACTAAATCTTATCCAAATTACTTCCGGGGTTTCATAACAAAATTACAAAAAATAACGTATTGACAAAAAAGATATGTATTTTGTATAACAATTATTTTGAATTGTTATTTATCTCATAACGAGTTCACATTAAATTTCCAATCAAGATTAAAGATACGTGTAACGACGAACCCTTATGAAAAATTCATATTAAATCTTAAAACAATACAAATACAAACTGTGTACACATAATAAAAACCCTCCAGACAGAAATCGAAATGATCACCGACCAAATACTCGTGTGTATTGTCTACGTATATTAATAATAATTTCCGATTTGCTTCCTGCGGCATCACTTATTTACAATAAGCCAGGGAATCGTCAAAAACAAAACAAAAAAAACCACACCACAACACAACATATTATCAGTTATCATAGCGTTGTCGTTGAATATGCGGTATATAGGGTAAAATCAAAATGTATATGTATATCTAGATAAATAAATTTGCATAATGTGTAAATTTAATTACAATCTAATCTATGTGTACCCAAAATAACAACACGAACAAATAATAATACAATTTTCCAAATGAAAAAATAAAATAGGAATTTTTTTCCTTTTTTGTGAGGTTTGTTCCTTTTCTCGATTTTTTTTTGTGTACTATGTGATTATATCAACGCCAGAGATAATATTTTAACAATCAAAATTCATGAAACCATAGAAAAATGTAATATAAATAAATAAAAATCATAACAATATTTAAGATAAAAAAAAAAAAATTAAATTTTATACGGTGCGGAATCACAGAGAGTAAGAGTAGAATAGAATGTAACAAAGGCAGTTTTTCACATCAGCTACTTTTTATTTGGTAAAATTAATTTTATTTTTTGTACACAATCTACATATTTCGAAAAATAATAGCAACAATAAGCATATAATATTATGTGTATGTACTCTGTAAGTAGAGACGAAGCAAATACCTAATAAAAATGTAATTTTTACTTGTTATTCTATCTAATTTATTGTATTGGGTACGAGAAACAGCACATCGGATATGTATTTTATACGTACGATACGAGTAGATATAGTAAACAAAAACTTTTTGCTATCTGTATCCTATTTTTATGGTTAGGAAATTAGAAAATTAGGTAATTAGTGTGTTTTGTTTGTTATTCACTTACATATAAGGATAAATGCATCCATTATTTAAATTTTGGTTTGATTTAATTAAACAATTTGTAAAACTGCGTATATTCGAATAATAAAAGTTTATTGTAATGTAATTCTACAAAGAAATATAACTAAGAGGATATACTTTCTGAAATTTAAGAATAATTTACAAACACACGAATGACACACGTTTCGGATGACAAGGGCCTCAAAATTGTATCAAGGCTTAAATTTGTTTTATTCTGAAAGTTTTGAAAATTTTGTAAGCTGTCACCTATTGCAAATGAATTGAAATATTTTCGATACTTTTTAATTTACCTGAATCGTGAGAAAATTGGCACAAAGCGAGAAATTACACCTAACGAACTTTTGGTAAAACTATAACTTATTTGTACTATATATTCGATTATTATCCCTACCAATCAGGAAACTAAAACGTTCCTTGTTGAAAAATCCTTGTTGAAGATTGGTTTCGATCTTTAATTAAAATATGCATTTGTCTCATCACCAAACTACAAACATATCAACGCTCCCTCTGTGTCGGTTTAGTGTGCGGTCCCTTGGTGCCCGCATCCAATTTCGTAACCGGGGCTTTGCCCTGTTTGAATTCGAATGGATGCGCGCACCAAGGCACTTCTACCGTTATTATTATTACTTTTATTATTTTGATTATCCGGTCTGTTCCTCAAGTTACGGCCGACGAGTTTCGGCGGAATCCGGGTATTATTATTATTTGCGTTTTATTTTTATTTAATTATCTGTTAATCACGGTGTAGGCCAGGAGCCATGCATGCCTTAAACCCCACGACCCTTCGCATTTCTCGCTGAGAACGTAGCCGGCAAAATATCACCGTGGAGGCCTCTGCATGCGTTTAGTGAAAATCTGCAGGTTGGCAGTAGCCAGCCTGTAACAGTGGCGCCCAAACTATCGCGAATTTTAATTTTGATTTTTTTATGATTTGTAGCTTTACTCCCTTTGGCGTGCGCGTCCAGTGCCGAAACCAGTGTTTCGCACTGTTTGAATTCGCATGGACGCGCACACCAAAGCCAGTCTCCCGGTTGGCATTCCCCATCTGCGATCGCAACCAGCACGGGCTGTTTGATTGCGCGTAGATGGGGGTGTCATACCCCTATTCTTTGGACATCCGTCTTCCGAGCTCCTTCCCATTTCCACTATGTTGTGTCTGATTGTGGTCGAGCTCGGATGTCATTTGTCCTGGGTCTAGTTCCAGCTTCATTTTTCCCTTTCCCGAAATTTCTCGACCGAAATTTGAGGAACGGAACACTTTATTATTATTATATTATTATTATTATTTTTTTTATTTTATTTTATTATTTTAGCGACACGGAGTGGGGTTTCCACTCTCATCATACCATCCGTATTTTCGTTTTGATTTAAATTTTCTTTGATATTATATTTGATTTTTTTGATATTTTTGATATTTTTGATTTAGCTTTGGGTTGTATTGGAACCCTCGGGTTTTTTAGTACTTCATTTTGGTTTTATTTTTATTTTTTTTCCTTTGCACCGCTTGAGTATTCTGCCTGCATACCACGGAGTGTGTTGGTAGTTTTGGATCTTATTATTTTTTTTTCTCTCGTATCGTTTTGTGAATTTTAACGAGCCCCCCCAAATTAGGTTCTCATCGAACAGCGCCACTTTCGGGGGTATCTCGTCCTATCCGTCGTTAATCCATTCGTGGGAATACGGGACCCACAAACCACCACAAGGTAACCATTCCTTCCTTCTTTTATTATTTATCTTATTTGTATTTTTCTGTTGCCACTTTGCCTCCTTACTTGGGTGTGTTGGTAGTTTCATTAGCTACGTGATTATTATTATTATTATTACTTTTTTTTTTTTTGTATATTTAAAATGTTTTTCAACGAGCCCCTCCAAAGGAAGGTTACG
Organism: Nephrotoma appendiculata; assembly: GCA_947310385.1. Classification (NCBI taxonomy): domain Eukaryota; kingdom Metazoa; phylum Arthropoda; class Insecta; order Diptera; family Tipulidae; genus Nephrotoma; species Nephrotoma appendiculata. Next base: position 282,202,864 of record OX371224.1, on the reverse strand, counting down.
ATAAGGTACCGCTTTCGAGGGTTTCTCGTCAAATATCCCGTCGTTGAATTGGGGGATTACGAGCCTCAGGTTTCTAGTGGATCGCGGCTTCATAGTCCCTAGTATCAAATTTCTTTTATTATTTTCCAATTATATTTCAAGTATATTTATTAAAATAAATATTTATATTTATTTTATTTTATTTATTTAAGTTATCGTGAGTGTGAAATTACTCCAAATTACTTATTTGGGACCTTCAGTCTCATTTAAAGTCAGTTGAATTAAATCTTTTTTGTGTATTATAAATTTAATAAAGATTGCATACTTCGAGTCTTATTTTCTTTGCCAAATTGAATCGAGCAAGTTTATCTCTCTATCCTGTCATCATTCAAAATGGATATCACCTTACTAGATCAAGATGAGTTGGAGCAAAACTTTACCGACCAACCATTGTTGTCTGAAAGCGGCCTCAATTACACAGGAGACCCAGCGGGCATCACCATCGATATGTTCTTGTTCCAAGATGATACCATCGCTTCATCTTGGGGATTATCCGAATAAATACTATTAGTAGAGCTCCACACCATTTTAAAAGACATCGCTTTGCAGTGGTACTGGACATTTTGTAAACACAACCCGCAAGCTACCTGGACCGAACTACGAAACGGTATGATCGAGCGATTTCAAGACCGCCGCACCAACTACGAAATTCGAAGAATGGTTGAAGCCCGGAAACAACAACCTACACTCAAAAAAATAATCGATGCGATTTTTACATAACCTGCTAAGTAAATTTAAAATTGTAAAACTAACATAATATTTTACATTTTTACCCATGCTAAGTAAAAATTTAATAAGTTCTCTTTAATTAGCCTAAGTTAAAATAACATTTTTTGAAATGTAAAAACTGTTTGTCGAAATAAAACGAAATAAAAACTTTAAAATAGTTAAAAGAACTTTATTATACGTAAAAATCACGTAAATCAGAAAATTGTCATTATATTCTTATTCTTATTGTTAACAAGTAAAATTTACTTAGACAATGTAAATTAAATTGTTTAACCAAAATTTATACTTGCAAGGTAAAGTTTGCAAATTGGTGTGTTAAATTTACATCAGCGATATTTAATAATTATTATTGCCTTTTTAATATAATTCGCTAAGTCAGTTGATGTTTACTTTATTTAAATACATGAAGTGTGAAACATTATTTTCGTAGTTTGATAACTACATAATCTTATCTGATGATGAGTATATCGAATCTTTTAACTAAAAGATTCAAAATTTTTATCTCATTGGTTTTGAAAAGGTGAGACATGAGACCTCATCTCGATGTGATAACAAATATTTTGTTATCATACAAAAGAACCACGATCTTATTTTTTAGACTAAACAAAATGTAAATTTTACTTAAATTAAAGTTAATTCAACATATGTACACATATTTTCATTTTACGTAACCTATATTTTCATTTTCTTTCATCCAATAAGTTGATTCAACAAAATCTGAAGTAAATATTACATGCAACGACATAATTTTTTTATAAAATATTCTTACATAGTATAAAGTTAATTTCACATTTCAAAATTTGTGAAGTTTACTTTGCGCAACTTAGGCTCAATTTCAACAGCGATTTTAGGTTAAATTTACTTATAATTTTTGTAGACTTCACCCTATTATTTTTTTCAGTGTACGGAAAGTTTTTTGGACTTTTATGATCACGTGTGAACTCTTACCCTGCAATGTCGCAAACCGTATTCCGACGAAGAGCTCATCCAAATTCTCATGAACAATATTAAGCCGACGTTACAATATCATCTCACCGACCGTCGGTTTAGCACCATAAATGAGCTGATCAAAAGTTGCTCTGCTTGGGAGGAGTCTTTAAGGCGGATCAAAGCTACGGCGGGCCCTGCAATCCATGCACGACGCGTGATCAATGAGTCATCAGGCAGTTCGTATGATGATGTTGGAGCTTATGACTCTCATGAGAATTATCCGTTGACTGATGTTCTACCTGATAACTCAGTATCCGCAATTCACGCGGGGAGTAGGTTTCCATCGGCAGCGGCGAGACGTCCTGGAAGACAAATCTCAACAGACAACTCGAGATCAGATTATATAAAGCATTCGCATTACGGTAAAAATGTCGTCACCACAACGGCCACTCAGACGGAGTGTACCGAGATCAAATCCACCTCCACTCAGACTGAGTGTACAGAGAACAAATCAACCTCAGGAGGACGCAGCAAGCAATACGGACGTGGAAATCCGCTCCTATTCGAATCCGACGAAGAAGTAAGCTCGTCTGCCAGTCATGATTCCTTCCCCGATCCTTCTTCCTTACCAAATTCCCTTTCCCTTCCAGTCGCTCTTAAATTTTTCTATAATGCTCCATCACCGGCAAAGTTAGATCGTTTAAAACGTTCCAAGAAATATTGGAACCACCGCGTTGCAATGAGAAATGACGTGATTTCCTCCGTTCTATTCTCCAAGGGTAGTGACACTCGGCCTTACGCCCAGGTCTTAATAAATAAGATACCTTTTAAGGGTCTTCTCGACAGCGGGGCGAGTGTCAGTGCTCTCGGGAGTGGATCGGAGAAACTCATGTCAAATCCCTTTGTTGAATTTCATAACTTTCCATCCACCATAACTACCGCGAGTGGTCAAGTACAACGAGTATTTGGTTATATACGAGCTAACGTCGAATTTAACGGAGCTACTAAATTCATGAATTTTCATGTTGTTCCTTCTTTAGAACAACCGCTTTATTTGGGTATCGATTTTTGGAATCGTTTTGGAATTTCCCCAAAAATCTCCGCGTTAAATAATTCGGACGAATTAGGTGAAACTACCAACACACCCAAATTCCATATTTTAACATCTGATGTTCGTCGTAAATTGGATCTCATTCGCGAATATTTTCCGAGCAGCGATATACTAGGTTTGGGCCGCACATCCTTCATCACTCATATGATCGATGTCGGTTCCGCAAAACCAGTCAAACAACGTTTTTATTCCGTGTCCCCAGCTATCCAAAATATCATGTATGCCGAGTTGGATAGGATGTTGTCTTTGGGGGTCATCGAGGAGTCACAAAGTTCCTGGTGTTCACCGGTCACGTTGGTTCGTAAAGCCAATGGCAAAGTTCGTCTGTGCTTGGATGCTAGAGAACTGAACAAGGCAACCGTCAAGGATGCGTATCCGCTGCCAATAATCAACGGATTGTTGGGTCGGGACACACCCGATTCATTTCGGCGATTGATTTAAAGGATGCCTTTTGGCAGATCCCACTCGACCCAGCATCCCGCGATAAAACAGCGTTTACGGTTCCTGGACGGCCCTTGTATCAGTTCAAGGTGATGCCGTTTGGCTTATGCAACGCACCACAGACGCTTTGTCGCTTGATGCACCGCGTGATCCCGTACCAGTTACACGATAAGGTCTTTGTGTACCTCGATGGTCACATCCTCCACTCTGGTCGAACATTTCGATTTGCTACAACAGGTTGTTGGATATCTGAAAGACGCTGGTTTAACAATTAATTTGACCAAAAGTAAGTTGGTGTTGAAAGAAGTAGACTATTTAGGTTATATTGTGGGTGATGGCTGCTTCCGTACAAACCCAAATAAATGTAAAGCTATTCTGGAGTACCGTATTCCGAAAACGACGAAACAGATTAGACGTTTTCTGGGAATGTGCCTATGGTACCGTCGCTTCATTCCAAATTTCGCCTCCTTAGCTTCTTCTCTCTCCGATCTTACTGGTAAAAACATTAAAGTATGTTGGTCTGCAGCTGCTGATTCTTCCTTTAACGCTCTCAAAACCGCCTTGTCAACTGCCCCAGTTTTGACGCATCCTGATTATACAAAACCCTTTTTTCTTCAGTGTGATGCCAGTGCCGCTGGGGTCGGTAGTGTCTTATTTCAGGTGGACGCCGAGGGGGTGGAGAGGCCCATTGAGTTTTATTCACATAAGCTCAATGCGGCGCAGGGAAACTATACTCGGTGACCGAGCTGGAATGCTACGCTGCCGTCCTCAGCGTGCGAAAATTCCGTCCCTACGTGGAAGGCTATCCGTTCGTCGTTTACACTGACCATTCCAGTTTGCGCTGGCTATTGAGTCAAAAAGACCTCTCCGGACGTTTGGCGAGATGGAGTCTTAAACTCCAAGCGCTGGATTTTCAGATTGGATACCGAAAAGGTTCAATTAACGTCGTACATGATGCGCTGTCTCGAGCTTTTCCGGATGAATCCGCTCTTTGTGAGGATGATTCCGAAAGTAAGAGCACGCCTGATCCTAGTGTTCATTTTGGAGATCCAGCCTTGTCGAGTAAAAACATCGACTCTTCCGTGAATGCGTTAATACCTTCTTCCGTCCCCATTTTGTACGTTGATCAAAATTCGGTTGCGTTCCAAGATCCAGATTACGTCGATCAGATCGCAAAAATTCGTACGTTAAAAGATTGTTCGCACAACTACAAGATCCAGGATGGTAAATTGTTGATATCCCCTTCGTTCGGTTTTAAATATACGGATCGAACTGGAAATTAGTTATTCCGAATAGCTTGACCCAATCACTAATCGAACAGGCTCACGTACCTCTCACTTCAGTACATTTAGGCGGCAGCAAAACTCTCGAGCGCCTTCAGCGTCAATTTTTCTGGCCTCAGATGGCAAAACAAGTCAAACAATACGTTGCTAGCTGCACTAAATGTAAAATGAACAAGGCGGTTAATTACTCAACACAACCAGCCATGGGAGCACAGGTTACGTCAACTCGCCCATTCCAAAAATTGTATGTCGATTTTATGGGTCCGTATCCACGTTCGAAACTCGGTAATACCTGCATCGTTATCGTCCTGGATCATTACTCAAAATTTGAAGTTGTAAAAGCTTTGCGTGAAGCTTCCGCATCTTTGCTATTTCGATTTTTGGAAAACGATATATTTCTGTTGTTCTCGGTTCCCGAAATAATCACCTCTGACAATGGGAAGCAATTTACCTCGAACTTATTTAAAGATTTGTTGTCTAAATACGGTGTAACACATATACGTACGCCGGTGTACTCGCCCCAAAGTAACGCTTCCGAGCGTGTCAATAGAACTTTGATTGCCAGCATTCGTTTATATTTGAGCGATCACGAACATAATTTGTGGGACCAACATTTACAAGAAATAGCGGCTGCTTTACGTAACGCCATACACGATTCGATACATTACTCCCCTCATTATGTCGTGTTTGGTCAACATATGTCGATGCATGGTTCGGATTACTCACTGCGACGATTACTCGATGAACATGATCCCAACGAAGTCCAAGTATGGACTAAGCCAGATCGAGTAAACCTCCTAAAGGATCGCATAACACACTACTTACGCGTAGCACACGAACAGGGGGCTCAACATTACAACTTACGCAGTAATAAGCGTTCTTTTCGAGTTGGACAACCCGTGTTTATACGATCGTTTGCTTTGAGCGATGCACCGAATAAATTTTCCGCTAAATTGGCTGGTAAATTCAAACCCGCGGTTATTACCAGTAAAGTCGGACAAGTGGCGTACGCGGTCGAAGATTTGAATGGCAAATCATTGGGTACGTATCATGTAAAAGATATCCGCACATGACACATTATTCACTCGATCACAATATTGGTTTGTCGCGGTACAATGGGTGTACATTTCGATTAAATTGTTTTCGTTTCCGTGTTGTTGTATTTTAGGCCCGGCTTATGGGACATCTCAGGGTGTGGGACGTTCCCACGTTTGTTACGACTGTGTTGTCGTCAACAATCCTAATCCCTAATTCCACTTTTATTGAATACATCCCCATCCTTTGTAAATTTTTGTGTTTCTTCCACTCGGTTGTTTTGCGTCCGAGTTTGTTGCGTCCAGGTGTAGTTTGGCGTCTACACGCGGTACATGGTGGATGTATTCTTGTGTTTTTTTCTTTGTTTTGTTGGCAACGGAACGAGAATGTGAGAGAAAAAGAGAACGATGTATATCGAGCGTGTGTGAAGTAAAACGTTTTAGAAAAATGTGTTTCTTATATGCTTCTCTTTTATATTAATGCAAATTGATATAAAAGAAAAACAGAGAAGAGAGATTATTTTTCTAAAACGTTTTTCGCGCCGCTGTGTGGTGGGAGAATTTTTTTTTTGCTGTATCCATTCAAGTTGTAATTTTGGATATTCAAGTTGTAATTTTGGATATTCGAGTTTTGATTTTAAAAGAAAAATGATTCGAGTTTGGTTTTTTGGTGATTTAAAGTCAGTTTATTTTTTTTTGTTGGATAAGACAATTGAGAGAGTTTGAAGTAAATCACATGTGTTTGATTTTTGGTTTTCAACCATTTTGGATTGATCTAATTAAAATTAAATAAAAGTCAAGTTTTTCGAAAATCGTGTATATAAATTAAAAAAAAAAAAAGATAAAACCAATAGTTATAGAAATAAAGTTGTAAAAGCCGCTTTGCGGTCAAGAATTGTTAATTTCTATTTTTTTTTTTTTTTGGGGAGATAACATTGAGTGTGGGTTCGCTTTACGTATATTCCGTCTGGTGCATTTTGGCGGTGGTAATTTCATTTTGTGAATAAAATTAAGTAGTGCAAGCAGTGTTTTGAGCCAAACTGTTATATTGGCGGATTGACGTCGCACCCACTTCGGTTGGTCGGTTACCCTAAAGTCAAATTGTTTCGGCGATCGATGCAGCATCCTGGAGAATTTTCTAGATTGGAGGAAGTTACAGTTGATTTTATTAGACTGCCAGTTCGTGGAATAAAGTAAATAAAGTAAAGTAACTGTAAAGTAGTTAAACGATATCAACGGAAACGCCAGTTGTTTTGCGGTAAAGCGAGTCAACGCCCAACATACGGGTGGCCAGTTGAGGCCATTTATTTTTTTGGTATCGGGGAAAGTCCCCGCAACGTAACGGGTGGCCAACCGGCACCTCGTTTAATTTTATTTTGGTATCAGGGAAAGGCCCCGCAACGACACGGGTGGCCAGCCGGCCATTTGTGTGTTTTTTGGTTATCGGTGGTCTGCCGCAACGAACGGGTGGGCAGCCGACCAACCGGTTGCCCGACTTAATTTTTTGGTATCGGGGAAAGGCCCCGCAACGCCCATTTTATTTTGGCGGCCAGTCGAGGCCGAAATATTTAATGGCACCAAAGCCGCAACGGTCCGGCTGGGGCAAGGTCACCTATGGCATGACGGCCGCGCAAGGCCGCAACATATTTTTTTTTTGTTAAATTAAGGTACAATTTTTTTATTTTTTTTTATTTTTAAATTTTTTGAGTTTATTTTGTTATGTATTTTAAATTTTTTTTATATTATAATTTTTAAAAATTTTTTTGTAATCGAGCGCCGCATGGGGGGGATCGAGCGGGGACTCCCTCTGTGTCGGTTTAGTGTTTGCGGTCCCTTGGTGCCCGCATCCAATTTCGTAACCGGGGCTTTGCCCTGTTTGAATTCGAATAGGTGCGCGCACCAAGGCACTTCTACCGTTATTATTATTATTTTTATTATCCGATTCGTTCCTCAAGTTACGGCCGACGAGTTTCGGCGGAATCCGGGTATTATTATTATTTGCGTTTTATTTTTATTTAATTATCTGTTAATCACGGTGTAGGCCAGGAGCAATGCATGCCTCAAACCCCACGACCCTTCGCATTTCTCGCTGAGAACGTAGCCGGCAAAATATCACCGTGGAGGCCTCTGCATGAGTTTAGTGAAAATCTGCAGGTTGGCAGTAGCCAGCCTGTAACAGGCGTTCGCAGATGGGGAATGCCAACCGGGAGACTGGCTTTGGTGTGCGCGTCCATGCGAATTCAAACAGCGTAAAACACCGGTTTCGAAAACTGCGTATATTCGAATAATAAAAGTTTATTGTAATGGAATTCGACAGAGAAATATAACTAAGATGATTTACTTTCTGAATTTTAAGAATAGTTTACAAACACCAGAATAGCACATGTTTCGAATGACAAGGGCCTCAAAATTGTATCAAGGCTTAAATTTGTTTTATTCTGAAATTTTTGAAAATATTGTAAGCTGTCACCTATTGCAAATGAATTGAAATATTTTTGATACTTTTTAATTTACCTGAATCGTAAGAAAATTGGCACAAAGCGAGAAATTACACCTAACGAACTTTTGGTAAAACTATAACTTATTTGTACTATATATTCGATTATTATCCCTACCAATCAGGAAATTAAAACAATCCTTGTTGAAAAATCCTTGTTGAAGATTGGTTTCGATCTTTAATTAAAAAATGCATTTGTCTCATCACAGAAATACAAACATATCAAAAATGTTTTACATTTATATAAAAAGTATAATCACATTGAACTAGCGAATTATTATTGTTGCGATGTGGACTGTATTACGAATTTGGTTGTATCAACTATCTTTCGATGATAAAGGTTCCGATTCGTTAAAGCCTTTATTTTAATGAAATAAATGAAATGTTGATTCGATTTAATGTTGATTACTATTTTTACACATTATTGCTATTTCGTTACTTCTTCGTTAAAGGTTTTTACTCGACTGTTGAAAACAAAAAAATTATATATAAAAAAAACCAAAAGAAAACAGGTAAAAGGAAAGAGACAAATTTATAATTCAAAAGTTGTGTAAAACATCAACCTTTCTAGAAGGGTTGGGTAAAGCGTCAACATTCCGGGACACCTTGAATTACTAATTCAACACATTCTAATTATTAAGAACCTTCCGTAGGTAATCGGCTAAGCTTCGTAAGAGCACGCTGGATTATTCCTCTCTTTGTCCTTAAGGTAACTACTCGAATATGCTGATCAGGTCCGGAATGTACCTTTACGACTTGACCTAATGGCCAGGTTGATGGTGGCAGCGTATCGCCATGAATCAACACGAGATCGTTCACTTGTAGATCAGGATGTTTTTGATTCCATTTAGAACATACTTGTAAAGTATTCAGATGTTGAAACGATTTTGAGGAATAGCTTCAATGTTGGGCCGGTTTATTGCAGTTAGTGGGCGACCGGAGTGGGCGCTGCCAAATCGTCGGGTGACATTGACATTAATCGGCCTCGAGTTGAGATAAGCTTCTATCTTTTTTGACAATGTGTGCAGTCGTTCGTAATCGTATGATTGATTGCGAGATACAGCGCATACCCAATAGAATTCCTTATGACTTTTTACTTACAGAAAAGTATAAAAAAAAAACTTGAGAAAGAAAAAAAAATTTTCAAGTTTTTTTCATACTTTTTTGTAAGTAAAAAGTAATAAGGAATTCTATTATGCGCTATTTTTTGTCGGAAATGGTGCTTAAACGACTTGCTAGCAGATTCCCAAAGCCCGCCAAAGCTTGGAGACCATGGGGGTATAAACTTCCAAAGTATACCTTCGTTGTTACAGTGATGTTGTATTTTATTGATGTTAGCTTGCTCGATAAAAAAGAATTGAATTTTCTTCAATTCGTTAGATGCTCCAACAAAGTTCATAGCATTGTTGGTATGAATCTAACAAAGTTTGCCTCTGGTCGATATAAATGCTACGTGGATTCTGATTTCTTGTTAAAAATTGTCCGCAAAGATCGATACCGGTGATAGTAAACGGTGGATTGGTAACGACACGAACTGCTGGTAAATCGGCCATGATTTGCTGTTGAAATCTTGGTTTTTGACGATGACATTCGATGCCATTCCAGTTACTCTTGTTAGGGCATGATCGTCCATTGAGGGGCCAAAACTGCTGATGGCATTGTGCGAGGAGCATCTGTGAACCACAATGCAATTGTTTAACATTTTTGTGTTGCATCAAAAGTGTGAAACGATGCTTAGCTGGTAACAAGATTTGCTTCTTGTTATCGTTTGAGAGGACACTGTTGGTTAATCGTCCTCCAGCTCGAATGATTCCATCTGCATCCAGAAAAGTATGCAAGCGGTTTATACAGCTTGTTTTAGAGATTGACTTGCTGGATTTTAACGAGTTGATTTCAGAAGAAAATGTCTCGCTTTGAACTGCCTTTTTGAGTTTCCGCAAAGCAATGTGAAGTTCGTCGTACGTTAATCTCTCCCCATTTCAATGTATAAACTTTTTATCCCAGCCAAAAATACTGCAGAAATTGTTGCAAAATTGACTACAATATTCAACGACATTTACTAACTTTCGAAAGGAACTAAATTTTTGGATCATTTCATAAAGAATGACATCATCATGTTTCGCTTCTCTACAATGCAAGATGTTGGAATCGTCTTTGATTTCCGGTAATTCAGACATCTCCGATTGAACACTGAATTTCGAAGGCCATTCTGCTTCGGTATTTGATAGGAACTCAGGTCCGTTCCACCACAACTTGTTTGATTCTAACTTATTAGGCATAACACCCCTTGAAATCACGTCCGCTTGATTAATCTCAGATGGTATAACTATATGACCGGAAATGGGATTTCTTGAATTTCGCAGACTCGATTGGACACATAAATCTTTAACTGACGTGGTGATACTTGCAACCACGATAATACAATGGATGAATCGCTCCATAATATGATGCTTCTTGGTTGTAATTTCGTGGCTTCAAGTGTTATTAACAATAACCGACAGAGCAGTACTGCAGCATTTAACTTCAACCGTGGAATTGTACTGTTTTTAAATGGCGCAACACGAGACTTGCTGTACATTTATAGGCAACGGATCGTCCCATTTTAATTGCTTCGACCACAATCTTGCAAAAAGATCTTAGCCAACGAGATTATTGGACCAAGAAGTCCAATTGGGTCGAACATATGGGCTATCATCTCTGAAAGGACTGTGCGCTTTGTGACTTCCGTGTTGCTAGTATCTACAATGATATTGAACAAAATTGATCGCTTTTGGGATTCCAAGTGAGACCTAATGTTTTGGTCGTCTCATTGAGCTTCATTGATGATGGTTATGTAGTTTGTTTTTTATCTTCTTCAGGAACTGTTGATAACAATGCCTTAGAGTTGGATGCAATTTTTTGTAACTTCATGCCTCCCTTTTCTAACATCCGACGCATTTCCGATAATTATCGTTTAGCATCAGCTTCACTCGCTGCACCCGTCAAAAGATCGCCCATATAAAATCATCAATATGCTCAGAAGCACTCGAAAGTTGTACATCTTAATCTAGGCTGATTTTTTTCAGAACCCTTGTTGCAATATATGAGGCTGACGTGGTCCTGTAATTTGAACCAAAATTTCACGAGAAGAAAAAAGAAGCTCAATCAGTTATAGTTATATGAAAGGTTGTGTCATATGGACTGAAGGCTCATTTCTAACATCGATTATACATCGCTAGCTCTTGAGATATTTTTAGATAATATTTTTGCTATATTGGCCATTCTAAAGCTCGTCTAAAATCAAATGTCTGTAGTCTTGGATTTTCTTCGACCTTTCTCGACGACGTGGTAATAGTAGGAATAAACTGCGCGAACCAAGTTAAATGAACGCACTGATAATGCAGTACTTCGGTAAAACTATAATAGAATATGCACCATAATTAATGTAGATATCGAAAAAGAACAAGAAATCTATTATTCCAAACGTTTTTCAGTTAACCGCGATAATATAAAAAAGAGGATTTTAGTGAACGTAATTCTAACTCGTAAACCTGAAACGTCACTAGTCAAATATTTTTTAGCACACAATGGAAAATTTTTTACGAGTGGGATATAAATTAAATGAGTTTAATTGTTATTTTACTAGTGTTGCTAAAGATTTAGGTGCTAATTTTGACTCTATCAACACGTCATCTGGTTTCGATTTGCTATTAGGTTAATTAGGTTTAACTAAAGGTTATAGTTGCTGTGCTTTATTTATTGATACAGTTAAAGCCTTCGAGTTGGTTGATCACAAACTTCGGCTCTACCTTTTGTATGATATATAGTTCAGTTTAAACTGAATGTTTATGTTTATTTTACTGGGTTTTGACGATGACATAGCTTTGCCTTATTGTGAGAGTTCTCGCAGTACCTGTATTTCGATGATTAAATCTGATCTCAAAGTTTTACTGTCATGGTTCGAGAAGCATCGCCTGATTTTAAGCCGGAAAACTAAATTCTTGTTGTTTAAATTGTCTGGTAATATTAATTTATCTGTTTTGCCGCGGGTGGTTAATAATAACAGGCCTGAATGTGTATCTATTGGTTGCCTAACTGAATCAGTTGACTCATTTAAAAATCTTGGTGTTCACTTGGACACTTGTCTAAATTGGGAAGCGCATATTAGTTCAGTCAACCATTTTCTGTCATCAACTGCTAGAATGTTCTACCTACTACGTGACTATTGTCCTACTCCGAGCTAAAAAATGCTTATCATGCACTACTATAGTTATGGCTAAATTGGGATTTGGGTTAGCGTGCTGAGGTGGTTGTTATGCAGCTACTCTATGCCCTTTAAATATCCACCACACAATGATTTTGTGGATATTTCTAGCGGAACCAAGATTAAAACACTTGTATGTCTATAAGGTATTGAGAGTTTTTTAATCGAAGTGGTCAACACACTCGTAGATGTAATTTTCTATACAATTTTAAAAAGACTACTTCCGTTGCTCAAATCTTGTCGCTTCACCAACCTTTTTGAATGCGCTTCTATTTTACATTTAGCTGGATATTCATTTGAATTCATTTTTACCTAAAGTGAAACAATGGCTATTTGAAACTGTGGATATCGATCTGTTGATCTATTGTAGTAGTAGTAGTAGTAATGGTAGTAATATATATTATTAATTCCTAATTTCACATTGATGTAAGCTTTGTACCATATTTATTATTCTTAAACATTAAATTTTGTAAATATTAGAATTATTTTTTAAATATTGTACGTATCTTCCAAATTTGCTTCTATCGCATAAAGTTCGCCATACTTTTTACAAATAAATAAATAATTAATTTCCGAACTCGCGGTTCCAGGGAACCATTAATAAAAAAATTGTTCTCATATACTGGGCAATACACATAGCCTATATAGCGCCAATCTTAACATACGGATCGACTTGGGAATTTTATTGTGATTAGTGGTTATCATTTCTAGTCGATATGGCTGACTTCAATTTACAGAACTCATGGTTCCTGGGAACCATAATTTAAATTCTGGAACAAAGTTTTCTTATGTCACTATAAAAGTCGTTTCTGACAATTTAAAAGTCATTTATGTGTTAAGTTTGGCATTTTTGCCAAAGCCTGTTACGATACTATTTAAAATAACAAATAACACGTTAAAAATTATAAATAAAGTTTTAACGAAAGACATCAATCCCTACAAAAATGAAAAAACTACTAACCTGATATTACACCTGTAAAATTAATTTACTCTGGGGCGGAATCATGAAATACGACCGGAAAAGTTTAAACGGATTTAAATTATTTTCAAATTTATTAGATTAAAAGTATTCAAATTTACTATGATGGATGCAGACTGATGTATAAATGCAACTTCTATAACATTTTAAGAGCAATGGTTAATCTTCTGCAAGATTTTCGAAATTCATTTCGAATTTCAAATTTCTCATCCCAGGTTCGTCGCCACTTCATTTTATGAGATGGCATTGAAGTCTTTTGTATTTCAAAATTGTAAAAATTCTGGAAATATATAATTATTTTGATGTATACAGGGGCAAGAACATGAAATCCGACCGAAAAAATGAATTGTTACAAAATATTTCAATGAACAAACACAAAAAATTTCGAAAAATGGTCAAAGTTGGCGTAGATATTTTGTATGAAAACTCAAATAAATGAAAGTTTTACATAAAAATTTAATTTGACAACTATTTCATAATCGAGCAGTTTTAAACGGAAATGTTGTACCGGTAAAAAAATGAATTTCAAAAATCTTGTAGGAGAATAGCCATTGCTCTTCAAATATTATAGAAGTTGCTTTTATTCATAAGTTTGCATTCATCATGGTAAATTTGAATACTTTAAATCTAATAAGTTTGAAAATATTTTTAAATCCGTTTAAATTTTCCGTTCGTATTTCATGATTCCGCCCCTGATAATTGCGTCAAATCCTACTCACAGAGTGCTATAAATGTATGGAACATGCATTGTCAACTCGCTTTGAGGTCATTGAAATGTTCTCTAGCTAGCCGAAAAGAGGTCTATATTTTGATTACAAGATTCTACTGGGGCAAACAAGAAAAACGTGGTAAAATCAATTGTAAAATTTGTAACGAACAGACAAATAATGAAGTTAATAAACAGGCATGGAAGCGAATTGGCAAGGCACCTGGTCTCGATGGAATCCCCGCAGAATTAATTAAACTCGGAGGCGCAACTCTTGCAACAAGTTTATACGATCTCGTCGTTTGTATCTGGGACCAAGAAGAGTTGCCGGAAAATTGGAAGACCGCACTCATATGTCCGTTGCATAAAAAAGGCGACCGCCTTAAATGTGAAAACTTTCGTGGCATCTCTATTGAACACTGCTTACAAAGTGTTGGCTAATGTTGTACTTGCCAGACTCATTCCTTTCGCCGAAAACATCATTGGTGACTATCAGTGTGGTTTTCGTCCCAACCGATCGACCACTGACCAGTGTTTCACCATGAGGGTGATCTTGGAAAAATGTTGGGAGTACAACATAACCATACATCAGCATATATAGACTTCAGACAGGCGTATGACAGTATAAACCGCGACAACCTTTGGGCCGCGCTCATATGCCTGGGAATCCCAGAGAAACTCGTTTCTCTGTGTAAATCAACAACATCCGGACAGGGGCGGTCCAGTCATAGGTACACATGGTGGACTGCAACCAGCCGTAATAATAAAAGGGCGCATTTTTTAAAATCAATTCATAAAGTTTAATTAATTCAGTCAAACTTATTTCTAATCACAATTTAAAGTTCTCTACTTATTCTTATACTAGTAGTATGTTACTATATACATATTATATTTAGGGTTTCACTGTATAAGAGTGTATCAAAACTCTATCATAACAAATCTCGCAAACGAATAATTTCGTAAGTGAAAAAAACCAGCAAGAACTTATGGATAAAACACAGGCAAGTTCTTTAGTTAAATTTTTGATTAACGAAATTACTACGGCGTCAACGACTACTTGTAATACAGAATTAATAAATTCTGATTTAGTGCAATCGGGTTCGGCTGTAGTTAATGATAATGCTAATATTGTTCTCAACACGAACACAGCATCATAAATAAATCAAATTTATCTGATTTTAGTGATCCGACAAAATGGCCTAAACTAAGTGACGAAATTATTCAACTTATTGTTGAAAATGGAACAATGCAAGTAGAAAACATTAAATTTCCCACTAAAAATAAAAGAAAATTTAATCCAAAGATTTATGAAACAGTGATGGCAAATGGAGAGACTGCCGGTGTTGTTTTTGTTGTAAATTATTTGGATCTAATTGTATAAATACAGCACTTATCGATCTAGGATTTTCAGACTGGAACCATTTGACCAGATTAGTTCAGTCTCACGAAAATAGCTTAAAACCTATAAAATATTATAAATCGTGGAAATAATTAGAAAACATATTAAAATATAGTTCAACAATAGATTCAGATGTTAACCGAGTTATGGATGCAGAAGTTTGGCATTGGCGAGAAGTGCTTAAAAGGTTAATAATATTTGTCGAATTTTTAGGAAAACAATCACTTGCATTTAGGGGGAAATCTGAAGTAATATATGACTCAAATAATGTGATTTTTTAAAACTAGTGTAATTTGTGAGTAAATTTGATCCAGTGTTTCAGAACATCTTAGAAGGATGACTAATAAAGAAACGCAAAACAAGTACTTGAGCAAAAACATTCAAAACGAGATGATTCAATTAATCTCACAGTCTACTAAAGATAAAATTGTTTCAATGATCCTGGAAGCAAAATATTTTTCCATCATAGTTGATTGAATTGTACTCCAGATCAAAGTCATGAGGAACAGTTAACGTTAATTATACGGTTTATTATCAACAAAATAATAATTTTGAAAGAAAAGAACATTTCATTTCATTTGTAGTATAGCCAACGATACCAGAGGGTCTGGTCTCACAGAAACCGTTCTTAGTGTAGTAATGTTCGCGAGTCGTAGTTCTTTTACTTTAAAACCAATCAATACTACTAGATGGGAAAGCAGAATTGACGCATTAAAACCTCTTAAAGAACAGTTGGATGATATTCATAAAGCTCTTGTTGAAATTTCGTTAACTGGTGATGCATCAACTATAAATATTGCTTAACCTTTGGGGAAAAACATTGGAGTATAAGTTTATATGTACATTGGTTATTTGGTATAAACTTTTAGATACTATTAATATAGTAAGTAAATATCTTCAGAACCCCAAAATGAGTATTTTGACTGCTGAAAAACAACTCGAATCTTCTTTAAAATTTATTCAAAAGTTGAGATCAGATGAAGAATTTGAACAATTTTTACAAGCAGCGAAAACAATTACAGACCAGGGCCCCTATTTCTGAATACGAATACGAACAAAAATTGTACGAATTCGTATGATTGGTATTTTTGAATACGAATTCGTGCAATTGTAACACGAATTCGTACCTACTTGATACGTTCACAAATTTCCCTTATCTGGCAAAACGAATTCGAACGATTTTTGTACGTTCATGAACGAATTTTTGTTCGATGTATGTTTAGTTAACGACTCCATAGAAAAATCAAAGCTTAAATTGATTTCTAAATAAGTTACACAATATTATATTTTTAAATTACATTTATTAAAGCGATATAAAATAATTTTATAGAAGTTCTGTAAGTCTAACGATGGCCGTAATATTCTTTTTTTCCATAAAATTTATGAAATGACCAAGTTGTATTTAATGTGTTCTACACCAAATGACCTTCCAAAGGATGGTAAAGATCACTGATAAAATCCCGACGGAACTCAATAAAAATTTCTCTGGGATACTCGTAATTGACAGAATAAATTTTTAAAGACAAATTTACCCACTATGATATCAATATTTGTATGTAGGAGGTTGGAGTTGCAAAAATCTCTGATGTCTCATTATCATTACACAAGAAATTATTCGTTTTCACTAATTTAATGTTTGTTTTTATTTTTGTTATAAATGTTGGTATGGTAAAACTACACAACATTGCATATACATAAAATTAAGTTGTGTTATACATGTAATAATATATAAAATATTTCCTAAGATAAAAAAACTAGAATATTAATAATAATAATCATACATAAATCATCCATTTCTATTCAAACAAGAACGAAACGTCAAGTCAAAATGGCACAAGTTTTATAATTTTATTATAGGTAAAACGATTTAAAATAAATTTCCCTCATAGCAAGGACACAGACCAAACAATTACGTACGATCGTATTCAGAAATACCAATTTGAATTCGTATCGTATAGAACTTTCGTAACGAGACACGATACGTTTCGTATTCAGAAATAGTGGCCCAGCTTGAGGTTCCCTGTTGGCTTCCAGGTGTCAATGAATTACGTTCTCGTCGAAAGAAATCATTGTTTGGATATGAAGGAGCAGATGAAGTTATTGTGGAATCTAAGCAAAAATTTTAATTTTGAATTTTATTTTAAAGTTTTGGATCAGGCAATTTCTCCTATTAACGAAAGATTCCAACAATTATCTGAACATACAAACAATTTAAATTTTTTATATGACTTTCAATGATTTTAAAACAAAATGTTTCAATCTTTAAAAAAGTTCTTACTAATGGTATTTCCTCAAACATTGACGATCAAGACTTATTAAATGAGCTTAAAATGATATCAACTATGATAGATCCGCATACTGTTCCTATTGATGTGCTAAATTATATTTTTACTAACAATTTAGAATTTGCATTTCCAAATACAGTCATATCCATCAAAATATTGTTAACAATACCGATTTCTGTAGCATCTGGAGAAAGAAGTTTTTCCAAATTAAAAATAATTAAAAATTATTTGAGGAGTACTATGGCACAAGAAAGGCTTAATGGCTTAGCTATTATGTCGATCGAAAGATATATAGTCCAAAAAATGGACTATAATAGTTTAATTGAAAAGTTTGCTAAAATAAAAGCAAGAAACATTAATTTTTTACAGTAGGAGTGAAATTGTTTAATGTATTCTTTTTATTTTACTGAATTGGATTGTTTTATTATAATTTATTTTATTTAATTATTTGAAATCTGAAAAAATGAATTTGTGTTATTTGTAAGAGACGAATAAGCCTAATGGGGATACCTCATAAAAAAACGCATCATTTTCTATCCTCTTTATGCCATTTATACGCCCAGACTTTTAACTGCTTTCGTTTAGTGTAATCCCATAAAATAGATTTTGTCAAAAAATAATTGCGGATTTCCAAAATAATTTTCATAATCCATGATTTTTAATTGTAAATGAAAATGAGTTTTGACAGTATAAAATTATCTAATTAACTTATATTTTTAAATTGTAAATAAACAAGCAAATGTTTATATTTCTTAATTTAAAACTTTTAAATCTAAGATTTCTATTAACTTTGAGTTTAAACTATACCTTAAATACAAAACAATAGCCAGAATTCTCAATGTAATGGCAAGTTGATATAGTTAAGTACAATAAAAAACCAATAAATAAAAGAAAAAGTATCGACCAACATAAAAATACGAAGGGCGAAATAAAATGTAAAATTGCACCAGGCGCTGAAACACTAGCAGACCGCCCCTGCATCCGGATCTGTATGTAGAATCGTAATTGAAGGATCTGTGTCAGACCCCTTTGAAATAACATCTGGTGTTCGACAGGGTGATGCACTCGCGCCTTTGCTGTTCAATCTTGCGCTTGAGTACGTAGTGAGGAAAAGCAACATCAAAACCTCGCGCTGTATACTTATAAAAGTCAGGCCAATTTCTTGGATATGCAGATGATATCGTGCTTCTTGGCCGAAGACCTAGCGATATCAAAGACAGTTTCATACCGCCCGATCACTGCGCAAGAAGACTTGGTTTGGAGGTGAACAACAGTAAAACCAAATATTTAGTAACACCTAGGAACATCTCCATGATAAATCTCGGAATTGGCGACAATAACTTTGATAGCGTCGAAAACTTTAAATACCTCGAGTCAGTTATAACATCGTCGAATGATATGCAGGCAGATATAAAAGCCCGAATCGAGATGATCGAAATCAAGATTATTGCGATCGAAACATCTATCGCAGTCGTGCAAGCTCGCACTTTATAAAGCACTTATAAGACCTGTGCTGGCTTTCGGAAGCGAGGGCTGGACCATGACCTCTAACGATTGTAGATTATTATCTACCTTCGAAAGGAAGGTTGTCCGTTCAATCTTTGGTCCAATTAAAGTTGCGAACAACGAATATCGGATTCGTGTGAATCACGAAATACAGCAACTCCTCGGAGGCAGCGATATTATCGGATTCATCAAATCCAATCGAGTGAGATGGCTAGGCCACGTTACAAGGTCTCCACAACAACGGATGATAAATAAAGTATTCCACCAACAACCAGCCGGAGTACGTCGTAGAGGAAGACCTCGACTACGCTAGCGCGACGACATCGAACAAGATCTTCGAACATTAGGATGTCGAAACTGGAGGACGAGAGCGGTGGATCGAGATGGATGGAGGGCCTTAGTGCAGGCGGCGAAATCCCTTTATGGGATGTGAAAGCCAGAGAGAGAGAGAAAAATGGAAGCGAATTAATAACATATTTTCTTTTGTTTGAATTTTTGCAGTCTGTTCTGGAGCCGAAGCGCCCGCAACCCTTTCGCGGTTCGCTTTACGATGACGTAGGGGCAGGGATGGGCGGGTAGATTACGTAAAGTAATCTAGCACGTAGATTACATACCGATTTTCTGCTTTTCAGACGTCGACAACGTAAACAATGTAGACAACGTCGACAACTTAGAAAATGATATTAAAAACTTAATTTTTAATTATTTTACGTTAACCGCACAATTAAAATTCGTGAATAATAACTTAAATCTAATTCTAACATTTTTACAAGCATTTTATGAATTAAAAATAAATTTAAAATCTCTGAACTAAAGACATCTATCTAAAATTATTGAATATTTCAAATATTTCAATAGATTATATTATGCTTTGCGCGCCATATTTTATGAAATAGATATATTTCGCGATGCAAGAATTCCTCTATGATAGTGTACAATTTAAGTCATTTTGATAGGAAAAAATAATAAACAAACATATTCGGCCATATTGTAATGTAAGTACATGTGTATAAATTTTATTTTTAATTTATTTTAGTTAATAAATGAATAATATATCTAATTTGTCTAGTTTATAAATTTTATTGCACTTGGCTGAATTCATAACCACCGATATAATTCTATATCGAAACCCTCCGTAGCCGTACATTGTAACTTTGTAAGCGGCTTTGATTAAATGTTCGAATGTGAAGTTGATTAAATGTTAGAAATTTATTAATTTTTTTTTTGATTTTTTTGTTAGTTATTTTTAGTCAAAGACGAAATACCACGTGTACAAGTATGTGTATTCGATACATTAACCGCCTGTCTATGCATGGTACGCTAAAAAAATTGCGACACTGGATGTCACCACCACGAAAAATTTTCGATAATTATACTGTAACTCGTTTTCCATAAATTGGACCCTTTATTAAGGCGCTGTACATTGGGGTTTAAAGTAGTGTTTAGTCCCAAAAATATCTAGTCTAGAAAAATGCACCATTTGAGAATTTTTTTTTAAATACTCTTTATGAGATTCTTAAAAGATCCCTCATGAGTATTTTGTCTGAAAATTTTTTGAATGCATAGAAATCAGTACATACTCAGATATTTGTTTAAAAGCATCAGTTTTTTTAACCCTTATTTTTTCCAAAATTTGGTACACATTGTTTTTTGCGGTCGCTACGTTCAAATATGGAGTTAGATTTTCGATATTGATAGTTGACAGCTGTCAATTAGCAGTCAAATCACTTTCCCTTGTTATAAATCTTGAATTTATTCTCATTTAGTACGTTTCTTGGGTCTGAGTATGTACAGATCTCTATGCATTCAAAAAATGTTCAGACAAAATACTCATGAGGGATCTTTTAAGAATCTCATAAAGAGTATTTAAAAAAAATACTCAACTTGGTGCATTTTTCTAGGCTCTAGACATTTTTGGGACTAAACACTACTTAAAACCCCAATGTGCGCTGGAGCACCGTAGGTTAGGTTAGGTTAGGTTAGAGTGGCTGCTATCGCACACTTAGGCCAGTAATGGCCCATTGTGATACCACAGGATCCTATCTCCCCTTTACTCCCGTTGAAACCATACAGAGCTACTTATGTAGCGTAATATATCTCGCACGCTACAGCCCGCGAGTTCCGAAAGGCTGTCCATACTGTACACACCTAAGTACTTATGCCTTCTGCATGATAGTGCCGGACACGAGCATAGGAAGTGATCCAACGTCTCCTCCTCCTCTTCGTCCAAACAACTTCTACAAAAGTCATTAGTCTGTAGACCCATCCTTCTTGCATGTTCCCCAAAAAGGCAGTGTCCTGTCAGTATCCCTACGAACAATCCTAACTCTCACCGCCACGAAAATTTTTCGATAATTATACTGTAACTCGTTTTCCAGAAATGGGACACTTTATTAAGGCGCTGAAGGACCGTAGCAAGCGGACACAAAAAAAAGTGGCCAAAGGAATCTTACCACAGTTCAAACCGTCAGCTGACCTATCTGCCCGGAGACAATCCAGCTGATTACACATATTTCTTCATGTATTCGAGGATTTTCAGACAACTGCAGTCAAATTTATAAACTAGACAACTTCGAGCTACAGAGATGCATCTGTAGCTCGAAGTTGTCTAGTTTATATATACGTTTTATTGCAGTTGGCCTGAATCACAACCGCCGATATAATTTTGTATCGAATCCCTCCCGCTGTACGTTGCTCAATCCTCGCTCGTACACTACATTTTATGATGTACGAACTAATAAAGTGGTGGCGTATACAAAAATCCTTTGAAAAAACTGACTTTTGACTATCCAACTAGGTAGAATTTTTCGTTTAATATGGTTGATCGAATGCTCGTTTGAAAAAATATTTGTACAAGTGATGCTTACATACCTGATACCCACCAGACCACCACCCCCAAATCACAATAAGTAACAACTTGGAGAATTTTTTCGAATACGCGCCCCCCACATAAAATAGTACTTTTTGTATTTATTACTCCAGTTCCAGTCACAGTATTAATTTACTGACGGTTTGAACTGTGGTAAGATTCTTTTGGCCACTTTCTCTTGTGTCCGCTTGCTACGGTCCTTCAGCGCCTTAATAAAGTGTCCCATTTCTGGAAAACGAGTTACAGTATAATTATCGAAAAATTTTCGTGGCGGTGACATCCAGCGTCGCAATATTTTTAGCGTATGTTACGTTTACAATTGTCGAAGCGTCCGTTGCTAGAGTCGTTAATGCAAACATATTCCGGGAAAACGTTAATATCACTGCGTGGCAAGGCAATTCTTCTACAATTCATAGATAAGCGGTTAATGTATCGAGTGTACTGCACATACTCGTACACTTGGTATTTCGTCTTTGGCTAATTGGTTAGAAAAACAAAAACAAAACAAATAAATTTCTAAGCGAACATTTAATCAAAGATACTCATTATCTATTTATTCAACAAGTTCTAGATCACGTCACGAATGACTTTTATCTTTGACAAAATATGTCAATATTTTGACATTACTTGCACTGTTAAATTAATATTTTTTTTAACACAAGAACGCTCTTCGTGTGAAATTTCACCCATTAATGATTTTAAAGTTATTTTACAGTTTTATTATGAAACTCAGGATGGGTAAATTTTTTGAATTCGTTTGTATTATTCGTTTGATTACAAATTTAAAATTGGAATATGTGATACATGGATGGATATGTATATGGATTTTATATAATATATATTTGATTGAAATTTCAGCCGAGAAATGAATGTGTAATTTTTTTTGAGAGTCGTATGAGTGTTAAATTTCTTAAAATTTAATAAAAGATGTCACTAAAATAAAATTTTTAACTAAATAGTGCTAGTTAGTTTTAACTAAATTTTAACTAAATAGTCGAAGTTACTACAATAAAGCAAAATTATAAAAATTAAATAAAACGTCATTATAAATCATAAATTAGCTATTCATTCGCCGCGTAGTTATGAATGGCAGAAGCTTGAAAATCGGATACGAGCGAAATCACGATACACTCAAATTTCATTAAAATTCGCAAATTTAATATGACTTTTTTCGATTGTCAAAGAATCTATTATCGATAATGGATAATTATAAATTTATTACGCAATTTATGACATAAATATTAGGCACAGTATGTTATAATGTTTTATAAATACAGTGCCACCTATCACACAGTAGTACAGCCAATTTATGCTGAATTTTATTATAAGATTCGATGGATGGCGTAAATTAATTTATGAAGAAGTTCTCGACGTTGTCGATGAGTTTTCGACGTTGTCGACGAGTTGTTGAAGTTGTCGACGAGTTGTCTACGAAATCATGACTAGTAGTCGACGCGTATTTGCCCATCCCAGCGTAGGGGTATAAGTCCGATTTACGTAGAACCAACTGCTATGCAATCTCCATGCTAGCATAAAACAGGGGTCGACCCATGAATTGTGCACTTCGACCGGGATCCCGGTAGTGTTCACTTCCATCACCGATCGTAATAAGATGATGAAAGATGAACCCTGTATACCTCCCGATCCAATCGCTAGAGTTTTAATCACTAAAACATGGTAAAATAACAAAATCACAGTAATTCTAAACCATATTGTAAACATTTAAACCACTTTTACTATTAGTTCTGTACTATTAATCTCCAAACATATCTTATACAAATCACTCCCAAATCTCATTAAATTTTGTTTTAAATTCATTAAAGTAAATTTACTTTTATATAACTTATTGTATGTATATATTACAAATTTGTACTCTATATGTAGTTTTATAATAATTTCCAAAAAAAAGTTCAAACTTTTGAACACATTTATCGTACTGAATATGTACGCTTTGTGTATTTAGAGATATGCTTTTTACTAAAACTATTATGAACAATACAGTATTTCTAAAAGCTCCCATTAAAGCATTTACTATAAAAGTTATATTTAAAATTTAAGAAAGAACAAGTTGAATGAAATAATTTATTGTTTGAATTTTAATTGATTTACTATTATAGAAGCTTTTTATATACGTACTTTGTATTTTTTTTTGTAGTATACAACAATGAAAAGTTCTATTTAGTTCGTAAGTATACAACGTGTATTGTATGTATAACATTTTCTTAACATTACAATCTTGTTACTTACATGTCGTATATGTACGTGAAATGAAATGCAGTATGTTAACAAAAAGGAAAAGAAAAATAACAAAATGTTTTGTAACAATTTTTTATAATAAGAATTTAATTAAAGTCTAAAGTAAACATTTATTGTGATGACACTCGTCCAAATAAAGTACAATACATGTAAAGCATATGAATCGGATTTATATTTAATATGAAAGATTAAGTGTACTTCAATGAGAGCAGTACTGCTTATATTTCAAAAAGGAACAAAGGAACGATTAAAGGCACACGAAACTGCCTAAAATTTGGTAAGAAGTATATTTGTATTGATTGATTGGACTGTAGAACCAAGTGCTAGCCAAGTGTCCCGGATAACGCCGGGCCTATTCCTACAGCCTGTTTACACATAACAATAGGAACCATAGTTATTTGAATTATATTAATAATAAATTGAATTATATTAATAATTAATTAATTAATTAATATTAAATTATTAATAATTTCACTCATATAACAATAGAAAGGATAGGAAAGTTTTTTTTTTTTTTTTTTTTTTTTTTTTTTTTTTTTGAGACGGAACGACCCGGTTTGACCTAGCGATCGTACGGCACAACACAATTCTAATCTACTTCTATTCTACTAGAGGAAGGATAAAGGCTTAATAGATGCAGCAACCTGAGAAAAAATATTATTATTTCACGTGCATGTGGAATTTCCTGAAATATTATTCTACATTAATATTTTTCGGCTTCCGAAACAAAAATTGATTGATTGAATCGTACTGTTCTGTTTATAGACACCTACAATCACAACACAATTCTAGTCTACAAAATCAGCAATTAATATTTCAAAAAAAAAATATTATTATTATTTCACAAGCATCTGTAGATTTCCTGAAATTTAATTCCAAATTAAAATCTTCTGGCTTCCTAAATAATATAAACATTTATTAATTTAACTCCTCAACTTACAATAGAATTTTTGTTAACCATACATGGAGTTATTTGAACTACAATATGGGGTAGGTACTCGATTGGCTAGCAAGCAAGCAATTTGCTAGCCAAAATCCTGGCTACTCAATCAATTTTACCAAAGAAATTTAAATTTCAATTAATGTTTTTCAAAAATTGTTTGTTTCTTTTTCCGATTGCACAGTAAATTTTGCGGTTTCAAACAATGAATAGCAAACTTTTGTGTTGTTTTACTGTGCATTTGCAAAAACAAACAAAAATTTTATAAAAAACATTATTTGAAATTCAAATTTTCTTGGTAAAATTGATTGAGTAGCCAGGATTTCGGCTAGCAAATTGCTTGCTTGCTAGCCGATCGAGTATCTACCCCTATATGTATTTACAATTACATACTCTAAAATCCATTAGTATTCAATCCTCGAACTGAGCAACCACGAAATATTAAAAAAAAAAAAAAAAAATCTCAAAAAGTTGCAACGAATAAGTGAGGCATCCCGAAGGTAATGCTTCCTAGAAAACTATTAATGTTTATATTTCAAATAAATTTAGCTGATTTCGTAAAAAATTTCAAATACGTTTCTAATTTGGTTACCAAAGAATATTAGATTAATTACCAAGTCTACATAGGACATATTTATCCCATACTCAAAGGAACTTTACCATTCCTCAAACAATCACCATGAAACATGGTATGCAGAATTGGATTGCCACTCCAGCATAATGCTCAATTAAACTAGGCCATCTCTCAACAAATGATGGTCAAATACGTTGTGCGAAGCTGTATTTGAACGAAACCTTGGGATTCGGCAACAACGAATGGAATCATGCCGTTATCGGTTAGGAATCATGCCGTTATCTCAAATTTAGTTTGTAGAGCTGGACCAGGGTTCTAATAAACTAAGAACCAATCAACCTGCATCGGTACCCCAACGCGTCCCTCCGATGAAGCCCCACAGCCCGACAACTCCGAACCGAACCCGGCCACACCCCCACCCCAGCCACCGCCAAATCACGCACGCAGAACTTAGTTAAATCTCCACCAAGTTCCGCATACGTGACCCGGCAATAGCCGTAACAGGCAAACGGCCAAGGTCCAATCAGAATGGTCAAACTGCAGAATCCCACCAAAAAGACAAGTCAAAATCCCGAAACAGATTTAAAAGAAGTTCTAGAGTTCGATTTTAATTACATAAATTATAAACCAATTAAATAAACATTATAATAATAAATAATAATAACGCCTATAAATATATGTACACATTATATATCTCATACATGAACTTAAATTACATTGGGTGAATTCACACGAGGACTCAGATTTCACGCTATACCACCAGATTACAATCTGTGAAGAAAATGAATACAATTATGAGCCCCTGTCGAAGTGCAGAACTGATGGGCCGAACCATATTACATGCCAGTACTATAGGGGGCATGGAGCTATGCAATGTGCACATGGTTACGAAAACCTATTAGCAGTACGTTCCCGTGACGTGAAAAGTGAACTGCGAGTGAGTTTCGGCCCCAGAACGGATTGCAAAGATTAAATAATAATAAAAAATACCTTGGTGCCGGTTTATAAATTTTGAAAAGGTGGAAACCTTAATTAGGTTGAATTATTGAAATCAAATGAGATAACCGCAGTGGACATAATTCAATTCTGAGAAAAATGGGTGATTTAAAGAAAATTTGGTGAATTTGTTGAGAACCATGTCAGCTAGAAAAACTAATCAGCGCTTCCCATCAAGAGGTGGGGACAATTTATAGAATTCTGTATTCTGACCAAATATATTAAGAATTCTAAGGCCAATTAAAATATCCCTAGAAATCCATTACAACCTCAGGCATATGGAGCGTTAGCTGGATTTTCAACCAATTCCATTTCATTTCAACTGATTGATTAACTGATTGGAATATGTGACCAAACCTAAGTAAGATTCCCGCTTGACGCCGGACCCAACCACACGCTCTTGTACATATAATAAGATGGAGTAACAGGAAAGGTGAATTAATTGTTATGTAAATTGACCTGGTTTCAGACACCTAAGTAGTCAATAGTTAGTAAATTGTTAGTTGAAATGTAATGTAAGACGGTTAGTACAAGACAACACAATTATTTAATATATTATGGAATAATACCCAGCAATCAGAATCATAAAAATATATTAAATTATCGGAAATATAACTTATACTATTTCCAGTGATCGTTTTTACTATTAGGAATACTAATAAAAAGTGATACATATTGAAGTTTGAATAATAAAATTAAAGCAGTTAAATGTAATGATTCGTATTAATTAATCCAACTCAATTATCCTGATAAATATTAAATAAAATTAATTGAATTCAAACTACCAAACAATTAGTACAATATAATAGTACTCGTCACTGCCGTCATCGAAAAATCCAGCTAAAATCTAAATATAAAGACTAAAACCACATTTACACGATAGCTCCTTTAATAGTATAATAGTATTTTACTAATAAAGTATTTTTCTCGTTCAGTTCACACCATAGTGGTGTGAACACATTATAATAGTTTATTACTCATATATTTCATTAAAATTTAAAAAAGAAACAGTTATATTTTATCACAATAAACAAGAAAAATCAGAAGAATGACTAAAATGACATTTCGTATCTAAAAAATATTATATAGTATCGTTCTCACCGCAAACATTATACCAATACTTATTAGATACATAGAACACTTTAATTGTAAAAAAGTATGTAATAAAGTAGCAAAGTATTTTACTTTGAGTTTACATCGTCATACTTTTATGATACATACTCTTATACTACTGGAATAAACGTGGTATAATTAGAATCAAAATTATAATTTCAGGAACTTCAACTCTTTCTAAATACTAAACAAAGTAAAACATTAAATCATATATTTACAATTATTAATAAGTAACAAAAAATTTCACTTTTACCGAATAAAGCCTGTCAAAATATAATAAAATATAATTCAGTAATAATTAGATCAACTTTTAAATAAATCGTGATAAATATAAATAAACTTAGATCTCGGCATAATTAAGACTTAAACCAGAATTATTTTCCCCAGCAAAACAAATTTTGAATCAAACCGTAATTAAAACCACTATTTTGCACTATCGCACACAAAATCTTGATTAGTTAATTTAAAATAATGTTAAAGTAGACATGACATGAAATTTACCCTAAACCGAAAAGAAAATAAATTGGTAAAGTTAAATAATTAGTTAGTAAACAAATTTATCGGTAAGAAGTATATTTGTATGGAGAAAAACATTTCTAAGATTATAACTATTATTGGACTAACCCTGAAGACTCAAATATGATAAAAATTGAAAATTTGCATTAAAAAATTCTTTTAAAAACTGCTCAGAATATTTTTCAAATACTTCATTGATTTGGTAAAAACTATGTCACATGATTTTATTTATCGTGCTTTTACTAATTTTTTGAGATTCTTCAAGTCATTTTGAATAATATGAGAAATGTATTTATTATTTCATAAAAATTGACTACTTGGTCACCAGCGCCCAAACACTAATATTGAGATATAAATGGCTATGATATGAGCTTAACAATGGTAATTTAGTACGGAAAAAAATTTTGCTCATTAATTTAAGAAATGCTATTCTTATTTTAATGACTCACTTTTTAGTGAAATTTTGCTTGTTCAAATGAGTTTTTTAATTAATTCAATGTTCTAACCAATTAATATTAGAAAGTTATCTATGAAATGTTTACGTAAAATTTTCGAAATTTGTAAACTAGCTTAACCTAAAATCAAGTACTTTTGCAATTGGATCAAGAATGAAACTCTAACTATAATACCTACTTGCATTAATTTTAAGCAAATTATCTGTAAGCTAAAGTTAAAGGAAAATCATAAATATAATGTTTCATGAACATTAGTTTTACTGAAAACATCAATAAAATATAATCAATTTTCTTTTATATTTAATACAATACAATTTTTTTTTTTGAAAATTGAGACTTCTTTGCTTAATATTGATGAAAAAATTTATCAATATAAGCAAAAAAATACTATCGTCTAGGAAATACTTTAACATCAATTTAAAAAAGAATAAACTGATTGTTCAATCTGTATGTTCATCCTTTTCCTTTATCGATGCGACATGATCATTTAATAAAATTTATTGTAAAAATAATAAAAAGTATTTAAAATTAATTTAATAATTATTAAATATTAATATTCATTAAAAATTTAATAAAATAAAGTGCACACAAAGAAATTAAATCAGAAAAAATAAAATCAATAAATTTGCGACACTGAATTGCTTGCGATTCGGTGCTGTAAACTGTATCAGTGCCTCGTAAAATGTATCAGTGCCTTGCGTTATAACTTAATAAGAATAATCACTGTGTTCCAAGCTACAATTTGAGTAGACGGAAGATTGAATCTTACCAAATTTTTTGAGTGTGTTTTAAGTTGGGTCACATAAACAAAAATATATTCAACAATATGAGTTATCTTTTTTATGTTCAATATTTAATGAGGTTGATTTATTAAGACTCTTTTATCGCTATAAGTAAAATCAAAGATATGTCGCGGGTAGATGTTATTTAGGGAGTACTCCTGGATAACACCAGCAAAATGGCAAGCGTCATATCTTTGTTTTTACTTATAGCGGGGTAATTACATTTTTTCTAGGAATTAAAATGCTGGAAAATAATATAGAACTATCAAATTTGTACAATTATAATAATTATAATTATAGTTGATTGCACCGATTTGACGATTCACTGAAAATTTGGAATTTGTTTCACTTAAAGTCCCATTTTGAATGTACGTTCAGTTTTGTTAAAATTATAGTTTTAATTTTGAGGAAAATTTTAATTTTTTTTATATTTCAGATGGACGCTTTTATGATATTAACGATTTAAAAATTATTACGGAGCGGAAATTAGATTTAATTTTTCCGCTAACGTCGGATGCTGCGAATAAAAACAGAGTTAGATCAAAGATCATTGAGTCGAGAATAGAAAACGTATATGTAGCCCTTTTGAAATGTTTTCTTTCAAGGTCATATATATTTTTTTCCTCTCCAGGGCATCAACGTGAACGCTGAACTTTTAAGCACTACTAGTACAAATCAATGAAGAATTGGCGGCTCTTGATAACCCGGAAAGTTTTGTAATTACTCCTTATGATTGTTTAAAGCATTACCACAATTTCTTGTCAATAATTACGATCGATTTCTACACAAAAATTCTCATAATTATAAAATTCCGTATTTTGGAAAAATCCCATATAATTGAAACATTAATTAATTTGTTAATTTTAACTAACTAATTATTACCAGTGCTATGAAAAATAGTCCGTGGAGTGAAATGTTAATTTATTATAAAGGTAACATTAAATACGGGATTTTGATATATGTACGTGATTTTAAAATGCAGGATTATTCTGTATTACAAAACTCCGTATTGTAATATTACCCTTAATTCATCCGAGTACAACTAAAATACGGGATTTTGAAAACGGAATTTTGTAAACGGGGTTTGGGAAAAAGGGATTACAAGCCCAAGCTATTTGGACATATTCTCATAATAAAAATTGTTCAGTTCATTTTTTGCAACTTTCCTTAGTTTGAATAAAATTCTCTTGACAAAAAATATTTTTATAAAATTTATCGACATTTTTATCAACATAAAAGGACAAAAAATATCTAAAAACACCAGTCCTCCAGGTTTAACGGGACCTACCAGAAAACTATTAATCGATGGACTATTGGAATATTTTTATACAAATAATATTCATATGAAACCGGATGATTTTGAGCAAATTTCAAAAGACATAGCAGCAACCATTGATGGTGAGTTGACTGTAAATTAAATTTATTTTTATTATCTTTCAACTTTTATACATGATTTTATTATTTCTTTCAAAACATTTCAGAAAACTTACTACAACACAGAAGAAGACAGACCAACCGGAAAATTGTTTAATCGGTACAGAAACGAGCTCGCGAAGCTTCGTGGTATTGGTTATCTCGATCCTACTAAGCGCTCAGAAACAATAAAATTGAAAGGAGAAACTATTTTAATATCTTTAGGTATTTGTACATTTGAATCTTCTATCTTCTTCTTCTAACCAAACACTCTGAACTTTTAAGTTGTAGATACATGAAAGTAACTTTTAATGCAAGCTACATACCTTGAAATTATAATTTTAAGATTCTAAATTCTAAATAATTTTCCTTAAACTTGGATTATTCTTGTATGCGTAGAACGTCTCATCTTCAGAAAAATAAGTAAACTTTTAATAATTGTTTAACCATAAAGTTTTGTTAATTAATTTTCACTTGACAATAATAGTGTTTACATTTATTTCACTTTAGATTAATGAAAATTCACGTATATGTTGTTTAAATTCCCCACATTTTTAAAAACAAAAACAAATACCATATGTAACATTTAATTCATATACCGCATGGCCTCAATAACAGGTTTAATAATAGCCCACAAATTTAATTGATTTTGTATAACAGATATTGAAGAAACATTGATAGAGGATAAGAACTGGTTGAAAGTTTTACGTGAATCTTGGGCGACGGTAGAAGCAAAATTTAAAAATACGTACACGTTACGTCGGAAAGAATTCTTAATCGATCACGCAAATTGGTCAATTTTTAAACATCCAGACGGTTTTAGACTAGTAACTATATATATTTGAATACTGTTTATATAAAATAGAATTTTTCTATTAAATAAATACTATTACAAAACTCCCGATTCGATTCTGACATAGTAAGCTTTAAGTTGGAAAGTGATAAAAGATGCGGTAAGGATTTTGTTAGAATATTAAATATTAATTTGATTTCAATTGATGAAGCGAGAGAAGAAGTATTGATAAATTATAAAAGTACATTATACAGAAAAGATTTCTAATTTATGACAATTTAAAAAACTCTATTTGTAAAATTGATAAATAAAGATAACGTGTATCTTATAATTAAAAAAATCCATGTGAAAAATTATGATTCTATTTTAAGAGCTTTCATTATAGAGGAGGATGAACCATTAGACTATAATTTTTTTTATTACAAGATGCTTCAAACCAACACTGTTGTGTAAAACAAATAGCTTGCAATTATGCTTTAAAAAGCCTTTTATTTAAAACATTAGTCAAACAAAAATTATATTAAATAAAAGCTAGAAATACTTACTTAAAAAAACGAAATTTGAAAATAAACTGATTTATCCAGTTTCTTGCACAATTTATTTAAAAATTAGGAAAAACTTATTCATTTATTTATGTATAATTATTATAAAGGTTAATAAACGATTGTTATGAAGTGCGAAATAAATAACAGATAAATATTTTTAATGAATTAAACTAATTGCTTTATTTTTAATATGGAAAAAATGCCCAGCACCCAAAATCCATAGTAATCCTAAGAAATGAGCTACAATAAACTAAGAAAAAAAGCTCAATTTTAATGTTTTCATAAATTAACATTTATTACATGGGATCTTAGAATCATTAAAAATTACCATTCTTATTATTACTTTTATGTTTCTTTGTACTACTCGTAATACATTTCCTTAAATTTATAAAATGGTTCCTTCAACGAAGTTATTTAATAACATTTAGCGATATAGAATCACATTTGCTTAAACCAAGATAATTATTTTACAAACATCTGCTACATTTAATTCAATTTGGCAATAAATTTAAGTAATTTATTCATACAAAATACTAAAGTTTATTGAAATTACTTTAAATTTAATGTAGAACTGTGATCATTGTTTTTATTATCAAATTGCTTCACTTAAGATAATTTTTCTATTAGTTGAAAATCTAGGCAAAATTTTCTTGAAATTCTTTTATTTAGCAGCTATTTTTTCGCTTATATGTATGCTTCAGCTAAATTTGTAACATTTTTTAAGGCTTTTCCATTAACATTTCACATTTATATATTTTATAATAATTCACTTATAAATTAACAGCGCTTAAACGGTCGATTTATCAACTAAAATATTAATAACAAAAATTTCCAGAACCTTTCAGTTGATTTGCTATACAGCGCAATAATGGTAGTTCAGCAAATTTATTGACACTCTTTGAGACATTTTCTACGGTATATGACAAGTGTCTGTTCTATATCAAACTTAAAATTTGCTCCTAGCTTTAAAAAATTGTTTAAAATTGTTAGTCTGATGCTTGTCCTTTCAAATAATTTACTACTTGTGTAAGGGAAAATTTAATGAAACTTCATGGTATTTTTTTTGAATACATTTAACTTCCTTAAAAGAAGCTTGGCCAATTCGGCCTTCATTTAACCTTCAATCTAGACATTTAGATACCCAGATATTCAGGCAAATTTTTTTGGGATCATTAACCTTCAGAACACTTAGAAAAGTAGTTATGAAGCAAGGTCAATTTTATAAGGTTTTCAGTTACTTGATAATACAAACCGGAGTTAATTTTAACTTTTTATTAGAACTGTTTGTTAATCTCTACTTCTTAAAATTTTAAAATTATGTGATAAATTATACCATTTCCGTATTAGAAAATTTAAATGCGACATTTAAAATAAAAATATTTTTTATGAAAAATGTAATAATCACAATTTTCTCTAACTGATGCAAACTACAAACTCCTCGAGAAAACCGCTTCCTTCACATATAAAAACACATTGACTCAATTTAGCAGCGCTGTCACTATAAGTGAAAAAAAAAATTAGAAATAGAATTAGCAAAATTTTATCATTTTTGCTTATTGCAAGGCGCTTAATTATGCTGAAGACGCGGAATTAAAAAGTAAAGCCCCGAATTAGAATTAACGGACTATCAGTTTACCATGTTCGATAAGAATCACAATGTTATCTAAAGGTTCAGAAATTATGGAAAGACAAATTGCAATTATTAAATAAAGATTTCAATTAATTAAAATTTGGATTGATATTGAAAAATATTTAAATGAGAGTATAAATATTGTTGTATTTGTCAAACATTGTTGTTTTTGTTGTCAACGTTAATACGGCCTCTAGTAACAAATAATTTACTTAATGGGGACAAGAAACCAATATTTAATTACTGAATTAGTATTTAAATCAATTTAGTATGGATTGATATTGAACTATATTTCAAGCAGAGTATAAATATTGTTGTATTTGTCAAACATTGTTGTTGTTTTTAAGGTAAATATGGCCAATAATAACAAATTAATTCTTTAAGAAGGACAAGAAGCCAATATTTAATAACTGAATTAGTATTTAAATTAAATTAGTATGGATCAATATTGAATTTTATTCAAATGTTAGTATAAATATTGTTGTATTTGTCAAACATTGTTGTTGTTGTCAACGTAAATATGGCCTCTTATAACAATTAATTTACCAAATGACGACAAGAAACCAATATTTAATTACTGAATTAATATTTAAATTAAATTAGTTTGGATTGCTATTGAATTGTCTTTAAATCAGAGTATAAATATTGTTGTATTTGTCAAACATTGTTGTTGTTGTCAAGGTAAATATGGCCTCTAGTAACAAATAATTTACTTAATGGGACAAGAAACCAATATTTAATTACTGAATTAATATTTAAATTAAATTAGTTTGGATTAATATTTAATTGTCTTTAAATCAGAGTATAAATATTGTTGTATTTGTCAAACATTGTTGTTGTTGTCAACGTAAATATGACGTTTATAACAAATAATGTACCTAATGAGGACAAGAAACCAATATTTAATTACTGAATTTAAATTTAAGTTAAATTAGTTTGGATTGATATTGAATTATATTTAAATCAGAGTATAAATATTGTTGTAATTGTCAAACAATGTTATTGTTGTCAACGTAAATATGGCCTCTAGTAACAAATAATTTACTTAATGGGACAAGAAACCAATATTTAATTTCTGAATTAATATTTAAATTAAATTAGTTTGGATTAATATTGAATTGTCTTTAAATCAGAGTATAAATATTGTTGTATTTGTCAAACATTGTGGTTGTTGTCAAGGTAAATATGGCCTCTAGTAACAAATAATTTACTAAATGACGACAAGAAACCAATATTTAATTACTGAATTAATATTTCAATTAAATCAGTTTGGATTGATATTGAATTGTCTTTAAATCAGAGTATAAATATTGTTGTATTTGTCAAACATTGTTGTTGTTGTCAACGTAAATATGACGTTTATAACAAATAATGTACCTAATGAGGACAAGAAACCAATATTTAATTACTGAATTTAAATTTAAGTTAAATTAGTTTGGATTTATATTGAATTATATTTAAATGAGAGTATAAATATTGTTGTATTTGTCAAACATTGTTGTTGTTGTTAAGGTAAATATGGCCTCTAGTAACAAATAATTTACTTAATGGGACAAGAAACCAATATTTAATTTCTGAATTAATATTTAAATTAAATTAGTTTGGATTAATATTGAATTGTCTTTAAATCAGAGTATAAATATTGTTGTATTTGTCAAACATTGTTGTTGTTGTCAAGGTTAATATGACGTTTATAACAAATAATGTACCTAATGAGGACAAGAAACCAATATTTAATTACTGAATTTAAATTTAAGTTAAATTAGTTTGGATTGATATTGAATTATATTTAAATCAGAGTATAAATATTGTTGTATTTGTCAAACAATGTTATTGTTGTCAACGTTAATATGGCCTCTAGTAACAAATAATTTACTTAATGGGACAAGAAACCAATATTTAATTTCTGAATTAATATTTAAATTAAATTAGTTTGGATTAATATTTAATTGTCTTTAAATCAGAGTATAAATATTGTTGTATTTGTCAAACATTGTTGTTGTTGTCAACGTAAATATGGCCTCTTATAACAAATAATTTACTAAATGACGACAAGAAACCAATATTTAATTACTGAATTAATATTTAAATTAAATTAGTTTGGATTGATATTGAATTAAATTTAAATGAGAGTATAAATATTGTTGTATTTGTCAAACCTTGTTGTTGTTGTCAAGGTAAATATGGCCTCTAGTAACAAATAATTTACTTAATGGGACAAGAAACCAATATTTAATTTCTGAATTAATATTTAAATTAAATTAGTTTGGATTAATATTGAATTGTCTTTAAATCAGAGTATAAATATTGTTGTATTTGTCAAACATTGTTGTTGTTGTCAAGGTAAATATGGCCTCTAGTAACAAATAATTTACTTAATGGGACAAGAAACCAATATTTAATTTCTGAATTAATATTTAAATTAAATTAGTTTGGATTAATATTTAATTGTCTTTAAATCAGAGTATAAATATTGTTGTATTTGTCAAACATTGTTGTTGTTGTCAAGGTAAATATGGCCTCTAGTAACAAATAATTTACTTAATGGGACAAGAAACCAATATTTAATTTCTGAATTAATATTTAAATTAAATTAGTTTGGATTAATATTGAATTGTCTTTAAATCAGAGTATAAATATTGTTGTATTTGTCAAACATTGTTGTTGTTGTCAAGGTAAATATGGCCTCTTATAACAAATAATTTACTAAATGACGACAAGAAACCAATATTTAATTACTGAATTAATTTTTAAATTAAATTAGTTTGGATTGATATTGAATTATATTTAAATGAGAGTATAAATATTGTGGTATTTGTCAAACATTGTTGTTGTTGTCAACGTAAATATGGCCTCTAGTAACAAATAATTTACTTAATGGGACAAGAAACCAATGTTTAATTTCTGAATTAATATTTAAATTAAATTAGTTTGGATTAATATTTAATTGTCTTTAAATCAGAGTATAAATATTGTTGTATTTGTCAAACATTGTTGTTGTTGTCAACGTAAATATGACGTTTATAACAAATAATTTACTAAATGAGGACAAGAAACCAATATTTAATTACTGAATTAATATTTCAATTAAATTAGTTTGGATTGATATTGAATTGTCTTTAAATCAGAGTATAAATATTGTTGTATTTGTCAAACATTGTTGTTGTTGTCAACGTAAATATGACGTTTATAACAAATAATGTACCTAATGAGGACAAGAAACCAATATTTAATTACTGAATTTAAATTTAAGTTAAATTAGTTTGGATTTATATTGAATTATATTTAAATCAGAGTATAAATGTTGTTGTATTTGTCAAACATTGTTGTTGTTGTCAACGTAAATATGGCCTCTTATAACAAATAATTTACCAAATGACGACAAGAAACCAATATTTAATTACTGAATTAATTTTTAAATTAAATTAGTTTGGATTTATATTGAATTATATTTAAATGAGAGTATAAATATTGTTGTATTTGTCAAACATTGTTGTTGTTGTCAAGGTAAATATGGCCTCTAGTAACAAATAATTTACTTAATGAGACAAGAAACCAATATTTAATTTCTGAATTAATATTTAAATTAAATTAGTTTGGATTAATATTTAATTGTCTTTAAATCAGAGTATAAATATTGTTGTATTTGTCAAACATTGTTGTTGTTGTTAACGTTAATATGACGTTTATAACAAATAATTTACCTAATGAGGACAAGAATCCAATATTTAATTACAGAATTAATATTTGAATTATTATTTCAATTAATTTAATTTGGATTGATATTAAATTTTATTTAAATGTAAGTATAAATATTGTTGTATTTGTCAAACATTGGTTTTGTTGTCAACGTGAATATGGCCTCTTATAACAAATAATTCACTTAATGGGACAAGAAACCAATATTTAATTACTGAATTAATTTTTAAATTAAATTAGTTTGGATTAATATTGAATTGTCTTTAAATCAGAGTATAAATATTGTTGTATTTGTCAAACATTGTTGTTGTTGTCAACGTAAATATGGCCTCTTATAACAAATAATTTACTAAATGAGGACAAGAAACCAATATTTAATTACTGAAATAATTTTTAAATTAAATTAGTTTGGATTGATATTGAATTATATTTAAATCAGAGTATAAATATTGTTGTATTTGTCAAACATTGTTGTTGTTGTTAACGTTAATATGACCTTTATAACAAATAATTAACCTAATGAGGACAAGAATCCAATATTTAATTACAGAATTAATATCTGAATTATTATTTCAACTAATTTAATTTGGATTGATATTAAATTTTATTTAAATGTAAGTATAAATATTTTTGTATTTGTCAAACATTGTTGTTGTTGTCAAGGTAAATATGGCCGATAATAACAAATAATTTACCTGAGGAGGACAAGAAACCAATATTTAATTACTGAATTAATATTTCAATTAATTTAATTTGGATTAATATTTAATTATATATTAGTCAGAGTAAACATTTTGTTGTTGTTGTCAATCAGTGTTGTTGTTGTCAATCGATTATTACAAATAATTTACTTAAGGAGGGAGGACAAGAAGCTATTATATAATTACTGAACTATCTTTAGTTATATTTAAATAGTGTTGTAAATGTTGTTTTTGTTATTACAGGAGTAATGATGCATTTCCGTTTGATGATAAGATCCATTTTTAAATCATATAAATGCATTGCACTACAAAAAATGTCTCAAACAATTGAGACGAATAATCTAATATGTATCGCCCTCCAAAGCTCTTCAATTCAATTCAAATTACATTGTTAATATTGCAATGTGTTTACAAATTAATAACATAAAATTTAATATTGAATTCCGCCGACATAAATACAAAACCACTGAAACATTAAAAATAAGATATGGTTATGTTTTTGTTTAAACATTTTATGATTACAATTAAATAAAATTTAAATTCATTACATATATAGTTGCTGTTTTATACATGCGAGTATATGATACATGTATTACAGTAAACCCATTTATTTAAAATACGAGTACAACGGTTTTAATGAGTATTTTATATCTTTTTTAATATTAAATATTATTAATTTTATTATAACATATTTTTAATTAATTTTTATCGTTAAATCGTGACTGTTTAAAAAAATGAGAACTATAATTACAGAGTTTGATTGGTTTTTAAATAAAAATTAAATTATTTGTGTTCAATAATTTTTTGTTCGAGCGCATGCATGTAAATAACTAAAGGTAAAATAAATATTTTATAAAAACGAAAATCAAATTTATATTAATGTAATTTTTGGGTTTTGTTTGAACTTTGAAGATGGCTATTTAAACAATGGATTATACATTGAATGCGTTTTAATGTTTTATTAAGTACTTAATTATAATAGCCATATATGATCTCTGGGAAATGATCATCATGTGGTTAATATAATATTTAAAAATTTATTTACTTCGATGATTTACTCTCACTAAAATAAACAATTCATATTTTGCTGATTAGATGTGGATTTCGTATTTATGAATAAAAACAGATGTGATAAGTTAGCATATAGTCAGCAAATTAAACAAATTCTGTGCTTTCAATCTATGGAATCGTCATTTTTTTCCGAACTAGCGGTTTGCTGCAACAAAACGTCTCGATGGTTTTACGTAGGTCTATTATAAAATAGGTTCAATCAATCGGTTGCGCCACACTTATTTAAGCAACGGCATAGTTTTGTTCAATTTAAAGAACCAACAGTTTTAGTTCAATTAAATTGAATATTTTCATAGTACCCACCAAGTTCCATAATATTCGTTACAGAAAGAGGTGTATATACGCCCTATCCAAATTACTAATTTTCCAAAGACATATTCCAAAGTCAGTCAGTTTTAAAATTGCAGATTCATTTAAATTAACACTTTTATAGAGCTTGTCCAGAATTAATATTACATTCTCATTTTCATCATGTAATCTGAGTTCCATCTACTTCAATTATTGAATCAGTTATTGCTAACATGGATAACATGACACAATTTGATGACTAAACCGGAGAACCATAAATAAATTGTCTAGTACTAGAAACCCCCTTTTTGCTAGGTATGTCTAATAGACATACCTAGCAAAAAGGGGGTTTCTAGTACTAGACAATTTATTTGTTTAAATCGAGAAAAAATTTTAAATGGGAACCAGATCGATAGAAACCATTGAATGAATTTTTCTAAAATCGGAATGCGCCGTAATTGATTTTTGTTACTCGAAAATTTACTTTTAGTAGTTTTTATTATTGATGATAGAGTCAAAAGAAAAATTATTGGAACTAACCCGGATCTCATCGAAGAGCCAACTAGACGAATTTTTTTGAAATATAATTTCACCTATCGCAATCGTCTCCATCCATTTTGAATCCTTCTTTCTCAATTTTATCAAAATCGGGCAAGGTGAAAAAAATCAAATAATGGAATATGGCCCAATTCAAATGGCCCTTAAATGTATTTTCTCGAATTTACAACTTATCGCAATCGGTGTCATTTCAGCCATCAAAATCAGCACAAATCGCAATAGATTCTTGGTTTTTGAAATCTATTTCGAGACATGATGCAACATGTGCAACAAGACACAACATGGAACACTCATGAAACACTCACTCAGCCCCATCTTCTAAGGTATACAACGAATTAAAATTACATTAAAAAATATTTTGTATATACTGATAGTTGACTTTTTTTAACATTTGTGGCACTATCAGAAAAAGCGATAAGAGCGATAAAAACTCTTTGATCTGTGTCTGTAAGGTTGACAAAGCAATTAATAATAATAAAAATAAAAAAATTTAACTGATAGGAA
Source organism: Nephrotoma appendiculata (assembly GCA_947310385.1). NCBI lineage: Eukaryota > Metazoa > Arthropoda > Insecta > Diptera > Tipulidae > Nephrotoma > Nephrotoma appendiculata. The sequence goes on along the minus strand of OX371224.1, from coordinate 282,161,979 downwards.
ACAATCCTGCATTTAAAAATTTATACTCCTTACCTGATTTTCTCGATGTATACGTAAAGTAAAATTACGCCAAATACCCTCAGCGAAAATCAAAAATTAATTTAAATATTCCTCCTTCACCAAAATGCAATATTTCTACTCTCAGCCCAGAAAAATATTTGTGTCATGATAGTTTTAGCTGTCATGACAGTAAATTTTCGGGGCTGACAGTAAACATGTCGTGATTTTTTGGACTGAGAGTAAAACAAATGTCATAACAGCAATAAATATTGTTGCCATTGCATTTTTCGGGGATGGAATTTGGGCTATCTTCACATACATTGAATTGTCTTGTAACAATTTCGTATACTAAAAAAATTATTTCTACGATGAGTTGCCCGTTTAGAAATAACTATTTCCAATTTAGTTGTACGATTTAGTATTAACCAGCGATTGTTGATGGCGTTTGTGAATTGTACTTTTATAATCATCTTCAAGTCATTTTAATAGCAGTGCGGCAAGCATAGCGGCTCATACTTTTTTTACTATTTGCCGTAGGCACTTGGCCAAACACTCTTACACTTAACAAGTACACTTTATTAAACACTTCTTTTTTATTTCGATACTCCTGATGATGACCAAACAAGTCAAAATCGATTGAGTGATTTTTTAATCTTTTGGAACCAAATTTTTAAATAAAATATTCAAAAATTTAAATTTTTTGCGACATAAAAAACAAGTTTTTATAATAAAATTTGTTTGTTAAGTACAGTAGTTAAAGCCTTGGCGTTTGGATCGGAAGGTACTGTTCGAATCACGATAGGGGCAGGATGCAAAAGGAATTTTCATCAACAGATTACGATCTGTCTGTAGTATGACTGACATGGAGCTATTCAATATGCAGATGGTGATAAAATCGGACCTATAGTCGTACGTCCTCAAATTGGCTAGCAACGGAGTAAAAGGAAGGATGGAAAAAGAAAACCGTCAAAGAGTTGCGAGAGCCTTTGCCACAGAACGGATTGAATGGATAATAGAATAAGAATAAATGGTTGTTTACCAACAAAATTTAATTGATAAACGATAATGTATCTTGGTGGCGATATACATGATCGTCATGAAAAAAAACATTTATTTTTCCATTCATAAAGATGTTTTTATGTTTATCAGCAATTGTGGTTGCCGTTTTTAATTTGTTGATGGTGACGAAGAATGTTCGTCTCGAGCAAAAGTAAAAAAAAAAACTGTTATTTCAATAATTAACTTTAATTTTTCTCGAAAACAAATTTGGATTTTGAGCAGATTTTACGCTACACGAGTATATATAAGTCGAGAAATACGCATGGGCTACTATAATTGGTTGCCCTATTGACAAACCGAGGCTTTTCCGCATTTGGCTGTTTTGTGAGTGGTACAAAAGTGAGTGGTTTATTGCAATTACTATGTTGCATGGCCACTGCTAAGGTCACCACGATATGACGTTGTAAGTTTGGTTGGCGGATATCAGCCAAATTGCATAAGATCTGTGCTTCACTGTTTCAGAGGTAACATGTGGTGTAAGTGGGTGTTCCAAAAATAATTATCCCGGTAGTTTTATAGTTTGATCATATACCAGTCCATCAGGTGAACATTTTGTGTTATATTTGACTGTTGCTCATATTTCTATTAATATGATTAAGATCTCTGACTTTTCTTGGCGGTATTTCCAGAAGCCTTTAGAGACATTTTATGTTGACGGTATGTGCAACCGCTCAACCGTACCGTTTGCTTTTATATGGTAGGAAGTAGTTCGTATTCCATATGAGCATAATAAACGCATTAGTTCAGTGAACAGCTGAGATTCGAACAGTGTGTCGAAAAGGTAATTTTGCTTATGCAGTGTTGTTGGGGCCACCGCGTAAAACAATTATCCCGCAAGCTAAGGTATTTGTGTATCTATTAAATGGTGCAATATTTTCAACAATATCTAAATGAATGTGCAAAAACCTACCTTGTAGAATTTGGAAATTCCCGTGAGGTGATTTTGATTTGAAGTTTGTATTTTTGGCAAGATTAATAAGATTTTGCCCACTAGCTTAAATCTATGTTCACAATGAACCAAATGTATCATGAAGTGGTGGGTTTTCGAGTTGCTCGTACACATCGACAATACAATCGGGCGATTGTTGACAGTTAAAATTTCACAGTCAATTGATAAATCGACGAAAACAATTTTTTTTTTACTTATTCGATTTTCTCTTTTCGTGAATTTTTCTGGTTCGTGCTTTGTTAAATATATTCGTTTTTCATCTTATACTTATATTTTATACCAAAATTCAAGTAAATCAGATCACTTTTAGTTTTTCATCTAATTGTGTGTTATTAAAAAATATTAATTTGGTTTGATTTTCATGCTGATATAATCATATTTTTGTTTTCACGAACAAGAACAAAATTAAAAATACAAAAAAAATTATTAAGGTGTGCATGGCGGAACTAGTAACAAATGTAAATTATTGTCAAGAAAGTGTCAGTTTTTTCCACTTGTCAGACGTAGCGTGAAAACAATTCATTACTAGTTATTAATAGTTTCTGAAAATTGAACTTACCGGACTTTTGGTAAAACTGTCTTGTGTAATCAAAAAGCCATAGTTAGTTAAAATTCATTTTGTTTAATCTCTGTCGGTCAACAAAATTGTTAAATTAAAAACGGTATAATAGAAGCTTCCACTTCCAGTAAACAGATGTCCAACAAATGTTTACGTATTTAGTTTTTTCCAAGTAGTCAATCCGCCTGGACAACAGAAATGAGTCGAAAAGCCACCAATTTTATTAGCGAAAAAAAACATCCCAAAATGCTATCCCGAAAATAGAAATCCAAACAACAAAAATCTTAAAACTCATAATACTAAAAATATATTTACCAAAATAAAAAATTGGTCGAACACAAAATCTCAAAAAAATAAATACACACAAAATTTAGCGTTCAATTATTTTTCATTTAATAGACTTAAATAAATATAAAATTAAATGCAAATTTTGGAATTTTTTTTTTGAGATTATTTTTTCGCCCAAACAATCAAAAATTTACAAAAGGTGATTTGGGATACTTTGCGAAATATTAATTTTTGGCAATTTGGAATTTAGGCTAGATACTAGCCTACTCCTTATAGAAATGCCAAATTTTTGTAAAATAAAGTTTTTTTTATCAAAACTCGTTACTTCCGGTAAAACAAAAATTGGAATTATTTTTGAAATTTAATTAACATTTTTTTTGTAAATCTTTTTCTCGTAAATGCATGTACCTTTCAAAATATATGCAAAAAAAACGACTGATCAATCAATCTGTGTACAAGGGACCAAATTTTTTTTCAAAAATAAATTTTTTGTAAAAATAGACCGTTGTTGTTGCAAATTTAATTGAGAATGTTTTAGTTTTTAGTGATTTTTCTCGTATGTGATACACTTTGCACAATTTTCTAAAGAAAAACGTGCTTATGGAAAAAGCTACCATACTCGCTGTTCGAATTTCAACCACACATCACTGAGACCACCCAATTTATGGTTTTCCTTAAGTAAGAAGTTTCATCTTGATCCAGCAATTAGTCTAAACGAGGGGTGAACAGAAATCATGGAAGAGATGGCCGATGCCGCACGGAAAAAAATACACTGTTATGTTAAGATTTTTTTATTCAAATTAAGTTGCGAACATTATATTCTAGGGAAGTGTTACTAATTCTTAGGTCACTTTTTAAATTAATGTCAGTTAGTCTATTTCTATAGGAATTTTTTGTAACTTTTAATCTCGAGAACTAATTGTTCAGGAAACTGTTTTTATCGTGTAAAAATGCCTGCGGCATATCATTTTGAAGTTGCAATAATTCCAACTGGAATTTTAAATTAACTAAATTAATGTCGATGGAAAAGTTTTGAAAACCTATCCTTTAATTCTACTATAAATTTCTCTATATCGCAAGCAATTCTTTTTTTGTCTTTCTCATTCATAGATAGGGATTGGATTGCTTTGAAATGGCCCCACTGGTTTTTAAGCAGATGTTCCTTGAATAAATTTAACGTATCCTAAAATGATGTAATATACTTATATGTACATATCAATTATGGTTGCATCCTTCCTTTGGAGTTTAGTATTGAGCTCATTTTAAGTATTTTAAATGTCAACGAAGAATGCCAAATTAAGATTAAATTCGTTATCAGAAAATTGATGTGTTTTCATTCCTTCGGATTCCATAAAAGTTTTAATTTCATGTTGAATGTCAAAAAATCTCTTCAAACAATTCCCTCGACTTAGCCATCTCACATTCATGTAGAAAATTACATCGGATCGTTCAGCTTCTGCAATGTATGGTTAAAAAAGTTTTGAACTTTCTATGACGAAGTGTACTCTTCAGAATATAATTGACATATTTTATTACAAAATGTATTATCGGTTCCATATTAAGAGTGTTCCCACATAAACTTTCAATATACAATAAACAGTGTACATATTTGAACTATTTGGGCATTTCGATTTAGTTCACGAATTTTCTTGTAACACACCAGATTTTGTACCACGCATAGATGGTGCACCTTCCGTAGTTATTCCAACCAGATGTTGTCAGACCGGTTTGAACAACTACAATTGCGTAATAATGGCTTCAAAAATATTTTCCCCTGTAGATGAATCTTGAATTGAAACCAAATTTAGTAGTTCTTCGGTAACGTTGAAATCGTCATCTACGCCTCGGATGTATATGGTTAACTATGCAGTGGCCCAAATATCGGTTGTTTCATCAAAATAAATGGAAAAATATTTAAACCGAGCAATTTTATTTTAGAAGAAATATCTTTAATCCTACGACAAACTGTATTTCTTGATAAGTTGAGTTGTTTAAAAAAATTCATTTTGTCTGGCACTAATACGCCCTCCCCCCCTCCAACCAACTGAATGTGGTTTAAGTTTTTTGGCAATTTGTTGGGAAACCAAAATACTGGGGAATTTTGTATTATCACATTTGTCATTTACACGTTTAGTAAAACTTGGTTTAGTTTTTCTTTTCCTAATTTATTGACCTCATGATGCCGTTATGGAATTGACAAGGTCATATACATTTGCTTGTGCCTATTCAAATAGTGTTCCTTAATATTGTGGCTTTTAATGATGATAGCTGCATCACTTAACAAACATTTAACACCGACCCCCATATTTCAATCTAGGTTTTTTTTTCAATTATTGTATGCCATTTTATGCCTATACAGTAAAAAAAAATTACATATTTTTAAGGGTAAACAAAATGTCTCGTAAATGTATTTAAATTTCACGTATGGTATGTACCGTACATAAGACATGGAATTTTCATTTTCTGATTTATGTAAAATGCAACAATGCAGATATATAATTTTCAATAAACCATTATGTAACTTTGTATACTGGGTTGGATAAAGGTAATATTCCATATTTAAATATTGAAATTTATAAAATTTGCCTAAAAATTACATAAACTATGAAGAATTTCATTGCTTACAAAACATGAGAACCACCACAAGTTCTTTCTTGTCAATTTGGTCTCGTACTGATAAAAGGTTGTTTTGTTCTACTTATCAGGTTGCCCTTGCAAGTTGCAACGACTAATCTGCAAAAATTCAAATCTTGCTTTATACTAAGTATAACAAAAGAACATATCGACTTGGCGAATTATATCACATTAAACAAAATAATTACGCGTCACATTTATTCTTGCTCGTAGTTTTCTCATCTGTCGTATTTATCTCCGACAATATTCTATACATAACAATTATGGAATATTTTAGGAAAGGATGTAATTTTCTTTCAAAATGATTTAAAATTCTATAAGATACTTAAAATTACATATACAGGTTGTTAATCTCTACATAAAATAAAAACTTGTTCAGCATATTCTGTGGAGTTCTTTAATTTACATACTGGTTTACTGACTATTCCGTCACTTGTTATGGAAACAAAATTTTTACATAAATGATGTAAATATTTTACCATTAAATGTATGTAAATTTCCATAAATCATGTAAAAAATTTTTACTGTGTATAGAAGGGATATAAACATGTATTTTTTGTATTTAATTTTAATTTAATATTTTTACCGTTGTCAAGTTTAATGAAAATTATATTCCAAAATGTCGGTAAATGTGATTCACAAAATATCTTCGTTATTTTCAAATTCCGTTTTCCTTATTTCTTCCATAACCTAGCAAATATTTGTGTTTCATTTTTTATGCTATGAACACAATGAACCTAAAAGCGCTGAATATCCGCTGAATAAAATCCATGACCAAAACACAATTACTAAGAACTTGTTACGACTGTGTGGTCGCAACCACAAATTATATTCACCTCGGTGGTTGTTTGTTGATTGTGCGCTGAACGCACTCGCGACGTTTTTGTTTTGTTGGTGATGGTAATCAAATGAGAGTGGGAGAGATAAGGCAATGCGCATCGAGTGTGTGCAAAGTAAAACGTTTTAGAAAAAAATGTTTTTTCTTATATGCTTCTCTTTTATATTAATGAAAATTGATATAAAGGAGAAACAGAGAAGAGAGATTATTTTCTTCTAGAACGTTTTGCGAGCTGTGTGGCGCAAGAATTTTCGCTTGTGTCATCATTCGAGTTGTGAATTGGATAAAGTCGAATTTTTTTTTTTTTGGTTAAAAGACAGAAACATAAAAGAGTGGTGTGTTGAATTTGGTGGAGAAAAGGTTCCATTTTGTTTGGGAATTTTGTATATTGTTAACGCCAAATATTTATATATATATATATATATATATATATATATATATATATATATATATATATATATATATATATATCTATATCTATATATATATATATATCTATATCTATATATATATATATATATATATATATATCTATATATATATATATATATATATATATATATATATATATATATATATATATATATATATATATATATATATATATATATATATATATATATATATAACGTATGTGAAGATAGCCCGAAAAACCATCCCGAGAAAAGACTTTTCAAAAATTGGTTTGAGTCCACGCTAAATACGATAAAAACCTTTTGGCCCGAAAAAAAACAACATGAAACAACCTAAAATTACACACTATCCCGAAAATAAAAAAAAATTATTTATAAACCTGTTTATTATTTTTATAATTTTAAAATATTTACGTTGCAAAAAAATGTAATGTGTTGTACGTTGTACAATAATAAAACAGTAACATAATTATTTTAAAGAAAATCTAAGTACATATTTCTGTATTCTTTCTGTAATATTATAAATTTAATAATGACGTGTTATTGTATTGTGTTTACACATAGTATTTAATTTACTACAAAAAACACGCATATGATCTATATACCTTAATATAAACTCATATATTTCCGCTCACATGAAATGCCGAGTACATTGGTTGATGGGAGTGACTCGATTAGATCATTTCTGACTTATATTAGGTAACCTAATTGCCATACGATGGGGATTAGGAGTATTTCTGGGCCCAGATTTAACCGATGTTTGTTGTATATGAAATGCTCCCATTAATACTCATATATCGTCACTCACAAGGATTGCCGAGTACATTGGTTGATGGGAGTGACTCGATTAGATCATTTCTGACTTATATTAGGTAACCTAATTGCCATACGATGGGGATTAGGAGTATTTCTGGGCCCAGATTTAACCGATGTTTGTTGTATATGAAATGCTCCCATTAATACTCATATATCGTCACTCACAAGGATTGCCGAGTACATTGGTTGATGGGAGTGACTCGATTAGATCATTTCTGACTTATATTAGGTAACCTAATTGCCATACGATGGGGATTAGGAGTATTTCTGGGCCCAGATTTAACCGATGTTTGTTGTAAATGAAATGCTCCCATTAATACTCATATATCGTCACTCACAAGGATTGCCGAGTACATTGGTTGATGGGAGTGACTCGATTAGATCATTTCTGACTTATATTAGGTAACCTAGTTGCCATACGATGGGGATTAGGAGTATTTCTGGGCCCAGATTTAACCGATGTTTGTTGTATATGAAATGCTCCCATTAATACTCATATATCGTCACTCACAAGGATTGCCGAGTACATTGGTTGAAGAGCATGACTCGATTAGATCATTTCTGACTTATATTAGGTAACCTAGTTGCCATACGATGGGGATTAGGAGTATTTCTGGGCCCAGATTTAACCGATGTTTGTTGTAAATGAAATGCTCCCATTAATACTCATATATCGTCACTCACAAGGATTGCCGAGTACATTGGTTGATGAGCATGACTCGATTAGATCATTTCTGACTTATATTAGGTAACCTAATTGCCATACGATGGGGATTAGGAGTATTTCTGGGCCCAGATTTAACCGATGTTTGTTGTAAATGAAATGCTCCCATTAATACTTGTAACGGTCTGTCTTGCATTTTCTAATTTTACTGTTTATCGTTATAAACCGTTAACAGAACTCGTGGTGACTTTGCGGTGGAGCAGCAGATCGCCGGCTAGGTGGCAGTCGTTAAGGGTGGGATCTTTCCACCGGTCACCATGAGCTTGATAATTGCTGCTTAATATTTTATATTTGAACACTTAATCACGCATCTAATGGGCATTCACAGATATCGTTATATAAAAAAATTGTTAAATCACAGATCTATTTATCACAAGGTAGTTTACAATAGTTCTCAATGAACATAACAGATTATCACTGCACTCCATCACATCCATAAAAATATATACACAACCGGGTTGTGTGACCTTCGATATTACGGTCACATTGTTCTACACCCACACCTCCTAAAATATAGCTTCATAAAATGAAGCCCTCAAAAAATGTGGCTCGAAGCTTACACCATCATGGCAACCTTGTTTAACCTATTCAACTGCACATCATATTTACAGCACTTAGGTAATTAAAATAATACTAAATTCGCGACACCGTGCATAACACCCAGAAACACTTGAAATTATTGAAATCGAGAGAGAGATCAGAAAAATATAAAACAACACACCTATAGTAAATCAAACGAAAACCACAACGCTTAAATTGATTAATATATGTTCAAAGTATATTTAGATAATAAGAAATAAGAAATTGTAAATATAGTTTGAATATAGTAAATACATAAATATAATTATATAATAAAAGGAATATATAATAAAACTAAATATCTTTGTAAGACGGAACCATGGCCCTTAATATGTTTTATAAAATTTTTAATCATACATTAAATCTTTAAATTTTCGTTCATGCAATTAATAAATACTAAGATACATTTGTACATATATATAAATAATTTAATAACTAGTCAATAATTAAATATTAATAAATTAGGTAATTATAGTTAACGGCGTAAGCGAAAATTGTTATGTAGAATAACGCCATATGTACCGTCACGTCTCAAAAAAAAAATTGCTTTAAGACGACGTATGATAACT